>JAQMYJ010000009.1:23026670-23037176 GCA_030014305.1 Clarias laeviceps
ATTATACTGACTGTCATTTGCATTGACTAATTATGAAAATCAGAGAAAGATATCATTTGCGTAATAATTTGGAACATAGTGTATATATTATATAGGTCACACATTGTTCAGTTAACGTGCATCCTCATCTACAGAGCCTCAAGTTTAGCAGTGATACTACTGTAGTTTTAACAACACATACCACAAGCGACCTTAGCGTTGGGGTCCTGCTTGAGATGAGCGTCCAATACGGCATCGCTGATCTGGTCGCAAATCTTATCTGGAGGGGAAAACAGGGTTCGTTTTAGAGATTTGTAAAAAGATCTGCACTAAAAATACGACATGTTTACACCAAAGGCGTAAAACACGGTCATGTTACTGCAACATAATATAAATAATATAAAGCGGGAATTTCTGATTCATGATGTAAAACTAAGTTCTGTGATTAACGTTTAAAGATGATCAGGTCTGATTCAAATGTAATCAACCTTGCTGGCTGACAACGGGAAATAAACCGTGCCAAGACTCCTGACTAAACACATTCCTCTCTCGAGATCAACAAAGCGAACCGAAGCCAAAGCAGCTTCAAGTAGAACGAGTCCCTTGCGTCAACAATGGTCCACTAAAAGGGAGAAGGGGGGGAAAAAAAAGAAAAGAAAAAAAAGTCTACTGTAACATATGAGCAGGTCATTTTCCTGGCTGATTGAGCCATCTGTACGCATGGGTACACAGAGACATCACATGCTTTACTACACCACATACATCAGTGCTTTAAGTCTTCAATCATATCAGCATTATTAAAGGGACTCAATAGGCTTAAAAATATGTTCAACTTCAATTCTGTACAAAATTCATCATCCCATCTCTATAGAGTTCACAACTGTTTTAAAAATACAAATAATGCACGCAATCACAAAGGTGTATTGCAACATAACGGCAGAAACCACGGCAAGTACAGCTGGACTTAAAACCACAACGTTGGTTATTCCATAACCCTGAATGCAGAAAAATAAAACAACGGTGACTCTTAATCACAAATTGATCCCATGCCCTTTTTTTTTTTTTTTTTTTTTAAACAAGCAGCAGCTAACATTTTCCATTCAGCGCCACAACATGGGAACAAATTTGCATCAAGAAGATGCCTTTAAGATTATTATTTTTTTGCTGCTTTCTACTAATCCCAGAGAATGAACCAGAGCATGAGCTAAACTCCAGCCTTGCTCAACAGCTGGGATATGATCGAGTTGGGTTACTACCCTGCAGCCTGCGGAGGGACTCTATATTTAGAACAGAGATAAGTTTTAATCAGCTGCAACACAGCCAGGATTCGAGGAACCCGTGCATCAGCCTGTCCCACGCTGCTTTATGCAGGAGGGCATTAGCGAGTACATCATATCCATTCATTAATATTATTTTTTGGGGGGGGAAACAGCATGTGCTTGCATATTGCACAATTTTTTTTATTTTTATTTACATGGGCTTGAATCTAAAATGCAACTAAAAGATATTCCCTCCAATGCAAGGGTTGCCAGTTTGGGTAATACTACACTTCCAAGTAAGAGCAAAACCTCTGTTTGCATGGACATCTTTAAAACATACATGTAGATGAGCACAATTTCGATGAATTCGACTTCAAGAGAAAAAAATTAAATCAAAGTACATTAATTTCAAGGTATGGAGAGCTCTATATACACACACATGTATAATCTCAAAGTTGCAGGTTTCTGCCTACACCTCAGTACGCTCATATAAACACCGTATACAAGAGAATTATCCGACACTTACTCAAAAATAAAATCACAAAAACTATATATTATATATACACACACACACGTGCCTAAAATCACATGTGTCACAGAGACTAAACTGTAAGCCTTGATTGACCTGATAAGAGCACAGATTTTAAAAGCAAAACAATACTCATTTACGGTGGACACATTATATTTTCCAAAAAACAAAACAACTGAATATAAAGTAAATTTAATGAACATATTTGGGACTTTGACCACAATCACGACTTTACTTTGGTTGCAAGGTGGGGAAATGAAGAGAAAAATCTGGCAACCTGGGTGGAGGCTGATGCAAGACCGCAAACACGTGGAGACACAAAAGCATACAATAAGACTGCGGATTTAGTAATGTTCATTAATACCCCTTCCTAACAAATGTCATTTTCTCATCCCTCTATATAAATATATTTTATCTCTTCGGTGTTTGGCTCTGTTAAAGAACATGGAGAGAATGTTAAAATAAAATGATTTTTTTTAACGTTATTAATATTTTTTTATTTAAACAAAACTGAGTCAGGACTTTTTAAAAGATGTTAATAGAATGGATAGAAAATAAAGTTGTGTCAACAAACTGTGCGTAAATAATTAGAATATTAATTATGAAGGACATACAGGCAAAGAGAAATTAGATCATCCTTCAAGCATTAGACTGGCCACATGCTTACCCTTGCGTCGTGCGCATGCGCGAAGTTTCTCCATCACATCACATAAATTACATTTTTCTTCTCAGGTGTATTTAACGAAACACACTAGCAAAAATTAACCTCTACGGCCATTTCCTATACACATACACATGATTTATAATGTATATACAATTTATTGTATTTTTTGGCCTGTAGCACGCGCTTGCCCTGATTCGGCCTGATAAACGCGCGTGCTCAGGATTAACCGGCAAACAAGCCGCCTATGAAACCTAAAACAAGTACAACATGTTTAAGATTTATAGAATCCAAGATTGAAAATGTTTACGTGGTGTATTCAATCATTATTTTTTAGAAAGAAATACGCGCTAAGAAAAAAAAACGAAAATTTACAAAATTAAAGAAGCTATTGTTTGCTAACATGCTAACTGCGTCCAGGTATCGCGCGAGACAGTTTCAGTTAGCTCGACCTGCTCGTCTCCATGGCCCAAAATATCTACACTTGAAGCTTATCTATACCATAAAAACATGATGGAAATGATTTACATTACATATATATATACATACCAGGGTGTCCTTCACCGACTGACTCGGAAGTGAACAGGAAGCAGTCATCAATGATGGAGTTATCGTGGCCGTTCATGTTTCTGATGAATATATTTGTAAAATTTGCTAATACTGAAAATAGCTAGCTGGCTATTTAGCTGCTTGTCTGGCCCTTAAAATGAAATTGTTGTTAAAATCAAACACACCCTGTCGATAGACTGCAGCCTGAATGAATGGAGCGGCTGAGCGGTCGCTTATATTCCTCATCTGTGGGCCAACCGCCCATATCTGATTGGTTAAAAGAGACGTCGATTATTTTCACCAGCCAATCATGTTCAAGATCAAGATTTTACGGCGTCCAAACGGAGATGCAAGTTCTGTAATTCATAGCATCCTTGATATTATACAGACGGTCTAATACTACTAGCGTTGGTAAAGAGTTTAAAGACGGTTAAAGAGTTTGTAGAAATAATAAAAAGATTGAAGCTAAAAATAATCTGATGAGCTTTAATGTAATCAGTGATATTATTTCAGGTTAAAGCCCCCGTACATGTCTGTCTCTCTGTCTTTCTGTACAGCAAAACTCTCACATCAGATTTTGTAAGGTTGAGTATCTAACGCTGAGTAAACACACTCTCTGTAATCGGAAAAAAGAGGATTGGATAAAGATACATTTTTGCATTTACGTTAAAACGACTCTAGCATGTTAAAATTCACTTATACAACTTCAGTGTTGTTATTTCTGTAAAAATATGCAGTTTAGATTTTCCTTTTAATATCTATTGGTAGCTTATTAGTTAAAATTAAAAAAATAAAGCAAAGTAGCTTTATTATTATTTATTTTATTAACGTAAAGTAGATTGTTAATATCTTATTTTACAGCAGATTATTAAATCTGCCGCATAACTGTTCATAAACATCACTTTTACTCAACATTTTGATTTCACTTATGGTGCAGGATAAACTTCAGGCAGATATATAAGTACTGCAAAAAGTTTCATTAAATGTAATAAATTTGAGACGCTCACAGTTTGACGCGTGCACAGTACACTGTCAAAACTTGTGGTTCAAAATCTGCCAAAAAACTGTGCTTACCTTCTACTCAACATTTTGATTTCAATTATGACCAATGTGCAGACAAAACCCTTCTTTTATATGTTTATTCCTAATACTGTAGTTTTGACCTTTCTTAGACTAAATAAAGTTATATGCAAATTGGTTAGTGTGATTACATCTCAAGTGAATTATTTGGTTCTGGGATATTTGCTTGGCAAATGGAAAAATAACCCTTGTTTCACATTAGCTCAGAAATAAAGCTGTCACCGATTATGCAATCTGTTATCATATATGTTCAAAGTTCACCAAAAATTGTTGATTACACTCACACACACACACACACACACACATTATTAAACTCAGGTTCATCAGCAGTTTAAGCAGGAAATGTCCAGACCGAGGTGGACTCTGGACCTCCAGCGCTGCTCATGTCCAGGGGTGGACCACGTACAAACAAGCAACACTTAGGTGGAAGTATTAACATGAGAAAAATTTGCTCACTGGACCCAAAGAATTAAATGAAACATAAATAAAAAAATCTCTATTAGTACTCTGTTGCTCCTCTGTAGCCTGATGAATGGATGAATTTCAGGCATGGCAACAGTTGAGGGAGATCAGTTTTGCAGAGTGGAGCAGAGTGGACCATTAAAAAAAATATATTCCGATTGAGATTCTGATTGTTTTCTGTCCATTTAAGTGAGTTGAACAAAAGCTTAAACATTCAAGTCTAATTCAAGCGTTCAAGTCAGATTTCTGCTGAATGAAGGCGCACATCCAATTGACATGTACATAAAACTTAATCACACTATGGTGATGAGACTCTTAGCCGCAGTAAAACATCTGAGAGGCCGCACGTCTCGCTCGTAAACATTCATAAGGGGAACGTCTGATCCTTGACGCATCTGTCTGTAGAAAATGTACACACAGTTATTCACTAATACCACTTACCCCCGGACAGTCCTGACCTCACTTCAAGAGATTTCCACATATTTGGAACATTAAAGGAGTTCCTGGGAGGCCAGAGTTTTAGATGTGAAGCAGGCAGTCTGATCATAGCTCCAGCGTACTGAGAAAACTTTCTACCTTGATGGTATCCAAGCTCTAGTGAAACATTGGGATAAGTGCATTAGTGTAGCAGCGGATTATATAGAGAAATAAAGGGAGTTTTTACTCTCATAACTGTTATTCTGTTATTCTGCAGATTTAAAAGTCTCTGTTTAACTTGAACACCCCACATACAATGTACACCTGTGCAGTGACTCTTGTAACTGACATTCCCCCTGGTCCTTTACCTGACATGCAACGCCATATCATAACTTATTGTAATTTTGTTTAGATGTCAGTGTTGGTTTTTGTTTAGCTTTTCTATACATAAATCCCATGTCATTCAGCCGATTCCTTACAGTTCTGTTACGATCATCAAGTCATTCATGTTTCCTCTCGCTTGTCCTCCCATTTTGTTTATTCTTACAGTATATTTTAAACACAGCTGTCAGGGAAAATCTAACCAATTACGTGTTGGAATTTCTTCTTTTTGAAGAGATTTCATGATGTTTTATTTTACTTCAGTTGCATGTTAACTCTCTTGTTTCCTTTCAACACGGTGAGCTTTAAAGGCTCGTCTTGGTCTGCAAGCAGTCTGCTTTAACTGCAAACTAATTTGCATTTTTAGGCGTTTGACTCGTATTTGTTTTCATGCAAATTACAAAATTATTGCTCGATAATAATTTTTCCTCAACATTCAGCTGATTGCATAAAAAAAAATCATATTATTTAAAATAATTTAACTGATTTAGTTTGTGGTACGTTTCATAAAACAATGTTCAAAACAGTGGAAACAATGTTCAATTTCATGGGTATTCCACATCTTTAATTGTAATTACAAATGGATTTAAAGGTACAATGTACAGAAGCAGTCCATGTGTGTTATTGTGGCAGTGGGGGTGTGGTCGGGCACTGCATATGAACGGAGGTCAAAGTCCTTTTTAAAAAAGGAGTGGATCATTTCACAAATCAGTGTACACCTGTGTGTTTGTAGCATTGCTCTGTTTACGCAGTGTGTCTCACATTAAAGAGTTGCCATGGTGATGGTGCAGAACAGCGTGAAAGCATCCTGTTAAGCAGGTTACAAATAGATTTTCATACACTTTTTTATGTACACTCTCTCTCTCTCTCTCTCTTTCTCTCTTTCCCATTTTCTCATAATAAAGACGAAAATATTGATGCATAAAATTGGTCTTGGCTAATCACGTATATTCGTGCGTGAGTTGTTCATAAAAGAACAGAGAGGCAAACTGCAATAATATTATATATCAAAATCACTTTTCCAGCTTTCATTACTTTCACTCACTCACTCAGTCATCATCTGTATAGTTTAGTCCTGTGTACAGGGTCGAGGGGGGGCCTGGAGCATGAGGCAGGGACAGGGTGCCAATCCTTTGCAGGGCACACACTCACACGCTCATTCACACATTATGGACAATTTGTGAACACCAATTAGCCGAATCTGCATGTCTTTGGACTGTAGGAGGAAACCGGAGAACCTGGAGGAAACCCACCAAACACAGGGAGAACCAGCAAACTCCACACACACACACACACACACACACAGACCCCCGAGGCGAGTATTGAACCCGGCACTGTGCAAGGCGAAAGTGCTAACCACTAAGTCACCACGCCGCCGCTTTCATTACTTTATCTTTTATCATTTTATTGTTAAAACACTTTGTCTAATTTACAGATAATCTTCTTTAAGATGCAGGTATAATGACAACAGAGCTGTTTACCTTCTGTCTGCTAAAAACCTCTTCATTTACTGTAACTACTGTTTTGCAGCCTGGCACATTGCACATGGCACTGCATGAACAAGCACTGTTTGTGAAGATAAGAGATAAGAGACTGTTCTGATAGTTCTGAAAGTTCCACTTTCCGATTTTCAGTAGAATTTGCCCAGTGGAGGAGGAACTTTTATCCAAAATGTCCTGTTGCTCAGAAGCCATGTTGGTACCATGTTGGTAAGCTACTTAATCGAAGACTGTGTATTTTTTTTCTTTTGTTTTGACAGAACTATAAGTTTTATACATAGTTTATACACATTAGAGGTGTCGGGTGAGATTTTTATCTGATTCAGAAAAACAGCTATGAAGTTAAGAGTTTAAGTACCTGGTATGTTAAAAGATATCCATTAAATATATTAGTACATGCCGTTAGTACATTAGTACATGTCGTTAGTACATTAGTACATGTCGTTAGTACATTAGTACATGTCGTTAGTACATTAGTACATGCCGTTGATGGTTAATGAATTTGTAGAAATAGATAAAAGATTAAAGCTAAAAATAATCCGCCTATCACTGATTGCTTTATTGTAATCAGTGATATTATTATTTCAGGTTGAAGCCCACGTACATGTCTGTCTGTCTCTCTGTCTAATTTATTAAAACAAAACAAAACAAAAAATGTTGTGAGGTTGAGTATCTTACGGCTTGTGAATCATCAACGTCTTCAATCATCAACAAAATCTCAACAAAAGTTTTCTCTTAAAATGCCTTCAGTGTGTTAAAATTCACTTATACAACTTTTCAACTAAATTAAATATATAAATATTTATCTTTAAATATAGCTTTCCTAATTCAAATCTATTGGTGCAGGTGTCTGTTTACATTGAGCAAGTATCTTATTAATAGCATATTTTAAAGTAGATTATTAAATCCGGGACACAACTGTTCATTACATCGCTTTTACTTAACACTTATGGTGCAGATTAAACTTCAGGCAGATATCGAAGTACTGTTTTGCACGATGCTGTGATAAAATCTGGCTGGACAGACATACAGACATACAGACAGAGCATTTTCAGAGACTGGTTTCAGGTCCTGCAATGTATGAAACATGAGCATATCATTGAAAATGCAAATTCTGTTCAATATACAGACCAAACCTTTATTTCTTTTAAATTGAGATAGATTTAATCATTAAATAACCATTTAATGTTATTTAATGATTTTTTTTTTTTTTAATGACCAGGGACATCTCTAAACCTTCATACACCTTCACACTGAAGGAATGTGCTTGTAACTAAGCTCAGATCTGTCTCAGGTCACCTGTGAGAAGTGACTCAGGATATGATTTTTGTGAGGCTGCTTTGAAACAATGACCATTATTAAAAGCGCTATATAAATAAAATTGAATTGAAAAATTGAATTGAAAAATTGAATTGAATGGAATTTCATATACTGTAGCTAAGCAGTAGGATTTAACAGTAGCCAGAGCTGTGAGGAGAGACTGTAACAACTGCAATTATGTTCATGAATGAATGAACTAGTTATATTATCATACTGGTTCCCTGACCAGGAGAAACTGAGGTCTGGTTAATCTCAGCCATTGCAAGTTCTCTACAGTATGTTTTGCTGATATCATACTTAGAATCAGGTTTATACGCTGGAGAAAGTTTTTAGGGCTGTTAATGGGGGGAACTGCAAAGTTTTTTAATTAGGATTATACAACTCTCCTTCCAAAAGGAGTTCATTTCAGTTCGTTTTTTTTTTTTTAAGATCCCAACTTACCCAGCAGCACTGAACCATAACTTTTTGCAAAAACCTCATTGTAGGATCTTGCAACCTTTACCTTTCCTTATCTCTTAATGCGAGCTCTCTTTGCTTCCCTTTCAGATTCAAATTCATCACTTCATATGTTTTTGTAATTAGATGGGACTTTTATAAGTCACGTTATTTTATCACAGTGTTTTTGTAGCACTGTATTGTGATTTTCTGGCATAAAAACGCTTCACAAAAGTTCACTAAAAAGGTGCAGTCATGCAGCCACGAACGAGTCTCTCAGCTTTCAGCTCTGATCAGAGCGGCCTGTATTTTTAGGCAACTTTCCCAGCAGCCTCTCACGTGATCTTCACCGACACCCAATCAGCCTCGCTCAGGACTCACAAACACGGAGTAGATGCCTTGTGTAACTTAGACAACACCGTGGGTGTGTTCCAGCTCTGCCAATCCAGACTTGGCGACACCTCTGGGAGCGACCAGAAAACAGACACGTATCACACTGTAAACACCAAGCACGAGGTTAGATAGTGATGATATAAGGAGTTATAATTGTAACACATCGCTCTAGTCCAAAGGTTAGGACTGCCAAAGCTTGCATCAGAAGGAATGATTTGGCAAAGTGATCTAATTCACACAATGTTCAACTTCACCCAAATGCACTCAATCATGCATACATGAGGTTTTTTTTTAGCTTCGTTATTGCTTTATTAGAATAAAAAATAAATGATTGAGATATTAAAGCTGCCTTAATATTGTTATCAGTTAAATCACTTTTCCTTGCTCCACTTATTGTAGTTTAAGACTCTGTAACTAACATGAACCATGCTGTCCAAAAACGCCGGCCTCCCAGGAACTCCTTTAATGGTTCAAACATGTAGAAATGGTTTAGACTGAGATCAGGACTGTACGAGGGATGGGGCAATAACTCCCAGGAAGTTTGTGACAAGTTATCCGTTCGATCAGGTGTTCCACTCTCTGAATGTTAACGACTGCAGTACGAAGTACAGCCTGGTTTAAAGCGTTTGCACTCAAACATGCCTGAAGTTTTCGCTTGCTTACTTTTTTCAATATAAAACCCAAGAGCCTTCATTATGTGTTTGGTCCTGGAAACTATGTTAAGATAAGAGATACTGTAGGATAGGAAGTTCCACTTTCAGATTTGCTCAGCAGAGGAAGGACTTTTCTCCAAAATGTCCTGTTTCTCAGAAAAGTTGTTGACTTTAAAAGAAACCATGTTGGTGAACTACTTATTTAAAGGCTACTTATTTTTTATCTGCTGAACTCCTTAACTACTGATACTGAATTTTGGCAAAGCAACAGAGCCCCAGTTTATACCCATGAGAATTTTCAGGTAATATTTAACAGACTCTTTTATCCGATTCAGGGGACGCTTTGGGAATGGGACAGTTTGCAAATGCATTTTCATTGACGTCTATAATAGTTATAATAGTAATGTACATTTTATGTATTCTGTATGTCCTGTGTGAATATCTCACAGGAATAAATTCATGGTATTTGTATCAGTTACTTTCATTGTCTAAAATAATGAAAGTGCTTCAGGAAAGAAAAAAAAATTATCAGAGAACTTACAATCATGACTCATTATCTCATAATTATGACTTACTATATCATAATTAAGACATACTATCATATACAGTAATTATGACTTATTATTCCATAATTAGTAAAACATAATTATGAAAAATTCTAAAAATATATATTTATAATTTTTTCTTTTAGTCTATTTCGTGAATGCAGTGTATTTCCATATGAAATGACTCAGAAAGGATGAGTCAGAAATTATCCGCACTCTGACTGTAGAATTTATTTTATTTAACTTTTAGAAAACAAAATATACATATATATATATATATATATATATATATATATATATATATATATATTTAAATGATATTCTTTCTTTTCTATATACTTTGT
>JAQMYJ010000009.1:23037276-23055955 GCA_030014305.1 Clarias laeviceps
ACAATATCTAGGTGTTAGTATATAGATATATATATATATATATATATATATATATATATATATATATATATTTACATGATCTTCTTGCTTTTCAATACACTTTGTCCATCTGTCACAAGCTTTTTTATTCCCTCATTAAAAATGTTTTAGTCTGAGCAGCGAGCCAGGAATGCACCGCTGTCTTCACTGCTTTCAGGGCATCAAACAGGTAAAAGACTGATGGAGTGAGATCAGGACTATAGTGAGGACGCTTTAACACCTCAAAACAAAGTTTTTTGCAGAGTGTCGACAGTGTGGGCAGAAGTGCGTGTACATGTATCATCATGCAAGATCACAACGCCTTTGGACAGCAATTTTCTGCGTTTAATCCAAAGTTCAATAAGCGGCTCACTGTAACGAGCGCTGTTGATTGTTGAACCTTTTTCCTGATGATGTTCCAATACTTCTGGCCCTTGAGAAACCCAGAAAACTGTAAGCGTTGATGAATTTTCCAGCTGATGGTTGACTTTTTAACTTTTTCTCGGTCGGTGATTGAGGACGTTTCTGTTCCAGACTCTGACGTTTATCTCAGGCTCGTAGTGATGAATCCGTGTCTCGTCACCAGTAATGACTCTCTTTAAGAAACTTTCACCTTCATTAGAGTATCGGTCTAAATTTTGTTTGCAAATATTCAAACAATTTCTCTATACTATGGAACA
Organism: Clarias laeviceps; assembly: GCA_030014305.1. Taxonomy (NCBI): domain Eukaryota; kingdom Metazoa; phylum Chordata; class Actinopteri; order Siluriformes; family Clariidae; genus Clarias; species Clarias laeviceps. Next base: position 23,037,975 of record JAQMYJ010000009.1, read on the forward strand.
AAGTCTTCAGTAAAAAAAACGCACCAGGTACATCGTCAGACCACAAAAAAACAAATCACTGCACGCTTCTCTTCTACCATGCAAATCACAAGTGGGGCGTTAATTTTTGCTCTCACCGCAGTTACAAATAAACAGATGACGTTCACATCTGCACAGCAGTGACTGGGGAGACAGTAGCCTTGAATGGAAAGCACTGATGAGACAGTGTGGCCAACAGAAGATCATTTTTGACTCACCCTTGTAAAAGTTGCTACACTGAACTGCTCGACTTGATCTAAGTTCACCTGAAGATACTCTACCTGTTCCAGCTGTGTTTTGGCAGCTGGACAGGATGTTTGGGTAATGTAGTTTTGCACTGAGAATAATGTAGCTAACTAGCAATGGATGTGCTTCTCATCCTCCCCATGTCTTTACAAGTCGAACATACACTCATAAAAAGTTGATAAAATGGACAATAATTTCATTAGAAGGAAAAAATTATCTCATGATAGAGAGGGTCAGCTGGCAATACATGATTTCCTTTAGCTTTTAATACTTGTCAAATTACACAGGTACTGTAATATTGCAAACATTATTTTTCCAAACATACTGTACATTACAGTCAAAATCATTCCTTTCCCAGCATGTTGTGAAGCTGAGGTCAGAATAAAGGGCCTTGCTAAAGGTCTGAACACAAGCAGCTTGGGAATGCTGCGGCTCAAACTCCTAATCTTCTGATCAGTAATCCAAAGCCTCAACCGTTTAGCCCCCAGTGCCCGTAGGTATGTGGATGTGCATGACAAAGAGGATTTGTTGCACTGCTTCTTGTTGAATATGCATGTAGTGAAGTCTGTAATAAATCTTCTATCCTCTATGCGCTTCTAAAAATGCCTGCATTTACACAATTTTGACTTCAAATTAAAAACTTAAATGTTATCCACATAGGCACGTACTTACAGTAAAGTTCAAGCTTAACAATAATAAAAAAGCAAATACTGGATACCAGACACATCTCCATCAATTGAGTACATTTAAAAAGAGAAAATGGGTAAATCTGACCCGTGGGTGAATCTGATCAGTTTCATGAAACTCTTTCTCGATATCACATGCTAATAGTTATTATAGTTATTATCTCTTAGCAGCTTAGAGATTTTCATATTATTATAATTATTCATAATTAGGTGAAATGGCACAGCATGTTTAGAACTATGGAGTGTAATGCTCAGTTCAGGTATCGTAGATTTATGTAGTGGATTTAGTGGATTTGCAGAAACAGCAGCCTGCCATGGAATAAATGCTGTGCCAAGATGAAACACTGTCTTTATTGTTACTGCTGGCTGCTTTACAAATGGAAGCAGGCTTTGGAGAATTTGTGTAGCTGCAAACAAACCAATATGTAAAACCTTTCCTTTAGCTTTCTGTTGCTAAACTTATCATTGCTAGCTAGATCAATTGTCTAATATAGAATAAACATCCATTATAAACGGTCATTGAGGGTGTTTTAAACTTCTGCTCATTAGGAATTGAAATTGAACATCACTTCTACGACGTCCTTATCCAGAGTGACCTACATTATTGTTACATTACACATCTGAGTAGTTGAGGGTTAAGGGCCTTGCTCAAGGGCCCAACAGTGGCAACGTGGTGGTGCTGAGGTTTGAACATGGGATCTTCTGATCAGCAGCCAAATGTAGTAAAAGTTTTGCCTAGAAAAACTTTTTTTGTTGCTGTTGTTTGTTTAACTGGAGGCACTTCTGAAAATGTGATGTTCGTAAGTGAAATGGAACTTAAATAAATTCCAATTTAAATAAAAAACTGATCAGTATGCGTTTCCTGAAACATCTGTAGTGCTAAATAGCTCTTTTGTAAGAATAACATTGGCCTTCTTTAGCTGAACCTGTTCCTCATGTTGCCTCTCCCGCTGTTGTTGCTCTTTTCACAAGTCTTTATCCACCTGAAGTCATTCGTTTCCAAGAGTTCTTGACTTCACCCACAGGCATTTCTTGTTGTGTCCTGTTCAGGTGGAGCTCGTTGACTGAGCCTTGCAGGGTTGATCCTGGACTGGATGTACAGGTGATCCAGGTTAGGATGGGGTGGATGGGAACTTAGTACATGTATCCCTCAAGACGTTATTCTTTTGCTCAGTATCTATAGCTCTTCTCCCAATTTTTTTGGTTAGGGCCGGTGTAAGCCGACATCCTCCATGATTCTTTGTCCTTGGCTATGTCTGCTTCCCTTTCTTTTTTTTTTTTTTTTTGCCAAATTGGAGAAGTCACACCAATTTTTTTACACTCTGTGCCATAGTCTCAATTCTTGCTTTCAGTTTAACTCTCTTAAAAAATAGCAGTGGTTCAAGTCTTCTTAAGAAGTGTTTATTTTAAATACGTATGTGACACGTCACTGTGACGTCAGATGGGACTCATATTTTTACATTATAGTGTTGAATCAGCACAGCACACGGTTGTGACAAATAAATCTTGAATTCTGAGAGATAATTGGTTTGAGTAAATCCTTCTTTGTAGTGTCCATTTCATTTTAGCTTAACAGTAGCTGTACAGTAGCTATCATATTAGTAATGTTGGCATGCTTACTAAGAATCAAACCAGTTTAGCTTGCTAGTTTAACTAGTGGCTGGCTAATTTAAATTGCTTTGAAAACTCTACAAAACTCACCTAATTTACATTGACAACTTAGCGGGGTAAAACCACATACAGTAGCTAGGGTCACATTCTTACTGAGACTTTGTCAGTAATAGACATGTTTGGCTAGCTAAATCTTTCTTCAGCTAATCAAGGAGTTTGTATGCTTTACCAATGCTTTTATTCTTTATGCATAGATGAACCTGGAAATACTTTGTGCAATTTCAATTTACATCTTAAACATCTTCCGCACTTGTTATGCATGTTTAAATTATAAAGTAAAATCTTTTTGGCAGAAATATTAATCTATATCTATAAGCACCAAACTACTATATATTGAGAAACATGTTCTGTTTTTCTACCAAAACGCAGTCAATGTACTCTGTATCACGATTCACGTTCTTTCTTAAATGACAATGTTACGGCATAAGGCTGGTTAATAAACGCCATATTTTGCACAATCAATGTATTTAAGCATTCAATCTGCAAAAAACGTTCAGCTCTCGCATGATCATCATGTGACTCACAAAAACTAAGCGCTGGAGACGCATTTCATCCCTCCCTGAAAGTTAGACCACTGCTTAGACACTAGAGATAATATGTAATAAATAAATAAATAAATAATCCTTTGTGTCTATGAGCAAAAAAACAATAGAGTTGACGTCCTGAAGTGAGTGACAGCTGCGGGAAAAATAGAAGAAACTCTAATTGTTTAATGAATATTCATGAAGCCGATGTTCCAGAACATTACATTTGCTACTTTTATGAATAAAAACACAGGCTTCCCATTTATTTATTTGTTTTATTTTGCACAATCAATGTATTTAAGCATTCAATCTGCAAAAAAAGCTCTCGCCCCATCTTTATGCGACCAACGAAATGCTGCAGAAAATCAGGCAAGTTGATTTATTTCATGTGCATTTCATCCCTCACTGAAAGTTAGACCACCGCTTAGACACTGGAGATAATTCGTAACAAAAAAGCACAAAAAAAAGAAAAAAAAAACCACAAATTGTGTCTATGAGCAAAAAACAGACTCGACGTCCTGAAGTGAGCGACAGCTGCGGCTCTGCGGCTGGAATAGAAGTACAGTAAGTGCGAAATAAATTTACATATATTTTACGCTTTACATTATACAATATGATTTTTTTACACTCAATGTTAGCTGGATACGTTAGCTAATTTAGCTAGCTGTTAACATTTGACGAAAAACTTTTTTGAAAGTTTGTAATTTGTTGAAAAAATCAGTGTGTAGTCGTAGTCTAAAGTCTTATATTAATTTTATTTATTTATTTATTTTTGGGTCTGGCTGTAAATTGGAGAGAAGCTACAGTAAAGTGCAAAAGTTTGCACCCCCACCCGCTTTGGTTTTTCGGTTAAACAAAATATACTTTTACTCTAATAGACGTTTGCATATCACAATAACCGTTTTTTCTAGTAGAAAATCTAAACATTACAGCAATTGAGTGTCAGAATTCATGTTTTTGTTTTTTTTTACCTTGAAAGTTCACACCCCATTTGTCTTATGCATGGCTTTGAAAGAAAAAGATTTGTTTTTGTTACACGTGATAATGAGGGAATATCTACAAATCTATGCAAATTATTGCACTCATCACACCTCAATAACAGCTGGATCCCGTTCACACGGACAGAACTTCCTGCTGAAAAATCCAGTTTAATCTGACCAGCTAACAAAACAAGAGCTGAGCTGGTCAAACTTGTAGACCTGTCTTGGGGCTGGTGAATTGTCTTCCAGCTTGTCTGAATTTAATGTTTTATTTTTCTTAAAATGATGTCGTTCTAGCTACTAAATAAAGTCCACCATTTATTTTGATAAACTCATCCTGTGTGTTCAGAGCTGTTTTGATCAATAAGGCTAAAGATACCGTAAATGATGGCTTTTGTTTTTGTTCTTTTTTTCTATACAATCATGATGTAAATGTTCTTTAAGATTCTCTTCCATTAAACAGATTGAAAATAAATCACAAGATATCTTGTTTGCATATGATCACAAGTCATAGAGCGAGAACAAATAAAGCTCACAGCATGACAGCCAGACACACACACACACACACACACACAAACACTTTTACGTATGAGCTTTAAGACAGAATTTGTCGCAGTGCCCGCAAGTTCCTCATGAACCAAAATTACGCATGATCACATTAAAGTGTAACATCGATTAGTATCTGATTTTTTTTTCTCAACCATAAACAGCTAGCGTTAGCTTGTCCAATCCGCAGCACTGCTAGGTAAATGATAACAGTGTCAGAAAACAAACATGCATGATATCCATCCAAAAAGACTTTTGGGCCAGATATAATTATAACACAGCTCTATAAAAACTTAAAAATCACATAAAGCTGTAGGACACTGAATAAATGATCATTGTTCTGGATCTCTATAAATAAAACACTTTGCCATGAAACGACACAATGCACAAGCATGATCTTTTTGCTGTTATGATCTAAAATAAAATTCATACATTCATTCCTTCAACTTCTCTATGGCTTATGCTGTGTACAGGGGCGCGAGAGCCTGGAGCCAATCCCAGGACACTTTGGTCATGGGATGGGGTATACCAATGCCAATCCACTGCAGGGCACACACATCACACACTCATTCATATATTATGAGAAATTTGAGAACGCCAATTAACTTAATCTGCATGTTTTTGGACTGTGGGAGGAAACCTGGAAGTACCTGGAGGAAACCCACCAAGCACGGGGAGAACATGCAAACTCCACACACACACACACACACACACCCTGGACATAAAAAGTGTCAGTGCTAACCACTAAGCCATTTGTGCCAGTGTTGCACGTTCAATTTCGAACATAAAACCAAATTTTAGTTTTAGACAAAACGTATTCAGTTTATTTCTATGGCATTGATGCTTAATTTAAATGCTTATCTGGATAAGTGGATAAAAAGAAAGAGACTCCTTCTGAAACAAGCATGAACTCAAAAGCTGCCTCACTTGCGATCAGAAAATGACTTCAGAAACGCCTCTAGTGTGAAATGAAATGGACAATGGATTTACAGTGTGATAAATCCTGGTAAATCATATCATGTACATCAGCAGCAAAAAAAACTAAAAACTGTGTAATCAATTCTGACTACAAAATTTAAATTAAAACACTAGCAGAAGTGGGATATTGGCTGGCACTGTGGCACTGTGGGTTCCCACCACAGGGTCTGTGTGAGTGGAGTTTGCATGTTCTCCCAGTGCTTGGTGGGTTTCCTCCGGGTACTCCGGTTTCCTCCCACAGTCCGAAGACATGCAGATTAGATTAATTGCCGTTTTTAAAAAAGCCTATAGTGTGTGTTTGTGTGTGTGTGTGCCCTGTGATGGATTTTCACCCTGTCCAGGATGTACCCTGCCTCATGCTGGGGTAGCCTGGGTAACCCAGTACAGGATAAGTGGTAAAGAAGATGAATGAATGAATGAACAGTGGTAGAAAAGTTCACTTCAGATTAAAGAAAAGGTGTAAACCCAGACCTTGACTATGAGACCTACTGTTCCATGCGACTGTACTAAAGATATATTTGGCTTGTTTCATCCAATACGTTTACTCAAATTTATTACTATGAATTTGCATGCACATTTCAGCTCTCCAAGGAACTGGAAGTATTGGCAAAATGAATTCATGCCAATTGATTCAAATTTCTAGAATGTGTGGTGTGTTTTAACCTGCTTTCTGGTGTGAGTTCTACTTTGATTAAACTACTTACGACTCTTTCTTCTTAACCTCTTCCTCAGATATTATAATGATGCACTTCGGAAATGTATGTGAAGAATTAGTGTAGGCTAATCCACTCCGAGCTGTACATGCTCATGCGCAGGCGAACTCTTTCTAGTTAATAAAGCTCATCTGCTGAAGGGAGAACACGTTAATGCTTGACAAAAAGAACAATATGCATGTTGATCATTCCAGTGAGCAGACATTTAAAGATAAACAGCCTAGAACTGTGCTACACCAACTGGCACACAGTGATCATTATAACAATTTGCTAAAACAAACCCCATGGACCTCCACGCCGTCCACTAGCTACAAAGAGACATTTGAAAGCGCTCTGCTTTTGCTAAACATGTGAAAGCACTCTGTATTAGCTGCTTAATTTAGCGCTGAGAGTGTCTGAAGAGTGGACGCTAACACTAGCTCGGTCATCAGAACAGTAGCTAGCAAAATAGCAAGCTACGGTAGCTGCAGACAGAGCAGACGAGTTTGAGTCTCAACAGCTAGCTAGCTAGCTAATCAATTTAATGATATGTTAGCAGGGTAGCTCTTATCATAAAAGTCTGGTACTGTTCACCAGACGTTAGCAAGATAACATTCAACAAGTTACGTATTGGTTCATAGTCGTAAAGCTCAAGAGCACAGCTGATGTGGTTTTAAGGACAGATTGTATCAGCACTGATTTGAAATACGAATGTGCAGGAATTAGACTGTAGTGTGAAGTAAAACAACATAAAAATAAATGAAATAAAATAACACATAAATCTCAGATGTGTAGCATTAGCATTCTACAAGTCTTGGACAGCAAATGTGCGGTCATCGGTTAGAGTCCGGGCTCTTGGCTGGGATCTGGCACTGAGGCGGTCTGTGTTCCCCCAGGATGGCGGCGACGAGTGCTTCGGGGACGCTGATGCCGTTGGCCGGACTCAAAGGACTAAGAGAGGGTGAGGACGACTCAGGGGAAAACAGGCGCTCCTTCTTGGTGTTCGCGGCGTGGCGAGGCGAAACAGGTGGGTCTCTGGGTTTCAGACTGAGGGACTGCAGGGCGGGCACGGCCGGGCTGCGACTGCGATGGTGCCGCGGCTGCCGTTTATTGGAGCGCATCCTCGGACTCGGACTCCGTGAGCTGGAAGCCAGTAGGACCAGAGTGCTGTCGTCTTCCGAACTCTCGTCTGAACTGTCTGAGCGGGATGGATATGGAGGAGCGGGAGGGGAACAGACAGGTAACTGAACCTGGAGGTGAGAGAGTGGTGTGGAAAGGAAAAAAAAATGTTGAAGAGAGACAAAAAAAAATAGAAAGGGAAAAAAAAAGTATTGATATGGAGCGACTATAAATTACAGTCTCACGTTCAAAAGATGAAAGTAACTATGTCTAGCTGTAAATAGTTTTCATCATATTATATACAGTATAAAACCAGAGGCAATAAGGAACTATAAAGGGTGCTCCTATATATGGATGATAATTGTAAAATTATGCTTTTAGGCTTTTGTCTCGATTACAGCCTTGCTCTTGAGTTATTGGACAGTAATGTCATTTCAGTGTGAGCCTCTAAAGGGACATGGAAAATGGGTGGGGGAAAAAAACCCGTTGAAGAAAAAAATAATTCTGTTGAAGGAAAAAATTATCGAGATTAGGGAAGGAAAAAGAAATAGAGACTAAGTGATTCATAGTTCCGGGTCAGTCTTCCAGCGGCAAAATGTGGAAAGGGCATTTTAGTGTTAAAATAAAGTTTGCGCTGTCCACGGGCTGCAATGGACAGGGACCTAGGAACATTACTGAGGTCAAAAGGAATAAGAATATAAGCACAAATGTTAGTCTACAAGATGCTCCATGTACTTGCGCTTTCTGTATTTTGGCGCCGGAAGAAATATAAGTCACATGGTCAAAAAAAAATTTCCGTCCCACGTCCAGATTTTTTTTCCTTCTGCAAATTCTTTTTGTGTGTGTGTCCCATGTCCCAATAATTTTTTTGTCCTTCCTTCAACAGATTTTTTCCCCCTACCTATGTGTTTTTTTTTCTTCCATCGGATTTTTTTCCCTCTTGTCCCCCATGTCTCCCAAAGGAGCAATGAACTTATGACCAGCTGGTTTACTGCCAAACACATTCTTTGTGCTAAGACTAAACACCAGGTGACTGTATTACTGAATTTGACTCAACCTGGAACGGCTCTGTAATCCCCACAATGCTGTTCATGTTATGGCTGTAGTAACCCAGCACGTATTCTCCTGCATCTCTGGGCAAATCCTCTTCTGGAAAAGTCACCTGAAAGCAAAGCGAGAACTTGAGTACAGAAATCAGATATACTTGCTGGTTCGACCGTCGTAAGGTCTTTAGAGTAATCTCATGTACTAAGCAGATTATCTGAGTGCTTTTCAGGCTTACTGTGCACATTTTGTTAAATTACCTGAGTGGAATGGTCTGATTTGGCCCAGACATAGGCTGCATAGTCCTTGTGGTGTTTGAATCCCACCTGGCAGAAGGAAGGACGCAGAAAACATATAAAGCAGCATTAAAAACTCACAAGATGCATTTGCAGTAAAGTGCAAAGTTTAATCAGAGGTCATTAATTAACTGTGTTTATGAGAATAATTTAATATGTTCACACTTTTTCGCAAGTCAATTTTTCTGATAGCTCAGAGTTCAAGTTGTGACACAACGCTGACATTTCTCAATATGGTGCAACTCCTGGAAAATGGATTAGATAAGCATAATTGCAGCGTCTTGGATTGGGTCTTTCTTAATAATTTACCAACACATCTGAAGGACATGAAGAAGTTACCAACAGTTACTGTAAAAGCTGACAGTAAGTTAAGTAATTCAATGCTCTTGTAGAAAGTCATTTCACTGCTTTTGCTCAGCAACGTCAAAATGGTGCATTTGATTGAAATCTTACTGAATTCTTTGGAAAACACCAATTGCTGATCATTTACCTGGTTATATTTGTAAAAGAACTGTTGCTAGGCAACCAATCATAATTACACATATTACAGTATGGGGAGAACACGCAAACTCTGTGCCGGCATTATTTAATATGTGTTAAATTAAAAAAGCATTTCCTAAATGAACAAATTTCCAGCATATTTTACCAATGAAAAGATGTGAAATCTTACTATGTATTACCTGTAAAGAAAAAGAAAATAACTATCATGCCTTTGAATTGACAGTAATTTACAAATGCAATACTACTACAAATACAAGAAGTAATATAGAAATATACTTCAGGATAAAAACATTGAAAAACTAATATATTTGCAACTATGAGACCATTAATGTGGACAAGTGATGGGAAGTTTGGATCATTTTAGTGACTCGTTTTTTTGAATCTCGTTCATCAAAATGAACAAATCTTGTTTTGAGTCATTTAGTTCATTTCGTTTTTTTGATCAGAAAATGTTACATTTTCAATAAACAGATCCCCAACACGTCTACATAAACAAAATTTGGCTCTAGTTCCAGTAAGGAAAATATTACAATGCAGCTAAGGACATATTGTGAAAAACATAATAAGAAGATCACCTCTCATATCTTCTGGTCCGATTCTTTTAAGCTATTAGCTTCTATGAGAGTCACGTCACAAAAGAATGAATAATTCGGACTAGAAGACTCTTGAGAAAAAACGCTCAATTCTGTTTCCTGTGTACTGCACCGCATAGCGTTTATCGGAGTCACGTGACAAAAGAACGGACGATTCGGACCGAGACTCAAAGGTAACTACTCATTTCTGTTTCCTGTACATAACCTACAGAGGTTTTGTGATGCGTTGCGCATGCGCGCCCAGTAGAGAATGAACGAATCACTCTCTGAGACTACTTGTACTCCTGAGTTACGTTAAAAACTCATTCAAAAAGAACGAAACGTTTATGAATGATTCATCACTAGTGTGGACCTACTGAATAACATTGTGGCTATTGTCATCCCTGCTACCTGTATGACATCTCTGTTACTAAGAGATACTTTTATTTTTTTATAATGTCACAAAAACACACAAAGAAAAGCCTTAATAGATTAATAGATTGCGACCAGAATCTCAGAGGGATGTTTCCAACATCCTGTAGAATAAATGGCATGAAGAATTAAACCTGTTTTTAGGGACAAAAGGGAGGCCCTGTCCTGCATTAGTGTAGTCTTCCTAATAAAGTGCTCTGTTAGTATATATTTGTTAGCAATTAAGTTTGATTTCTGAATTAAAGTAAGTGATACTGTCTGTTTTGTAAGTTTGCTTAAAGTGTAAATTGATGGTGGTTAGCACTCTCGCCTTGACTCGACACCTCCAGGGTCAGGGTTCGATTCCTGCAGAGTCTGTGTTTGGTGGCTTTCCTACCACAGTCCAACAACAAACAGATTAGTGCTGATTGGTGATCCCAAATTGTAGTGTGTGAATGTCTGCCTGTGTGCCCTGCAATGGATTGGCACCTTGTCCGTCTATTGCCACCTGTCCAGGATGCCCCTCGCCTCGCACCTGAACTTCCCTGGGATAAACTGTACAGGATAAGCAATATAGATGATAAATGAATGAGGTTTCACTCATGAAAATGTTCATCAGTTGTATGCTGTATTAGTCCTGATTATGAACTCTATCTGGTTGGCTCTCGTTTAGTTCCAAAGTTTGACAATGACTTCAGTTTCCTTTTCTAAATTCAGTGTTAAAGGAAGCACCTGCTCACCCTCGGCCCACTGTAACAATATGATCAGCACAAGCGAGGTGGCGTTTTGGGGTCAAGCGAGTAACAGAGAGTAATAAAGAATGTCTCCACCTATAAATAAATAATATGCTCATGAATCATGATATGCATAAATGCTGAACAAACCTTTAATGTCAGGGTGGACATTCTTAGACGAATCTTTCAATCTTCTTTAACATGAAAGGACAAAAAACAACAACAAAAATAACTGTTGTATAAATTTTTGCCAGAGATATTGGGTTGATGACGGGAGAGGTGAACCAGTCTGTAAAGTCCTCTTCTGCAGAACATCTCAAATACTTTCAAGGGGGTTAAGGTCAGGACGCTGTAGTGTCCAATTCATGTCTGAAAATGATTCCCAGAACCTCTCTTTTGAAATCTAAATCCTGGAATAGACCTGTATCATCAGGGAAGAAGAACTCCATAGATGTGATGACCTGGTCATTCGGTACATTCAGGTTGTCAGCTGACTTCATTTTATTGACCTGAGTAACTGGAGCAACTCCAGATCATAACACTGTCTTACTGCCTCATCAGACCACATGACCTTTTTCCACTGATCCACAGTCCAATCTTTATGCTCCCGAGCAACCTGAAGCCTTTTTTTCCCGATCAGTCTCACTTAGAAGTGGTTTTCTTAAGGCCACACAGCTGTTTAGTCCCAATCCTGTGAGTTCTCATCACATTGTGTGTGGACGTGCTCTTACTTTCACTATTAAATCATTACACATGGCTGTGATTTCCATTGTCGATTTTTTACGATGCAACTTCACCAAGTCATCTCTGATCATGGTCATTCATGATTCATGATTTTGTTTTTACCCCAACCAGATTCCTTCAGTGAAGTTGATGGTTCAGCACCATCCTTCCAGGTTTTAGTAGGGCATTAGACAGTTCTTAACATAATTTCATTACTTCCAGTAATCTGTAATCATAGTTGTTTCCTTTGCTTGATGAAGGCTTTAAAATTCTTACCTTCTAAAAAACATTTTTGTCTTCTGACATAAGTGTTTAAGAAATTAAAAGCTACTCACTGCATCAGTTAAGGCTTAAAGTATTGTTGACTGGATGGGGTGCCAATCCATCGCAGGACCCACACATACACACACACACTCACATGCTCATTCACACACTACGGGTAATTTGGGAACGCCAGTTACTGTAACCTACTCTGCATGTCTTTGGACTGTGGGAGGAAACCAGAGGAAACCCACCAAGCACGGTGAGAACATTTGAACTCCACACACACAGACCCAAGGCGGGATTCGAACCCGGACCCTGGAAGTGCAAGTGCTAGCTACTAAACCACTTGAATAATATTAATCAAATGAAAAGGATCCGATTGTAGTCTCTTAATCAAAATAGTATCCACGTCTTGTATTAAAATACCATTTGATCGAACCATAATGTCTCAAGCTAACGTAATCAGTATCAATAATCAGTACCTACATTTATCTGCCACGTGGCTTAATCGTGACCTTGGTATCTAACAGTGACAAGTTTTTGGCATTCACATTGCTCAGCTGCTTGGCAATAAAGTCATTATGACAGGACTATTTCCTGTCTTGAAAGCACAAATACCTTAACAATAGACATGAGCTTTAACAAGCACTTTCTTGGCACGTTAAGCCTTTGTTACAGAAGGACGTCTGTAACATGTCTAGAATAAATCAAAGGCAGTTCAGGTTACACACACAGCTTTCAGCCAAATACATGTATAGGCTTAATTATCTTACACTGTTTTTCAATTAGGTCCTGAATAATAACTCTTAGGATTTGGAATGTAAAGTAGCGAGGACGCTAATAAGACTTAATATATTTATGTGGCAACCAGTGGAGGCTGGTGGTGAAATTAAACAGGAAAGTTAAGCCTGAGATCTATATCTTATAACAATGGAGCTATAATTGTTGAGCATTATACAGTATCATAGCATAACAAGAATAATATTGTGGCAAATACACATACACACACACACACACACACACACACACACACGCATACACACATAAAGGCAGATAAGGGTCTGCAATAACAATTTATCATTTTTATATTTAAGTTTTCATAATGTGTTTAACATCTACAATAATAATAATGATGCTCATAACTGCATAACAAACATAACCCTGTCAATCAAACAATAAAACACGACTGTCTGTGTGTGTGTAAACTAATGTTTAGTTCCTCAACTGTATATTGAGAAAATAGGATGATGTAGAAAATAATCCACCTTGTTCGTGTTCATTACAGCTGTTAGTGAGTCTGTGCAGCTGCTGAGGACGTGTTATGAACCGGCATCATTACCTACCTTTAATATCTAGGTGTAAAACACTACCTCATATGACTCCTCAGCAAACGAGTGAGTGAGCAAGCAAGAGCAAGAAAGATTGATTAATAAGCTAAATGTAAAAAAAAAAAAAAAAAACATATTCACAGTGCATACAGGATTACAGCTGCCGGCGATCCTGGTTATGGATACAAAGTGGGATGAGAAATATGAGCACAAGTGGACATCAAATGTAGAAGAGCAGGCACAATCCCACTGGGAGAAATCTTATACACCATTCTGACTGTCTGACAACAATGTCCAAGTGCAGGGGAAATCAAATCTAAATCGGCGGTTGAAAAAACAAAACAACTTGGTCATAGGCGGTGCAGCGGCGTAGCGGTGAGCACTGTTGCCTTGGACCTCCAGGGTTCGAGTCCCGCCTCAGGTCTGTGTGCGTGGAGTTTGCTTGTTCTCCCTGTGCTTGGTGGGTTTCCTCCAGGTACCCTGGTTTCCTCCAACAGTTCCAAGACATGAAGATTAGGCTAATTGGAGTTACCAAATTGCCCGTAGTGTGCGCGTACGTGTGTCCCTAAGTCCCTACGTCTCTAAGTCTCCTGGGACAGTCACCAGGCCCTGTGCAACCTGTAGACGATGAATGAATGAATGAATGAATGATGATCCCAAATGCCCTCTTCTGCAAGCATGAATTGACAGACTCCGAGAGAGAGAGAGAGAGAAATAACACAGCCACTTTTGCTCTCCTGACTCCGGGTCACTGATAGTGGTGGCATTCAAGCATGTGGTTTTTTTCAACACTTCAACACTTCTGCTGCCCAGAGAGATAAATCTACATTTTGTTTTTTATGAAAGTGAAAGGAATTCGACTCAAGGATGTAACGATACTACTGCTACTTTTGCTACTAAAATATCACACACCTGCTGGAACATGCAGAAGTGATGACGGTTTCTGTTTAAATTGCTACCAAGGGTTATTTTAAGTTCAGTGGTCACTCATGAACTGCATTTGAACTGCATTCATTCTTACCTTGTACAATCCCACCCAATCCCAGGAGCTCCTCTGGAGACCAGACGCTGTAGTAAACCTGGCTGTCGCATCCGACACTTTGGTCCACTCCTTCTCTACCTCCAGCTCGACTAAAGGTAGATCCAGTTTAAAGGGAAACTGCAGAGACAGGAACGTTTTAAAGCAGCACTAAAGACGTCTGGCGTCTGTGTAAACATCAACATCTTTGTTCTGTCTGACCTGCAGTGAAAAAAGAGCCGAGACAGGTTTGTGGTCGCTAACGGTGTAGCCCATGTGGCTGCGGTAAAAGAGCGGCGTGACTCGTGTCGCCCCACCGAGCCACGAGGTGAGACCCCGCTGCAGTGCGGCATTGTGGGACGGGACGGGGGAACCCGTCCTGCCGAGACGCCACAGGATTCTGTCTGTCCAAGCAGGTTTCCTCTTCTTAGCGCTGACGAAAAGAAAAATATATATTGTCTAAATAATGACAACGCCAATGAAACGACTTTATTTTTGATTTCTCACAGAAATACACACACCTTGTGTCATACGTGTGTGTTCCCACATCAAACTTGTAGGTCGGTGGGAAACTTAGAGGGCCTTCGACGAACTCATCCATCACAGACTCGCGCTTTTTCGCTATGTTGAGCTGAAAGACAGAAACAAAATTGAAAATTTTATGTAAAAAAATATGGTATAAAATGCTCACACTCAATGCTGTTGCTAGGCAACTGGAAAATAAGCACAGGATACCTAAATAACTCACTCACTCATCGGCATTACCGCTTAATCCTGTATTCAGGGTCATGGCGGGTCTGGAGCCTATGCTATGCCAAGAGACTTGAGGCACAAGGCGGGGTACACTCTGGACTCCATCGCAGGACACACACACATACACGCACTCACACACTACGGGCAATTTGAGAACACCAGTTAACCTAACTCACATGTCTTTGGACTGTGGGAGGAAACCAGAGTCGCAGGAGGAAACCCACCAAACACGGGGGGAAACTTGCAAACTCCATGCACATAGAGATGGGAATCGAACCCGGACCCTGGAGGTGCAAGGCGACAAGTGATAACCACTACGCCACCGTCCCGCCTTAAAAGGTACTGGATACACAGTGTTGAATTTAATGGTCTTAAAAAGTATTGCACCAACTGTTGGCTTCATTTCTGTGAGCACGGCAACACTTTACAAGCAACTTGTGCCTATTTATAATTTCTACTATTTCCACTGATACTGGTTTAAATGCTCTGGTTGGCTACTCTCTATTATAATATTGTTTAAACGGTTTTACATATTAGATGTAAATCTTAGCATGCCACAGTAAGTGCATACAGTAGCATACCAACATGAACAGAGTTAAATGAAATGCTCCCTGTGACCCCTGATTGATTAAAACTAAGCAAATTACTATTTACATGCTAGTACTCACACATAGGTAAAAAAAAAGTAGCATTGATATGTTCTTACATTAGAGATTGGGAAAAATGAACTTTATTGCCAAACTTTTGAACACAGTGACACAGCAGCTCTTCTCCTTACGCTCTGTGTGCCATCAAAAATCTGGTGATGAGGCAGACTCTTGTGGCGGTAAAAGGAACTGCAGTAAACTTTAACGTCCGCTGCAAAGAGGATTATTATTATCCGCACTCACTCACTCACTCATTGTCTATACCTCTTTATCCTGTATACAGGGTCGTGTGGGGGCCTGTGGAAACCCATCAAACCATGCAAACTCCATGCACACAGACACTGAGGCAGTAATCGAACCCTCGACCCTGGAGGTCCAAGGCGACAGTGCCAACCACCAAGTATATTTTATCATGATTATTACACCAAATATTATTATTTGATGGGTTAAATCCGATATTTCCACATCTCACTGATGAGTTCCAGAAGAGTATTACATGTCGTCTGTATACAAAGAACCCGTGTAACTTTACACTGTCACAACTGACTGAAACCCGTCGTACCAGCAACCCGAGAGAGTCTCCAGGGGGCCTCACCTGATCTTTCTCCCAGAGCACAGACAGTTTATTGTTCTCTATGGCACTTTTCACCACGTGGATATCGTAGTCGTCGATGCGGAAGTTCAGGTCGCCGAACCAGAACACGACACTGTGGAGAAAGAGGAAACACGCGGTGAAGCTGGACGTTAGACCTGGTTTTGGAATCAATCATACTGTAGCATCATTTTACTGTGATGTGTTATTCGCTATTTATATGAATGCTTATTTATGTGGTTAAATTCTGCTTAATAAGAGTTAACTGCAACTGACTGAAGTACACTGTAGTATAAAAAGAAAAAAGAAAAAAAACACATTTCAATATATTACCTTTCATTCTGCCATATATTTTATTTTCATTTCGGGTTATTATAGTGTGGTTCATGTCAAACTATTCTGGCTAAATTGTTCAGTGAAACCAAACCTATAAGGTATGTGGGCAGAGATGGAAAATAAAAAAATCCATATTAAAAAATCCATAAAAATAAAAATTCATTGCTAATGTAAACTTTTTATTTATTTTTTATTATTGTTTTGGCTATTTTACTTTACTTGTCAGTGTCCTGAGAGTTAGACAGATATTTGGCTGCTGCTGCTAAAAATGCTATGGAAATAAAATCTAAAATAACTGAGACCTATGTCTTCACTACAGCCCTGACCCCACCCACTCGTGGTCCAGGACGCCCACGGCAGCGCCGGCTTCGAACTGCTGCTGCTGCAGGATGCTCTCGAAGTCCTCGATTCGCTGCTCCAGGTTCCGCATGTGAGCCGGCAGGTGGCAGTTTAGAAAGCACACGGAGTGACCGAACATCATCATCCTCACACTCACTCCACCCTTATTCCCCTAGAGGAGACAGAGAGAGAGAAAGAGACAGAGAGACAGAGAGAGTGAGAGCATCATTCTAACATTCACAGAGAAAGGGAGCCTGATTCCGGATAAACTCGGAGATTTAATTATCAATGGAGTGATTTATGGAATTTTATTTTGTTTTAAAACAGTAACTGATCAAAGCATGTTTTTCTCTGGTAAAAAGCACTTTAACTAAAAAAAAAGTGTATATTGAGGAATTTTATCTAAGCAACATAACACTGCATTTATGTTTGTGATTACTTATGGCACATCTTTCCCATGGCATGACTGAAACCCCCAGATGCCATTGCAGGAAGTTATTCCTGAAAGCACAATTAGAAAAAAACAAAGTAGAAATGTCTCAAACAGATAACATGTTATAACACAGACTTGAGACCCAGCATAACCAAGGTGAACCATGAGAACACATAACAAATATTAACAACTAACCGCAGTGAAACTAGAACTGAAGTAGGGTTACTTATTAGTGAAATACAAAACACTTGTAAGTAATCTGTGACTGAGGCTGCTAAGACATGTGATGTCCTAGGACTGATGATAAGTGTATAGGTTGTCCCCGGGTTACGAACGAGTTCCTTTCCGGGAGCACATTCGCAAGTCAGATTTGTTCTTAAGTCTGAGTCTTATACAGTAAGTCTTGGACACGAATATACCTGTACAATGTAAAGCATATCATATCTCCTTTCCTCAATTCAATTCAATTCAATTCAATTTTATTTATATAGCGCTTTTAACAATGGTCATTGTCTCAAAGCAGCTTCACA
>JAQMYJ010000009.1:23068397-23087365 GCA_030014305.1 Clarias laeviceps
TCAAGTGAAAATGAGCCGTGAAAGTGAGGCCGAAAATGAGCTTCCCCTATTTGACAGACCAGTAGCCGCCACTGTACAGTACATACATAAATGATAGCCACTGCTGCTTCATTCCATTAGGAAAAAAAATGAAATGTTGAGCGCTGGACCAGAGGAGGGTCTTGTCATCTTTTTACCTCAGGAATATTGTAAAAATCATAAATAACGACGAATCTGACGAAATCGCAGGAAAACCTGCAAATTTAAAGGAGACGTTTTTGCACTTACAGACACACACACAGCTATAAAACGCTACAAAATGTCAAGATTAAAAAGTGAATTTTCATATTAGGTCCCCTTTAATGCTCTCATTAATTTTTTATTAGTGAAAATGTCAGAACGAGCGTAAGGAAATGCTGCATGTGATTAAAATATACATATTTTTTGTTTGATGCAGAATATGTGATGAAAGTGTGAAGGGTGAAATGAGGGCAAGCTGAGTTAGTATGCTCTCCACACCTCCTCCCTCCCCTGTCTGATGCTGTCTGCAGGACTGTGTGTCAGTGTGTGTGTGTGTGTGTGTGTGTGTGTGAGAAAAACGGGAGGGGTGTGAAAGAGAAGAGAGAGAAGGTTTTGGCTTTCATGCCCCGTCTCTGTCCTGTTCGGAGCGTCACAGCTGACATCAGCAGGCTTTCAGAACTATCACTCAGTCAGGATCATCTTCCTTCCTGCCGATGACAGACGTTCCCTCGTTCCCTCCCTGCATTCATCCTGCTCCACTTTCATGTTGCCTGGCAACCAGCTCCACGGCCCGACAACATTTGGTGGAATTTTGCAATCCCATAATTCCTCATTAAAGAGAGCAGACTTTTACTTTGTTGCCTAGCGCTGACTGAGTGATGCTCACAGACCAATCATTAAAAAAGGTCAGATTGAACTAATTAGAATCAAACCCTTTACCGATCCTCACTTTGCTTCCTGACTGTAATTTGCTCCAACACTGGACTCGATCCGCATCCAGAAAAGTATCCGAGATTGTTTGAGATAATGCCTGGCTCTGGCTCCATCTGCTCGACGTGGACAGATCGGCGAGTTTGCGCAGTGGCATCTTGGGACAGAGCTTCCACAAACAGACCGGGTGAGATCACATGTACTGCAGTGTTTGATGAGGGGGAAAAAATGGTGTGAAGTCAAGTGTGGAAGACATCGCAGTGCTGTTTTATTCTCTCCAACAGATAGCTAAAGAGATAACTAATAGGAGTCTTTCATAGAGCAATATTCTGGAGCAGAAAAACAACGTATACAGAGATAATACTCAATATGAACATAATAATAAAAAAAATTATAATAATAATAATCATAATAATCATAATAATCATAATAATAAAAACAGAGAAGAATTCGCACCCTCTAAAAATACTAATCATAAGCAGCATTAATTCTCAGTTATAAAGGAGCCATCATCACCCACTGCATGCGTTATTAATGTAATATATTCAGTTTTGCTCATGTTGATTAATAATGCCTGAGTTTATGAAGCTGACTGTACGAATGTTACATACCCTCGTACGAATATCAGCATCAGGGCCAATATTAAAATGCTGGATTGCTTTCGGATCTCGTGTGACATCCTCAATCTGCTCCGCTGTGCTTTGCGTGATGATTGGCGCAACATCAATCTTTCACACAGGATTAAGATGCCAGTTCTCCATTACGCCCACAACCAGAAAATGGGTGTCTTATTATGCAAAATTATTATTTTTTATTTCATTTTCAGATGGATCTCCATGTGATTGTTTTTGATTGGCCGGGGCATAAACAAGCCTAGTAGATGTTTCTCTCCTGTGACCTCATATGAGGGAAACCCTCCCCCTGGGTTGTTGTTTTTTTTTTTGCTCAGCTCTGCCGTTCTCTGGAGGTTTGTGGATTGATTGCGAATAAAATAGCAAATTATGGGACATTTATGAAGTCAGCTTGGGTATTAGATATCAGTTCAATCTCAGATGTCGCTGCTTAGAGCTCTGATCCCGGTATTAGATTAAGAATGAAAAATGGAAAAAGAAATGTGATTATGATGAACGATCATCCTGGTGTCTGGTTCACCCAGAAAGCTCAGTGACCTCTTTGAAATAACTAATTAACTCTTGACCTTCTTCTTATTCTCATCATTCGATGCAGTCTTAGTCAGGAGACTGATGTACAGCTCTGTTATCTCATTTTATTTTATTTTTAATGGTGCTTAATATATTGTTATGCTATGTTAACATAATAATAATAGTTTATGACTAATATTTAGCTTTTTTTTTTTTTTACTTGGAAATAAATAAAAATGCAATTCTGAAAAAACAGTGTTAATAAGAGCAGAGATATACTGTATGCAGGTATGCAAGTTTTTTCACCACTAATTCTAGGCTACTGAGATAAAACCATTGGCTCGGTGTCTAATCGTTCCCTGCTGAATGATTAAACACTTTTTATTGACTCTAGCACCTGACTAGACACACTAAGGGAAGTACTTTATCGCACACCTCACACCCTGCACTGCATCCTTGCTCCGGCTGCTGTATATGGTGTAATCACGTGCATTTATCTAAATTATTTTACTGAAGATAGATAAAGATTAGCTACAGAGTGTCAAAACTCTTCACATTAGAATTTTCATTCATCAGTTAAGCTTAGAGAAATAACACTATATTCTTGACACTATATGACCAAAGATTTGATCATCACATCCATATGTACTTAATGAACAAGCGGCTCCAGATTTATTCCCTTTTGTTATTGTTGTTATAATAACCTCCTCTCCTCTGGAAAGCCTTTCTACTAGATTCTGGAGCGCGGCTTTGGGGATCTGCGGGTATCTGCTTAGTCTCTGTGCATCAGGATAAAAAAAAAAAAACCAGACGTCTCATCCACTTACTGACTGTTGCTAGTCGAGAGTGGTGAAATATCCGCTTTAAATTAGCTTATTCATACATACAGTGATCCAAACTCTGCAAAGTGAAAGTGTATAAGACTGAAATAAAGCTCTTCATATTGCAGGATGCACACTTTCATCTCCCCTTTGATCAAAACGCCGCCGATATGAGCAGCTTTATTTCAGTCATAATATACTCAGATCACAAAGAGGGGCAACTTTTGCAAAACAGACAAATGTAACATCAGTACCCCAGAAAAATAACATAGAACAAAATATATACTCAATAAATGAACGCTGCCTTTTATTACGTGGAAGCGAGCGGCAGCTTTATTTCAGTCATAGATTCACAGCCTCAATCTGAATCAAATAATTATTCAATATTGTTTGTCAAAAATTTAAATATTTAATCCCGTGCGCTTGTGTGATTGAGAGTCTCTGTCTGTAAACCGGTGTGTGTGTGTGTGTGTGTGTGTGTGTGTGTGTAAAAGTTGTCCCACACTCTCCTCTCTCTGGTCTCAATCACTACAGCTACGATTCTTTTCAAAAATAAAGTGCAAGTTAATTTGTTTTATTTTTACTTTATATTTTGTATTAATCATTTTTATATTAATATTTTGGGTTGTGAAACGAATCATCTAAGTTTCCATTATTTCTTATGGGGGAAATTGGCTTTGATATACGAGTGCTTTGATATACAAGCACGCTGCTGGAACAAATTATGCTCGCAATCCAATGTTCCACTGTACAGTACACGTCGTGAGATGAAAAGGTCAACATATTAATGTTACCTAATTAGCGGGGGAGGAGGAAGCAATCGTACCCAGGCACAGTACAAATCCATCGCGCCTAGTGTGACAGCACCCTAAGCTTTAAAAACCCCTTCTGAGGCCAAGCATGTACCTCTACTAGTTGGCTTGATTTATGTGTTGCGCCAGTGAGCAAGCTGTTTTCTAAAAGAAAGAAGTACTTCTGTTCAAACTCTCAGTGGAGCTTTTATTAAATAAGACTAATGCCCGAGACTGAGACAAGCCCAAGACAAGACCACTAACCTGATTACAGCATGCGTGATACAGTAGCTCTGCAGGTAACGATGTGCTGTATTAATTCAATTCAATTTTATTTGTAGAGCGCTTTTAACAATTGTCATTGTCGCAAGGAAGCTTTACACAATCAAAGGTATTACAACAACAGGGTTCAATCTTTGGTGAGAATGAAGGATTTAGGTTTATTCACAACTTTCAATTGATTCACATGACCCCACTAGTGTAAAAATCAAAATCAAGACTAGCTAAGAACAATTTAGGACTTTTGAGCTTTCACAGACTTAAGTGAGTCAATGTCTAATCAAAGTTGTGTGCAAATAAAAGAATAAGTCAAGACTGAGGGCTCTACCTCTAATTCTAGTACAGGTCATCCCAAAGTTTCATACATTTGCCTAATGTGAACACACCATATCGTGCCTGGGCGTGGGTCAGTGGTTGAGGCTACTTGTAAAATCTTGTACAGGCACGGCTCAAATCAAATATTAAAGCTACAGTAGCTTTACCTTAATGTGAAAGTGGACCGTCCAATCTCATCCTCTAAACTATTCGACCATAGCTGATGAAGTTCATGAAGAAGGCACATGAAAAGCTCGTTCATGACTTTTTCGCAAAATATCAATAATATCAGACATAGTGCAAAGGTTGCTACCCTTGTACACTTGGGTTTACTGTCCACTGTCGACTTACTGCATCAGAGTATGTAAATATGTAAAGTTCCTCAATATAAAACAATCTTACTAATGTGAAAGCTGGCTAGTTGGGAAGAGGGGAGGAGGGCGCAATCGTACCCAGGCACAGTATGAATCAATCGTACCTAATGTGAAAGCAGCCTGAGACTTAAAAACTCCTTTTGAGGCCAGGTATTGGCTTGATTTATGTGTTGCACCAGTGACGAGGCTGTTTTCTAGAAGAAGGAAGTTCTTCTGTTCAAACTTTGCGTATAAAACTGAAACAAGCCCAAGTCCCCCAAGTACCACAAACGTGTTTTGAGACCTAACTCAAGTTAACCATCAATGTGTTTTTTTTTCTTTCTCGCTACTCTGCAACTATCCCAGGAAACACAATTTCATCTGCGTTTATTCACTTTTATAACAAAATATTTTAATATAATTATAACTATGATCTGAGGACAATAAAGTATCTCAGACTTTCATCTAAAAGTTATAAGCAGACATGATACTGTAGATCCACATCCTCAGGTAAAAGACAATCCCTAAAGATACAAAAGATTCACCCTTAATGTTACAGTGTGGTATCTGTAGAAAATGTAATCTTTCGTGAACATGCAGTACCACAAACAGGAGCACAAAATGTCCTAAACCTCTTTTTGCTGCTTACTGTATTTACATCTGCGGTAGAGCTTTATTCTCATTTAGAGCACTTTCTTAATGCTCTGTGCTGTCGATGAATATATTAAACAACCTACAAAGCATCAACAGACGAGACTAAAAACACCTGTATGTCAGGAGAGAAACAAAAGAATCTGCCAGATTATACTGGCTCTACTGTCATATGCGATCATTTACACAGTCAATCATTTCACAGCCAATTAATCATAATATTTTATCTCCATCCACATTTGGAATTGTTCCTTGTCTTTCCTGCAGGAGGATCTAAAAGGCCGAGCTCCCAGTTTGAATGAGCTTCTCTGTACGATCAGAACGAAAAGGATTGGTGAGAAACATCGACAGTGATAGACATCCCATTAACGGCATCTCTGTTTGCATTGCAGCTTGTTGCTATGGCAATAGTGAAGTGAAGAAGTGTAAGGCCAAAGAAGTCACCTACACTCTTAGTGAACTTTATAAACCCACGGAATGAATGCTGAAAGCTTCAAGCAGTAAATAATTCTGTCAGCTGCATCTGAACAACATGCTGTAAAATGAATAAGACCAGAAGGTATATATCCAACAACAGAACAGCCAGTGCAGCAGGGCACCGGTGTAAATAAAAGTCCAGACACATGCTGCGCTCCGAGCACACTCCACACAGGAGCCCTTATGCAGCATTTACCCCAAACACATCAGCATTTTAATCAACCAAATGTGATCACATAAAATTCAGTCGTGCTACCTCAGCTGTTCTTTTCTCTGCAGAGGATAATTCTTTTTCAGATCCATGCAATAAACAGTAAACACCCTAAAAAACAAACCTGCACGCCATGGTTTTGGATCAGTATATTACTACTGTATATAACCGCATGAAAGTGCATAACCGCATGAAATAGTAGATCTGATGATGTAATTTAGATATCGTGATCTTTTTTTCATAATATACTGTACTTTTCTGAGAGATATCATTGATATTATGATAAAAAACAATTCTGATAAAAGTTTTCCACTGGTTAGATTTTTGAAATAGAAAAATATTTCCTCATTTTCAGTGCTGTTTTTTTTTTTTTCTTTTACTGGTCATGTGTCTTTCTTTACAACTCTGTGCCAGCCATGTTTCCTTCTCAAATATTATAAACTAAGAAAAAATAAGTTTGCAACACATCAAATATAATATTCTTAGTACAGTATTTCTAGTCAAATGTTACTAAAATTTAAGCTGAAAAAAAAACTCTTCTTCTATTGGCAGATGTTTTTTCCGAGTTTTCTTGAAAGAATTAAAATGATTGAACAAGAACAAACAGAACAAGACATTTTTCACATTAAATTTTAGTAACATTTTGCTAGAAATAATCTCACACAATCATCATCTATTATGCTTTATTCTGTGTACAGGGTTGCAGGGGGCCTGGATTCAATCCCAGGAGTCTTAAACCAAAAGGCGTTCATCAATCCATCACGGGGGACGCACACACTCATTCACACACTACAGGGAATTTGAAACTGCCAATTAGCCAATTAACCTAAGCTGCATGTCTTTGGACTGTGGGAGGAAACTGTACAACCCAACCAAGTACAGGGAGAACATGCAAACTCCATGCACACAGACCTGAGGTGGGAATCGAACCCACAAAGCCACAGGGCTAACCACTAAGCCATCGTGCCACCTTCTTGATTTTCAGTGCTAATTTATTTTTCTAGGCAAATAAATTAACAGCTTACTGTCTTTACCACTCTGTATCAGCCATGTTTCCTTCTCAAATATTATAAACAGTCCTAGTCACATGACTACACTGCAAAAAATGACATCATGTTAGCAAGTGATATATTAAATATATTTAATCTATCCAACTCTATCTATAATTTCTCAAAATAAGTTTACAACAAACCAAATATAAGATTATTAAGGTTATTTCTAGTCAAATGTTACTAAAATTTAGGTGAAAAATGGCAGATAATTTTGCTAGGTTTTTGGAATGACCTAGGTTGAAAGAATCAAAATGATCTGGCAAGAGAACAAGACATTTTTCGCTTGCAATTTAATAACATTTTACTGGAAATAAGCTTAATAAGCTTACTTTTTGTTTAATGTAAACGTATTTGAAGAAATTATAGATAGGTTTGCCTAGATTCAAAAAAGCTTTTTTTTTGCAGTGTAGCTACTCCTATTGAAATCGTTCGTGAAGAATGTGAATGTTATTTTGCTGCATTTATATATACATTTGTTAAATCAAAGCAAGAAAAATTACACATGTATAAGGTTCAGTCTATAGTTTTATTATTTATTATGATAAATATGAAAGTTGCAAATAAAAAATATACATTTTATTCATTTTAAAACGTTTCAAAAGTTTTACGATATTTAAAAAATATCTATATAAACTGAATTTATGTTTCTAGAAGATTAATAAGACTAGGTGAGAGAGGAGTTAAATTAAGAGAAATCCTTTTTTAACAACAACAAAAAATGTTAAAGCCTTACCAGGTTACCCAGCACCTGCACATGCGCAATGGACATGAGACAAAGTTAAACAGATTTTGTTGCACCCTAACCCCTAACCCCTGACCTCTACAGTGCGTCTCAGCAGCCGTCCCGGGTTATACTCTGCTCATATAGGATAAATAATCTTCATATAGTAAAAATAAATGTACTGTGTAATGTAGCTTTGCGTACAGAGTCAGGACTAACACTGCGATTAATTAACCCAGTACATCAGCTTACCGTATCTGAGACGCGCGCGAGGACAGAGAGGTCACATGGCCAAAAACTCACCGTTATTAACATAAATACACATCGCGCGCACTCATGCACGTGTACAACGTACGGACCTGTATGCTGTGATGACGGATGCGGTGGAGTCCTCACCTGTCCTCTGTCCTGTCTCTTGTCGTCCCCTGTCCTGTCCTCTGTCCTTGGTGCTGAATGCGTTTTATCTCTGCATAGGACAGAAGCTGCACGCAGCACCTTACCGGACAGCCTTGTGTGCGTGTGTGTGTGTGAGAGAGAGAGATGCTGTGTGTGTAGGTGAGCGAGTGAGATGCTGTGTATGTGTGTGTGTGTGACCGGGCTCCGTCACATCTCATCCAACATCTGTTGTCAAACCGAGAGGCGTTAATGACGTCACGGAGCGTTTTGCGAACCTGCGACTGCTGAAAAAGAAATGGAAAAAAAGCGCGTGCGGCGGAATTAAAACGTCCTCGCGCACGTGCGCACGCACACGCGAGTGACACCTAGCTGCCGCCCCCGCAGGGTCGCTGAGTCCCTCAGAGAGCGCGCGCGAGAAAGAAGCCGAATAAACGCGAGGGAGGGAGGAGGGGGGAGGGGTGAAAGTTTACACTGGAGCACAAAATAACAAAATAAAGAAGTAATGGCACAGGTTCACCACAATACATTAAAATATCATCCAAAGGCCGATTTATTATAGTAATTCCATTCAAAAAGTGAAACTCATATATTATATAGATTCATTACACACAGAATGACATATTTTCAATGTGTTTATTTATTTTCATTTTGATGATTATGGCTTACATCTAATGAAAACTCAAAATTCAGTATGTTAAAACATTTTAATGTTACTTAAGACTAATAAAAAAAAACATTTTTAAATGTTGGATTACTAAAAAGTATGAACAGCACTCAATACTTGGTCTGGGCTCCTTTGCATGAATTACTACAGTAATGCGGCTGTATTAACACCGTATTAGTGTTTTGAGTTTATTAGCTGATTAGAGTGTGACTCTATGAGTCTCCAATATTGAACGTTTTCCACAATATAAAAATTTTCTGAGATGCTGAATTTTGGGTCCTTACAGATGCTACAGTCTGTTGGGGTCCCAAGCAAGACAATTTGCAGGGGGCTTCTCCAACCAGCCATCATCATCATTATCTTATAAATAATAAATAGGTTTGCCCTGGGGCCCCAAGCAGTTACCTGTCTTGCCTGTTGACAAGCAGTGGTTCTGGTCATGTAACTACACTGTTAAAAAAAACAAAAGAAAAACAGGCTGCCTCAACATAAAAAGTTTAGTAACAAGTTGCACAGCTTTTTTAAGTTTACTTAATTTTTAGAGAAATTTGCTGGCCAAACAAAAATTGTTTTTGTATTAATTCATTCAACATTTATTTAGTTGGATGTTTTTTTACGTGTAGGACTCACTGTCACATTTGAGAATGACACAGAGCTAAAAGGAAAGAGACTGGCATATATCTATAATAATAGTACTGGCATTGATGAGTAATTAAAGCTAATAGCTGTAAATATAACATTGTGCAAACTGCCTTGTGCAAAACAGTCACGGTAGCCATCAAGAAAGTAAGTCAATTTGTTTCTCAGCATCGAACTCAGGCAGGCAGATGAACATGGAATTGAGCATCAGAAATAAATCAGACGATAATACAGACTGTGACTGACTTGCAGTGGCATTACATCCTACTAAACCCAGCATGCATTAAAAATATAATAAGTTGAAAATGCATTTGATACTGTACATCTAACTTGCTGAATATCATAGCATAGCCTAGTCTAACGTAAGCCTTTTAAAGCCTTTTTTAATAAATTATCCAAAAGAAAAACACTGGCAACACAGTACACTGTAGATGGGTTTCGCCCATCATCATGAGAGAGTATCACACCGTACATCCTTACCCTGAGAAAAGACCAAAAACCAAAATTTGATGTAGGGTTTCTAATAAATGCGTATCCCTTTCATGGCATTGTAAAATCCTAAGTTGAAGGATTGTAGGTCGGGTACTGTGGGTATGTGACTGGTTCCAGTGTGGTTT
The DNA here is from genome assembly GCA_030014305.1 of Clarias laeviceps. Lineage (NCBI taxonomy): Eukaryota > Metazoa > Chordata > Actinopteri > Siluriformes > Clariidae > Clarias > Clarias laeviceps. Next base: position 23,078,457 of record JAQMYJ010000009.1, read on the forward strand.
GTATATTTGATTATTGTAAAACTCTGTTTAGGTATACAAAGTATTACTGAGCCAAAAATAGTATTTGGGAAGCTGACAGCCATGTAGCTATGTACAATTAGCTATAAGCTTCCATTACTCATTAATAATTACACTAGTTTGTCGCTCCAGTGCAAAACCAAACAGACAAAGTTGTGTACTTTTCATTTTTGGATAAACTTTTTCTAAGAACTGAATCTGAAGTCAAGTGAGCTGACAACCACATTGTGTCAAACAGCAATACTTTATTAAAACAGCAACAACAACAGAAACATTGGAATAGTGACATACTGTATACTGTACTGCTATTGAATCCTGTCTGAAATATGGTATGAGGTGAGCAGATGTGAACGCTTCCACAGTGCTGTAAATTACACTCCAGGAATTTACGTTATTCTATAAGCTTACAGAACATGGTACGATTGAACTGTTCAACTCTTCATTTTCTTTTAGGAAGGCAAAATAGACTTGATGATATACTGTAAAAAGAAATAAAAACAAAGGTATTTAAAGAAGAAAGTTGTATTTTCATGCATCCTTTTCTATTTTTTCAGACCAAAACTATCTACGCTTACACCTCATTATAATCACAACCTCCCCACTCGTACACACAAACTTTACAGGAAGCTTTAAAGGCAGCAACAGATACAAGATCTCAACCCTGGTCCTGGTCCAAAAACAAATGTCCTTCCTGCACATTTTAGTGTTTCCTGCTCCCAACTCACCTGACCCAGCTAATCATTGAAGTGTGTGTGTGTGTGTGTGTGTGTGTGTGTTAGAGCAGGGAAAACTCTAAAATATGTGTTACCCATGACCAAAGTTGAGGACCTGTGACTGTGCATTTCTTAATTCAACGTGGTGTAAAAAAAATTGAAAATCATAGATTAAAGTTTGCCACCTAGTGGTCATATGCATATTGCAGTTTTTACAGCATCTGCAGGATGGTGCCTGGTTTATTTGGTGATGGCGTTCTGTTGCAGGACTTAAAGAAGCGTGTCTCTGTTCCTGAGTAAGCACATGTTTGTTTGTGTGTGTGTGTGTGTGTGTGTGTGTTTGTGTGTTGGCCTTTCCATCTGGTTTGGATCTCTGCCACATCACGTCCATAAAAATGTTGACCTGGACAGGAAACAGGAAAAAGAGAAAGAACAAGAGAATGAAGACAGCTTCTGCCAGTCCCAGTGAAGCAGGCGTGGCCCGTGTGTCAATACGTTCCAGTGAAGTGGGTGTGGCCTATGTGTCTATCAGTCCCAGTGATGAAGGCGGAAAGGTGGTGTGGCCTATGTGCCTGTCAGTCCCAGTAAAGGGGGTGTGGCCAGTGTGTCTGCGAGTCAATCCAGCCTCACGCCCCTTTCCTGAGACTACAGTATGTGTCTGTTAAGTCCAGTGAAGGAGGTAAGGCCTACGTGTCTCCGAGTAACAGTAAAGGGGTGTGGTCTATGGGTCTGTCAGTCCAAGTGAAGGAGGTGTGGTCTGTGTCAGTCATAATAGTTTCCAACCCCTGGAAGCCAACCTTATTTTTTTCACATGACATTGTGCACCATCTCGACACAGATGGAGAGGCGCATCCCTCGCTCTGCATCACTACACCTATTCATGGAAAAATCTATAAACTCTAAAATATCCTCCCACTCCAGCAGGATAAGAGGACACTTTAGATGATGTATTTCTTCAGCTCTTATAAAAATTGGTGTGTGCTCGAGATATTTTAATACTTCAGATAAATATAATTCTGGGTTCAGCTCCAATGTCCTTAATGAGCAGTGTGACTTTTTGCCTCCATAACACAGCAACAGCACCATAAAAAGTCATCCAGGCACGAACACACGTACACACACACACACACACACACACACACACACACACACACACACAATAATGGTGCCTGCCCTGAATAAGATTAATATAGATATGTAACCTCTGTGGAATGTTCAATTGTGAGGCAAAACCTTCTTTCTCTCTCACACACACAGACACGCACATCGTATTTTACAGTTCACAAGACATGAGACTCTTACAGTGCTGTCAACTACAAAGCAAAATTATGTAGCCAGGAGCTAAACTTGAGCCACAAGAGAGTGGAGCAGCTTATCGTGAACTGTAGACAACCCAGCACTTTTTAAAGTGTAGTTATTTTTTATACCTATTTGTTAAAACTATTGAAAAATTATAAAACCCTTGAAATGTGGTGTTAGTTTGTTACTGTAATGATAAGGAAGCCACTCACATTGCTCCTTAGGTCCCATTACTTAACGAAAAAGAGGTGACAAGGAAATCTTAGGGCTACTAATGAAGGCGAATAAATTAGTGAAGTGAATATATGATTTACAAATAAGAAAATATATATTTTTTTTGTCTCAAGCACTAGAGGTTGTTTTCTGACCATTTAGTTGACCAGAATATTTTTCGATTTACTTATAAGCACAAATTTTCTTACTATATGTTCTTCATTCCCAACAATAAACATCCTGTTTGTGTCCTTTAACCATTTAATATCTTCAATCAGAATGCTTTGGTGCAATAATAACAAAAACAAAGTTTATTTTTATACAGACAATATAGGCCTCTTCCAAATGGTTGAGAGGTCACTTCATGGTAAAAGTAAAAATAAATTTACTAATGGCAAAAAAATCAGACAAAATACTAAATTTTGAGTTGTGGTGCCAGAACACAAATGTTGGTGTGCATTAAATACATTTTATTTCTTTTTAAAGACGCAGCGAAAGTGACATCGCATTGTATTTCTTTTTTTTTACCATAGCATACGTCAACCAAGCAGTAGAGATGGGTCCATCAGGTTCATTTTTATCACATTTTTCAAATTTATATAATGACTCAAAATGTGCTCTTCCAAAACCTTAAGCAGAATACAGTATTAAAGGGTTAATAAAGAGTTTCTTTATCTGCTTAGGGATTTTCATCTCTAAAAACCTCCTACATTTTAAAAGTGTGCAAGACCAACCAAAATGTAATGATATATTTATAAACAATTAATTTTTTCACTATAAGTTCTTTATTCACAATTGGAAATAGAAATAGATTGATAAACAATCTGTGACCTTTAACCCTTTAATATTTTTACTAAGAATGCTTTGGGGCAATAATAATAATAACAATGGTTGTTTTTTATTACGGACAATATAGGCCTCTTCCAAACGGTTGAGATGTCACTTCATGATAAATGGCATTTACAAATGCCAAAAAAGTCAAAACGTTTTAAGTTTTGGCACAACAGCATACTGTAAATGTTTGTGGGCATTAGATACACTTTATTTTAAAGATGCAGTGATATCCAGTGGATTCCTTTTACCGTAGCGTTCCTCAACCAAGGGGTGGAGATGGCTCCATCATGGCTCCACATTTTTCAATATGGTAAAATGAATCAAAATATGCTCGTCCAAAAAGTTATTAAGTAATACTTAAAGATTGATAAAGAATTTCAGCAGTGTCTTTCTGCTTTGGGATTTTTATGACTAAAAACCTCCTACATTTTTAAATGTACTGTGCAAGAACAACCAAAAATATATGCTGGTTGTACTCCAGAAAATGTGTCATACTTCTATGCATGAAATACAGCACAGCTGTAGGACTGTAAGGAATCAAGAGTGTGTGACAGTTTACATATTTTATGGGTGACTCACCTTTGGCACTGTCTGTGCATGCGTGTATGTGGTTAAGGGGTCTTCTTTTTGGTCTTGACAAGTCCTTTCTCCACTAAACAGCGATAAAACTCCTGGACATACGTGTACACACACTTCCAGTCTGGCTCCCGCATCCGTAGCAAGTCATCCACGTCTAGCAGGCGAGGACAGCCGCCCAACGTTCTGCATACATACGCAACCACACACGCACACACACACGCACACACACACAATGTAGCATCTATGTTAAAAAATAACCAATCACTTCACCTCCCCAACACAAACAGAAAACGCTGAGTCATCATGCATCGACTTAAACAAAAAGACCTAACATGCACCAAAACATGAGATTTCACTAAAACATTGCATTATTATATATTATAATAAAATGTTTCATCCTCTTCAAGGAATACTGTTTGTATTAGATACAATAGCTACTAAAACCAGTAGTAGCTGGTAACACACACAGATGATCAGATCTGCGACTCACTCTGCGGTTCGGAAGGCTTTCTCAAAGTTGGCTTTGCGATCGTACGGATCCAGGGTGCAGTACTCGAACCCTTCAGGGAAAAATCGGTGCACCAGAGCGCAGAACGCAAGACCGTCAGCCCAACTCGACGAGAAGTTCTGTATATTCACACCCTACAAACAAATACAAAGAGGTGAGATCTTGTACGTTCATTAGAAAATGGGATTATCTTCTTGAAGGTAGCTTTTTATATTTAAACCCATGTTGTATGTAGGTAAGGTTGTAGCTAAAATCACTAGTAAACATATTTTCAAAAAGAAAATGCTAACATATATAAAAAAAAAATAGAAGAAAAACAGCTAAACTCTTCCACATTTCCATGTAAAATGTCAGACTCCCAACCTCCTCCCTGCGCTGACCTCATATGGTTCAGTCTTGGCTCTGCACCAGTCCAGCAGCATCTGTTTCACGTCTTTGGTGTTTGGGCCACCGAGTGCCGAGCCTCGGGGTACTCTGACTCCAGCAGCTGGAGGACGAGCCGCACTGTGTCCAGGAAAAAGACAAGAACAGACTTTCACTCGGTCTAGTTTATGAAGTCAGCTATGGTGAGAAAATGGGTACTTTATTTTTAGGAGTTCATAAAGTGTATTGGTAGCGGCTGAGGGGCAATGGGCAATACCCACGATGCACTGCAAGTAAACGTCAATTTTAATACAGAGAATTGGCATTTTCATGTAATGAAATAAAGTACCAGGTAAACTCGTTATCTTTAATGTGTTTAAAGTGTCGTCATTTCTCGTGTCAGGGGGGTAGAGTACAAACTACCTGGCTGGTTTGCAAAAAAGCTGTTAGTTTATTATTCACGCACTTCAACCCAACTCATGTTCTTTTAGACTCAACAACTATCACTTAAAATTATACCTCCCCACTCTAAACTTAAAATCTTCTGTCTATACAAATACTTAACACAATATTTTATTTTTATGTTTACTTTGCTAACATCTACAGAGCCAAAGATTTTTAGGTTTTTAGGAACCATATAGGGGTTCTTTGTAAACAACATACTGTATGTTGTGCATCTACAGTAGGATCTATTTTGATATTAGAATAAACTAAATAATTGGTGTAAAAATGTTTTAATATAAAGTTTTAATGCCTTACAGCCATACCATTCTGAGAACCTTCGATCTTGTCTGATCTCGGAAGCTGTACGCATGGAGATTGAGTTCTCCCTGAGCTTTGTGGGATTCCTCTCTGGCCTTCAGCATTGTAGGCTGATTGGATATTGCACATCCTGCATGATTGGGTGTGTGAGTGAGTGTGTGATTGTGCCCTGAGCTCCCTCTGATAGACTCCAGCAAACTCGTATTGAACCTGATAGAAAATCTTTTTATTTTTTTATTTTTTTTATTATTATTATATTCTCACCTTCCTGAAGTTTTAGGAAGTAGGCCTGCGGGTGCTGGACTTGAAGACTTCATTTGAGGTGTTTCTGCAAAACAACAACAAAATCACTAATGTAGGAGGCATATAAAATACAGAATAAAGCATAAAAACCACTAATGTAGTTTCCTGCCCTTCTACAAAAAAATAATAAATGAGTGCATTTGAAGTCCAATAATGAAACCTTACTGGATATCAGAAGTTACTTCCTTTGACAAAAGGATCGAAAGACCACACCCTCTTCCCAGTGACTGATTAGTATAGAGGCGACACCCTTGTCAACTTGACTGACAAATATAATGGCCGCACCCCTACAGTATACTGTAACTGATGCACACAGAAGCCACACCCATTTCACTATGATGAAGGTGTAGGATATGATACATATGTGTTATAAGAGAGACACTTACTGTGTGTGTGTTGTTGAACATTAGTGGGGCCATTGGGTGGTTTCGTCCCTGCACACACACCCTGCTGGCGCAGATTCTCCTGCCGCTCTGCACGCTCTCTGTCCCTCTGCTCTGAGGATGCAGCCGAATTAACAACAGGAAGAGAGACAAACAATGAGTCACTACACACCATTTCGTAATTCGATTTCAAGAAACAAATCAATTGCACAGATCGCAAAGCTTAACTCTGTTTTTCCCATGCTTAATTTTCCATGAAATGAACTTGATCCACAAAGACAAGTTTGTTGATCGAGTTTAACTTTTTTTTAAAAAGCTACATACAGGGGAGTGATAACTTTTACTCTATTGTTAGCCAACTTTACAAAACAAAGCCTAGATACTGAATATGATTTGGTTGATCAATTACATTTGTGTCTCAATTAAATTGTGTACATTCTATTTTCTGCCAAAGTATGACTTTAATCATGCCAACAGCCCCAACTCGCACCCTACAAAGACATGTTAAGATGCTATAAAAACACGTCGTGAGAACTTTGCCACATTTGGTCAGACTTTATGGCACTGTAAGGATGTGACCTGCACCTCACCCCGCTTTTTCTTCAGCAGTTCTCTCATGGCGGCACGGATCATTTTTCTTTCCTCGAAATCTGTAGCCTTGTCCAGCTATTGAATAACACACGCAGGAAGAAAAGAAGAAATGTTGAACCATATAGGGGTTCTTTGAGGTGGATCTGAGTCACTGAGCTCATTTGACCACACAGATTTTTAAAGTTGCATATTATGTACAGAACTCAAACATTGCAGTTAAAGAGATTTAAACAGTTTAAATGTAATGAAATCCAGAGCCATGTGTACAGTATGTCTGCTAGCTGCTCATCTCACCATGTCGTTCAGCACTTGCTCATCCTGGATGGCTGCAAGCTGCTCCTCTGTTACTGGACCAGCACTGACTTCAGCCATTGCTTTATTCTCTGGATTTCCCTACTTTTCTGGAAAAAGGGGAGAACAGAGAATATAATAAGGATAAGGGGACATGGGCCTGACATTCAACAAGATGTGTGTACAGACTGATTTCTGCAATTATACTGTATGTGATGTTCAGTATTAGTGTAACGAACTGACTGGAGAAATTATATACATTAATACAGACCCTGAGAATAAACAGGCATATGACAGGAGATAATTTATGAGCTTGTACATAAGGTTTAAGTCTTTTAAAGAAATTCTGTTAGGGCAGAAACAATAATACAAAACATACATAAAACAAGGGTAAGTAAAAAAATTTACCGGTTATATTAAAACTTTTGTTGGCCGTCTTATCAGCACTTTCTGTTCAAGACTATTATCCCCGGTCGCAACTATTATCCCCAGTCACACAAAAAATCCATGACCCACATGAAGTGATTAGTTTTTTGTGGTATGAGGGACTTACAGAACAGCATAAACAGAAGCGTTTGGAGATCTAAAAAACATCTGACCGATACTCTAAAGAAGGCGAAAGTTTCTTAAAGAGAATCATTGCTGGTGTTGATGGTTTCATCACCATGAGCCTGAGAGTAAACAGCAGAGTATGGAACGAAAACATGCTCAATCACCGACCAAGAAAAAGTTCAACCATCAGCTGAAGATGGGTGGTGCTTTCAGTTTTCTGGTATTCTCACGTGTCAGTATTGGAACATTGTAAGGAAAAAGGGTCAACAATCAACAGTGCTTATTACAGTGAGACATTATTGAAGATCTGAAGCCTGACTTTGGATTAAACACAGAGGAAAAGCTCCCTGAAAGCAGCCCTACGAGGATAAAGATTCATTTCTGATGAAGAAGTGAAGACAGCGGTGCATTTGTGGCTTACAGCTCACCCTAAAAAAGATTTTAATGAGGGAATATGGAAGCTTGTTGACAGATTGACAAAGTGTTTTAAAAAGCAAGGAGATGCTGTTATATGTTTCAAAATGCTGTATTTGTCTTTCCTAAAAGTTTAATTAAATAAATTCTACAGCAAGAGTGCGAATAATTTTTGACTCACCCGCGTAGATGGTGAAAGTATATTGGCAAATTACTAAGGAGGAATTAATAGGACTTAAATGATCCAGTAGTTACACTTAATATCAGCTAATAATTTTTAATATGGATCATTTACAGTGGTACAGAAACATATTTCTTGGAACATAGTAGTTATAAACTAGTTTAAAAAGACCTACCTGACTATAATGCTGACTAAATAAATGACCACAATGAGACAACATTTTCAGGAATATCAAGATTTCCCTTAGATGTGTTGATAAATTACTAAGAAAACACTAAATATGACAAATATTCACTGTAATTACACTAGCAATGCCAGCTGAGATTGAATATGGATAATGTAGAGAGGTTTAGTGAGACTGTAAGTGATAAAATCGTCAGAAATAGCAACATTTACCTCAGATACCTTGATAAATTTTGTTGATAAATGAAAGACTACAGCTACATTAGCACAGTCATTACACTTAGCATGGACTTTAAGGTTTGAAAAGCATGCTATGTAAAGCCACACTGGCCACTAGAAGACACTCGATAGGACTAAAATTACTAACATGACTAAAATTACTAAAAGTATTTACACACAGCATTGACTGATAGATTTAAAAACAGACAATTTTTTGGATTTCTCAGATATATTGACTAAGAAAAGAGTAAAGGAAAGGAAGGGACAGGGGATGCCTTTTGGAAATGACACCATTGCATCAAAGCCAAGAATTAATGAATCTAACAGTTTACCTTGCTAGTTTAACATGTAGCATTTAAGGCTATAATGCCAGTAAAAATAGGACTTAACTTTCAGAAAAATCTAAAATTTTCTTAGAAGAATGAAAACCCAGATAGCACACACACGTCGCGGAGACGTCTATGCGACGTCGTCTTTTTCATCTGGCAGATGTCTGGCAGAGG
>JAQMYJ010000009.1:23087465-23107322 GCA_030014305.1 Clarias laeviceps
ATTTCGGATGATAAAGACACGTCGTATAGACGTCGTATAGATGTAAAGACGATGTATCATTTAACAGCTCAAACAGGTGATCTACAGACGATCAAAATACGACTATAAAAAAACTAACGCGATGTTCACCAGATGATACGCTCTTTAGCAGACGTCTCCGCGACGTACCTGTGCTATCTGGGAAAACACTCAACATAAAACCTCACTGAGAAAAAATTATGAGAAAAATTACTAAAAGTGTCAGGAATAGCAACATTTACCTCAGATATGTTGATAAATTACTAAGACCAGACTACAGCTACATTTACACTGTAATTACACTTAGCATTGACTGCTAAATTTTTAAAAAGGCCAGTGTAAATATATAGTGGCAGTATAAACCAGAAAAAATCATCAGGAATATCAACATTTCTAAAGTAAAGAAAACACTAAATATGGGGGAAATTGTCACGATTACATGTAACAATGACTGAAAGTACAATTTACACAATTTCCAATCGTATTGAGAAACATTTACATTTATTTTTATTCTACAGTACATATATTTTTATTATACATTTATTTGGCAGACGCTCTTGTCTAGAGCGACTTACAAAAGTGTTTTGAAGTTTCTGTTGAAGATCCTTACACTTGGTTACTAACTAAGTACCATCAGGCAAACACCGTTGCGAAGGTTTTTTTTTCTTCTTGTTTGGGTTTGGGGGGATTAACCCAAACATCGAAGGAACAAATAAGTCTTAAATCGTCATTTGAAGTTTGCCAGAGATTCAGCTGTGTGGACATCTAGAGGAAGTTTATTCCACCACCTAGGTTCCAGAACAGAAAACAGTCTACATGCACGTCTTCCTTGATCTCTGAGAGATAACATTTGTTATATATGTAATGATTTTTCTTTCTTTCTGCAGTCCTGAATATCACACGTGAAGTGTTTTATGATAAAGCATTACAGAAACAGTACAAATTCAACCATGCTTGAACATAGCATCAGTTAAAGAATGGTACAGTGAAGACTTTTTTATATCAGTATAGAAAACTACTGCGGCAGATGGTTCACAGCTAAAGCTCCCTTATTGGGGCCATTAGAAAAAGCCACACTATATAGACAAACATATTTGGCCAAACCTGCAATGACATTGTATCCAAATAAATATGCTTATACAATATGGTGTTGGTCCCTCTTTTCTAGCTATTAAAGCTTCCACTCTTCTTAGAAGGCTGTCCATAAGATTTTTGAGTGTTTCTGTGGGAATTTGTGCCCATTCATTCTGTAGAGCATTAATGAGCTCAGGCACTGATGTTGGAAGAGAAGGCCTGGCTCACAATCTCCGTTCCAGTTCAAGGTACTCAGTGGGGTTGAGGTCAGGGCTCTGTGTTCGGTCCAGTCAAGTTCTTCCACACCGAACTCATCAAACCATGTCTCAAACCTTGACACAGTCTTATTGGAATAGTAAAGTCCTCCCTCAACCTGTTGCCACAAAGTTGAAAGCATAGCATTGTCCAAGATGTCTTGGTATGCTGAAGCATTAAGATTGCTCTTCACTGGGGATAAGGGGCCTGATTGAAACACCTGAATTCAATAATTAACAGCTTTGGCCAAATACTTTTGTCCATATGGTGTACATGGTGAGATTGCAACCTGTATTTTTTAATTCAAAGGAAAGTAGAATTGAAATTGAACTTAAATAGACAAAGCCATCTGTTATCAGCAGGATGATCTCAGCATAAACACTGAGTGTGCTAGTCTGTGCTGAAATAAAACAGCAGCTGAGGAATACATGTCTGCACCTCACGTGTTGTGTAAAGGCGACTGGCCATATTCCATACATATACACTCACAAACACACACATACAGACATACGCATACACCGTCTGAATCACTGTGAGAAGAAGTGGGTGATCTGAGAGTCACATCACTCTATAGTGTAAACAGACAGGGTGTGTGTCATCTAAATAATACAAAACTATGTATAACTGAGATCACATTATACACACACTCTTGCATCTAATAGAAATAATGGCATTGCTTAACCAAATAGTTTATAAAGTAAAAAAAAACTAATTTCCCCTTACCCCAGTGTTAGTCGGAAAGCCTAGATGTTTGGTGTCTGACGTCTGCTTCTTTCTCACAATTGCCTGAAAGGAGTAATGGAAGGCTGTCTCACCCAAAACCTTTCTCTATTAATTTCTGCCTCAAACCACATGCAGTTCTTCAGTGATGTCACCCAGACGTGCTGATGTGGTTTAGGACACAATGGGACCTACTGTAATCGAAAAATGTGCATTGGTGCATTCTATACTCCCATTATCATTCTGGATAAGCATTTAAATCCACAACACTGATTTTACAAAAAAAGGTTTAATCTGTAGCACGCTAAACAGTTTTTCATTGTGTTTCACTGAGGAAGGTTGTTTGTGAAACGATACAGCAAAAGTCATTATGTTAAAACGCTTTAGGAATTATCCGGAATCGTCAAAGTTTGAAGGCTTAGCAGGAGCAGATGTTAATGTAGTTCCATTTTAAATTTAACTTCATGAAGAAATTATTTCTTTCTTTTTTTTGCCAAACTATTTATTAAAAAAAATAAAAAATGCATAGTATATGAAAACTCTGATGTATATTTTTCAATAGAAAATGTTTGAGTTGGATTGACTCCAGTTACTTACTAGTTGCACCAAACATGTCTCGGCTATTCAACTACACTTGATTTGCCATAAGAGGAAATTTGTTAAACTGAATTTTTTCCCCACAAAATCGACTCTGGAATAGCATGTTGGCCTTGGATAACATTTATCAGCGTAATAACTACATACTACTTCAGAACATCATAAAATCAAATGACAGGCAATGACTCTGACCTGATTCTTCTCCCCTGGCTTCTTTGGGGACAGCAGGATGAGGCTGCTGAAGATGTTGGGAAGGTCTGCAAAGCCCAGCTGTGGAAACTACTGTGTACACACTCCCCCTCAGATCAGCCAAACTGAACTTTGAGTCGGGCTGTTTGAGTTCTTCTGGGCTCTCCTGAGACACCTCCCAGGCTGAACATGGGCCATGGGCCAGGAAATAGCCGAGGAGAAGCAATGAGAATGATGAGGATGATGTGGAAGATATATATGAGCGCAAGAAAAGAGGAGCTGGTTTGGATTGGCTCGGCACGGTTTTCAATGCAGCTTGAAGCTTGACATTTCCAAAGATGATGACATTAGTAATTGATTTAACACAGCAGTGATTTGTTTAGAGAACGCACTCGAATATGGTTTAAAAATAGGCTGAAAGAGGATTCAAGTGGATCACTCTTTTCTGAAATTCACTTAAACAGTTTGTCGTTGGCACTACTGCCAGTGCTGCTCTTAGAGAAAAGACATCTTCTGACCAATAAGAATTAACCATTTAATAGTGCTATGGTATAAACTGGTGTAGCATAGCATTAAAAATATATCATATTTCCAGATCACACTACTGCTTATTCATAGATACTGCCCGGCCAAAAACATCACCACCTGGATTTAACCAAGCAAATAGTTAAGAGTCTTCCATTGGATAATTACTATGTCTCATTTTTATTACTCATTACTATGTCAGAAGACATATCCTGTAGTCCTGGCAAAAATGTTACTCTGTTGAAGAAGGGTCAAATTATTGTCCTGAATCAAGCAAAGAGAACAACTAGGGAGATTTTTTTTGCAACTACAAAAAATTGAGTAAAGAAATGAAAAACGCATTATTAAAATCTGGAAGGATAGTGGTGGAAAAAATTCAAGGAAAAAATGTGGTTGGAAAAACATCTCATTCAGTGTGATAGGAGATCAATTTGGGTGACGTTTGGGTGAAATCAAATCATAAAACAACAACAATAGTATAATCCATGGCTATGTGTAGTTGTGAAAGTAAGAGCATTTCCACACACACAATGTGAAGAGAACTCAAGGGACTGGGACTAAACAGCTGTGTAGCCTGAAGAAAACCATTTATCAGTGAGGTTAACTGGAAAAAAAGCTTCAATTTGCTAGGGAGCATAAAGAATGACATGCTCCAAGATGATGATGCCAGGATTCATCAGGCTCAAATTGTAAAATATTGGTTTAGGGAGAATGAGACATCATTTTCACACATAGGATTGACAATCTTTGGGATGTGGTGAAGAATGCTTTACACAGCGATTTACACAGACGCTACCATCATCAATAGAAGACCTTGGAGAGAAATTAATGCGACTCTGGTCTCTTATGTAAATGTTGTGACATTACATAAGCTTATTGAAACGATGCCATGCTTGTAATCAAAGCAAAAGGCTGGGAAGTGTATTATGCTTCCCATAGGGCTCGATTATTTTAGTCCTATTGAAATATGAGTTATGATTAGTTATGATTGAGTTTATTTTTTTCCAAAACACAAAAATCGTCACTTAAAAATATATTTAAACCCAACTTAACCTTCGGTCTTGAGGGTTACAGGCATTGCTCAAGGGCACAACAATGACCGCTTAACAGTGCTGGCCAGTGCTAAAATCCCTGACCTTCTGATCACTAAACCATTGTACAGAATAACAAAAAACATTTATATCTTTAAATCCTCTGCTACACTAATACACTTATTCCACCGTTTCACTAGTGCTTGGATACCATCAAGGTAGAAAGTTTTCTCAGGATGTCAGAGCCATGAAAGGACTACCTGCTTCACGTTTGAAATGCTGGCCTCCCAGGAACTCCTTTAATGGACCGAATATGTGGAAATGGCTTGGAGTGAGGTCAGGACTGTACGGGGGACGTGGCAATAACTCCCAGCTGAGTTCCTGTAATGTACAAGTGGTCTTGGTGAATGATTGTGTGCACAGTTCTTACAGACAGAGACAGTGTCTCTTCAAGAAAATTGGCAACAGGTTATGCATCAATTTTCAAGGATCAGGTGTTCCACTTGCTAAATGTTCACGGGAACTACCGCAGTGTGCTCCGAGCCACCTCGGCCGGGATTCGTTCACTGACGTACGGCCTTCTTTAAAATGTTTCTACAATTCAGATGTTTTACTGATGTTGCTACTTAAGTGTCAATTGGTTTTATGACTTGTAAATTATGAGCTCATGAGGCCCTGTACGTCTCAGCTCTGTGCTCAGACTCTCGCAAGTTGGTTTGGATAAAAGTTTCTGCCCAGTGAATAGATGTAAATGATTGTGTAAGGAGGCTGCTGTGTGACTCCACAGAGCAAAACACTGCCTTATTAAGGCACAACAGGGAAAAATGTTGCCTGGCTTGGTTGCTGCTGTTTACACAGGCTACATCCTTTTCACTTCTGGAGACAGATGTCTTAAACACACACAAAAACACACACACACACACACACACACACACCGTCCTCCCAAAATCACGGCCAAGTATGTCCCATATATTCACGATGTTTCAAGCATTGGCTTCATCTCTTTATGCCACGTCTCGTCAAATAAAGTTGCTTTAAAAGTGCTATATAAATAAATTTGACTTGACCCGATGTCCAGTTTAAAGCCCATTCAGGTGCTGGTTATGGATGAGGGTGCCTTTAGTGCCATCTTGTGTTAAAATGCAGTCATTACAACAAATAACAAGGCTTTTATTCATTTAATCAAGTTCTATAGCACTTATTCTGTATACAGGGTCATGGGGGGGGGGGGGGGTTGTTGGGGGCAGACAATTGGAGAATGCAGACTAGCCTGATCTACATGTCTTTGTGGGAGGAAACCCACCAAGCACAGGGAGAACATGCAAACTCAAAGAACATAGAACCAAAGCGGGAATCAAACCCAGAACCTGGAAGTGCAAGGTCGCAGTGCGAACCACTACACCATCATGCTGCCCTACAAGGCTCTTAAAAAGCATTTAATACATTTTACCTCTACTCATGGAGCTCTGCCACTGTCTCATGTTTTCTTACTCTAACACATTTAATTCAGTCAAGGTCAGTCAAGGTTATTAATTATCTGATTGGATAAAACACTTGTTTTAGAGCAGAGAACATATTCACATTTCAGGGGCTGAGAGTTTCTCAGGACCAGTGTTAGGAACCTGAACAGTCCACGTAGAAGTAAAAAAAAACTTAAAAATTATTTTATTTAATTTTTATTAAACTGTTGTTCGTACAATATTTAACCTATATTAAAGTCAAACAGCTTTAAATAATATTACATTTTACTCACTGGCCATTTTGAATCGCTTAATGATATCAAGATGTAAATTTAAAAAGCACCACTTTTTAAAGTTTATCATGATGTAATTCCAATAAAATAGCTAATAACTACTTTTCCAGTGTTTATGTGTGAAAAAAATTGTCAGTTTATATAAATCCAGAAAAAAAAATGGTAGCTCAGAATTTAAGATGTTGGACTGATAAGGAGGTTGTAAGCTCAAATCCCAGCACTGCCATGGCACAAGTGCAGCACCCTTGAGCAAAGCCCTCAACTGCTCAGCTGTGTAAATGAGATAAACGTAGCTGTGGATAAGGATAAGGACATGTGCCAAATGCCATAAATGGAAAAACAAAGATGTGAGAAAGTATGACAAGAGACTTGTGATATCCTTAAATAACCATGTTTATTCAGTCAGCCTTTCCAGGATTGTAAAACACATAAAATATAATAAAAATTATTTACATTTTACAATTTTAGTGACAGGAGAAACGTAGTACACACAGCAGCTGTAGTACACTCACAGAGGAGACAGCTTGTCTTATAGTCACTAGGTGCAATATTGTGCAGAGAGTTTCTCAATCCAGTCCACGTGTCCACGTGTCCATTAACATACACGCTTGTTAGGAGCCCGTGGGCTTCAGGTGCATGTCCACACGAGGAAACAGGACTGATGTTAAATCTGTGTCTTTAAAAAAACTAAATGTGGGTGGAGTTTGTCATATTCAAATTCACCGACTGATCAATTTCACAACTTTGCTCATCAGCATAATTCAATTCTGTTTTATTTCTCTAGAATTTTTATCAATGAACATGGTCACTTAATTTTTCTCTAATAAAGAGTCTACAAGAGCAAGAATGTAAAATGTTTGAAGGGAGACTGGAGTGTTAGTGTGTTAACATCATATTTACACAACAGCCAAAAAAATAAAAACCCAGCATCATTAAGAAACAAATTCAGGAATTGGGAAGTTCTTGAACAGGACAACTCTGAAAGATCTTTTTTCTGTACAATGTTCTGGAGATGACGTCAGAATGATTCAGATTCTAAAATACATTCTGGAACACTTCAGGGTCTGAAAAAAGTTCTGGAACCGTTACATTCCTGAAAAAAAGTCTTCTAATTCTGATTTCTGTAATGCATCAGCTCCTGAAAAAGGTTCCAGAACTCAACTCCTAAAAAAATATTCTCGTACTCTTACATTGGAAAAACTGAAAGACTTTTGGGAAAAGATTACAAAACTCTTTAGGTACTGAAAATGTTTCAGGATTACTGTTTCTGAATTTTCAGTTCCTGAAAAACAAAAGTGCAGAACTCCTACATTCCAAAAACTATTCAGGTCCTGAAAAGGTTTCCTAAATTCCTACCTTTTTCTGAAACAATTTTCTGCAAAATAATTGCAGAAATGGAGCATTTGTTTCTGAAAAGGTTTCAATATTCTTCAGTTCCTGAAAAAATGTTTTGAGCATTCTTCAGCTCCTGAAAAGAAAGATCTTCAGAAGGTCTTCAATTTGTAAAAATAAAATGTTCAAGAACACTTACATTCCTGAAAAATGTAAAGCTTCGCAAATTTTTCAGGTATTGCCAAGTTCCAGACATATTTGGTTCCTGAACTGAAATGTTTTTTGGAAAAGATCCAGAACTGTTTGAAACAGTTCAAGAGACATTCAGTCCTTAGAAGTGTTCTGTAACTTCTTTTCCTGAAAACCACTGGTGGAACCCTTCTGGTTCCTTAAAAGGACATGTTCTGGACATGTGAACCCTGGTGGAAGTGGGGCTATTAAAAAAAAAAAAAAAAAACATTCTGCCAACTCTTGTTGCAGTTTGTGTGTGTGTGTGTGTATGTGTGTGTAGCTGAAAGAGGACATTCTGGATTAAGAAACTCTACTCTAATCCACATCGTGCTCTTTTTCTACACACTAAACACGGGGTCTAAACAGACTAAACAGTCTGTGTCACTAAACTTAGTCTGTGTCACTAAACTTAGTCAACAACAAAAAAAAGACAATCGATAATTTGTTAACGAAAAAGAGTAATAAGTGACAGACAGATGAAGCAGTAGAGACAAGCAGGATCAACAGTGTGCTATTTAACAAGAAAAAAATCAAGGGCTCATAGGAAGAAAGGACAACAATCCACTGATGAAAAAAAAGAAACTATTCATTCTCATGACGGCTCATACTATTGCTTTTTATTGATAGGCTGTTTATTCGTGACCGTGTGACTGAGAATGCTTTATTATGTAAATAATAATAATAATAATAATAATGAGATATTTATCTCTAAACTAATCACTCACAGCAAATCCACCACAAAGTCACGTTTAGCTGAGGAGGCGTAAACACTGAGTCAGAGACGTGAGCGGACGGTTGCCAGGCACCACTATGCTTTTTTTTGTTTTCTTAAGAAAATGTGACTAGACACAAAGCTCCTGTTTTCCAAGGATTTCTCATGCCACATTAGAGATGTCAAAAAAAAAAAAACTATTCAGTTATGTATTGCTATCCTTTTGTGTGGGCGATTCGTGTATCTCCACAATGTCTCCAAAAGGTGTTCTTTTATTTAAAACGAATATTTAATTTAAAATATGTCCCCGACTTACGAACGAGTTCTGTTCCAGGAGCACGCTCGTAAGTCGGATTCGTTCATAAGTCAGACAAAGTGAGTCTTACACACCTATGACACAAATATACAATATAAAGCATAAAAAAAACAAACGCGTGGGTTTGGTGTTTTGGTTTCGCATTATTACACTCATTATACTCTTATGATACTGCGCCTTTAAATCATGAGGGGAATCCTGGTGTTAGCTGACCTCGTTAAAATAGAGCCAAGAAGGACAAGAAGTGTCCGGAGAAGGACAACACTACATAGTGTTTACTGCATGCTTGAACAGACACTAGTCAGACTGTTAATTCTGTCTCGTTAACGATTTTCCAAAATTAGGTTTATTCACCAACAGCTTTTTTTTAAATTTATTTCTAATTTAGTCGTATCCAATTCCTCCCCGTCTCTAGGGGGCTCCCACATTAAGGCTACTACAACCACTCAGTCAGGAGGGCCGAAGACTTTCACGTTTCCTCCGAACCGTTACGCCAGTCAACTGCATCTTTTCGAACTGCTCGCCCACACACCGTTGAGGGCAGCGTAACACACTCAGAGGACAGCGCTATCCACTCGAGTGAGCTCACAGACACCATAGAGGTGCTATAGAGGCGCGATTAATGTGGGAGCACGAAGTACCTCTCATCCCTCCCCTCTGAGAGAGCTCGGCCAATCAGCTCTCTCTAGACATCCGGCTGCGAGAGGTTACAGCATCACCTGGGAATCGAACTCGCAATCTCCGGAAGACAGGATGAGCACTTTACCACCGCACCACGATTAACTGAAATCGAACACACGCACACATACAATATACCGGATTTTAGACATTTTATACATTCACACACTAAAAATATTGTATATAATTGTAAATATTGTTATCTGGTGCACTGCAGTGTCTATTTTTTTGTACAATACACGTGAGCTACTTCCGCAATTTATTTGCATCTACGAATGTTCGTAGATCCACAGTCCGTTCATAACTCGAATGTTTGTACGTCAGGGACTCACTGTATACAGTGGAACCTTGGACTGCGAGTTACTCGATCTCCAAGCTTTTGCAAGACGAGGAAAATAAAAAAATTAATTTTAATGGGTCTTCCATGCTCAATCTCAGTGCGCTTGTGTCACTCATATACTCAACATCCACGCACGCATGTACTGCTTACTATAACATTGATAACATTGTGACCACGTGTGTGTGTGTGTGTGTGTGTGTGTAGTGTAGTGTAGTGCAGTGACTGTTCTTTAATAACCATACTGCAACAACATTTTTGTGTGTGTGTGTGTGTGCCCAAGTGTATAAATGTCGTCTCGTCTAACACCAGTCACGATTCTTTTTAAAGGTAAAGTGCAGGTTAATTTTTTTATTTTTTACTTTGTATTTTGTATTCATTATTTTTATATAAATATTTTTGGGTTATGGAACGAATCATCAAAGGTTCCATTATTTCTTACGGGGAAAGTTTGCTTTGATATATGAGAGCTTTAATATACAAGCACACTTCCAGAATGAATTATGCTCGCAATCCAAGGTTTGACTATATATGTTTGCATTTGAGGTTGTAAAATGTTGCAGTTCCTTTATCATCCTGCAAGTGCCCTCTAAACTATGCATACATTGGCAGGCAGCACAGCATCCTGTGTGGTACAAAGTTACCAAAGTACAAAGTAGCAAAGTTATTATTTGCTACGTTTGTTTAGAATTGTAACAAAAAAAAATGAAATAAATGAAAAAAAAACATAAATCACAATGATAAAACATAAATCTGTCAATTTTCAAGGATCATGCGTTCCCGTGAACATTCAGCGAGTGGAACGCATGATCCTACCCCAATCTCACTGATACTGCGGACTGTTCTGTATAAACCGTAATGCACATAATGATTTAAAAATAAATACCCGATTTCCCATTATTACTGATGATTTATTTGCTGTAAAAGTCCAGCAGATATCTTTAATCCTTCCCAGCAGGAGCAGAACTGCAGAACGTCCTTAGGACTAACAACCTCTTGGGGACGTCCCTAAAGCTCTAAAGGTGTCCACACCCCAGACGTCTTCAGGACCAATTTCTTTAACTAATTTCATTGAAGATGAGCCAGAAACCCCGTAAAGAGACTTGAGTTTTAAAGACCCACTAAAGACGACCTTAGGGCTACCCTGCATGCACACTGCGTTATTGTTTCTGATATATTTCAGTTTGGCAAAATCCCTTTGTTTAGATATAAAAACATAGATGTATACACGTCCTTACACATGCTCATGCTTATGATATGGAAAACTTCTCCAGTAGATTAATTTTAAAATCAATAATCACCACCAAAAAAAAAGATGAATACACTCTATTTTGGAATGAAACTCTTCATACGTTATAACAAACGATTGGCACATACTGTAACTAATTCGATGTGGTTTTAATGATATAATTCAGATTTAAACCCAAACTCAAGGCTTCTGACGCGGTTATAGATCCACTCGGAGCTGAAATTGCTTGTGTAATGAAAATTGAAATTTACATTAAATAAAATGCCAAAATAAAAAAAAAAAACCTTCTACTTTCCGTCCAGCAGAGGACGACATATGTGCAGCAGTGAGTGTGTAACTGTACAGTGCACTCTGCTTCGATTATATGACCTCGAACAGTGTTGCTCTCTGAGTATCAAATACAGCAGGACAAATCCCATGGAAACATCAGCAGTAATACTGAGTAACACACACACACACCAAAACAAAACAACTTTTGAGGGATGACACTGAGCCATTTCTGTGACTCTGGTGTCCATTCTGGCTGTGCTAAAGACATGTGAGTGTCCTCCGAGACCCAGGACATGTCTAATAATAAAACCTCATGATGAGGATTATATAACATGCTCCACCTCTTCTATAGCGAGTAACGACATCAACCGTCAGTTCTATAGCTTTTCCATCAAGCTGCGAGGATGAAATAATGGAAGTCTATTTCACACCAAGTTTTTTCTTCTCACACTTCAGCCTCTAACCACTTCCTGTTCATCAGTGATCTCACTCAGACTTGCTGATGTAGTCATGAAGGTCACACAGCCGTCTTGGACACTCACTTTTTTTTAGGTTTAGAGGAGGGTGGTTTGTTTGGTTACTTTTCAAATTTCAAAAGAGAATTCAAAACAATGTTTGAAAATAAAATCGTGTCATTCATTGCTGAGGACACGCCCCTATAAGCCCCGCCCCTTACCACAAGTGCAAAGCTGTTAATAGTATGGTTTAATTTCAATTTTAGCCCATACAGCATCATTATTGAATTCTCAAATCTGATTGGTCATGACGTGTTGATTATTTCTCTATAACAGCATTTCAGACAATAGTGATTTGCATCAGGGTCAGATCAAGTTCAAATAAATAGGCGCTTTTCCAATACGATTTTTATTAAAAAAACCTAAAAAAAAAAATGCTTGATCGCACGAACTTCTATAGTAAACGTAGTGATGCTTTCTGTAAGGAGATGTTCATTTCTCCTTTAAAGAAGGAGTCTCCAGTGTCAGTTTTATAAGTTTTCTGTCACAGGAGAGTCTTCAGGACATCATACAATAACGGATAATTACAATCACGTGTTAACAGGAACACACTTGTCTAATGAAAGTTCAACAACATGAAATCTAAAAAAACAGAGATATATAAAAACAAAAGTTGTTATCCCTTGACAAATGATAAATTGTGGTATATAAAAAAAACAAGCTGTTTTAGGAAAATTATGGACGTACTATATCTTCTGAAGTGATTGTAAGACAATTTAGCAAATGAAATAGACTTCCATTAAGTCAATTAATTTTATCTGAGTTTTTTTTTTTTGCACACACAAATGAGACTTGTCAGTTTTCCTAGATGTCCATTTCATTACAGTAAACTAAACAAAAATGGAGATGATTTCACCAGTGTGCATTTTATGTAAACGTAATCTTAAGGAAAAAAAAAACCCTGCAACAAACACCTGACACACGAGAGCTGCCTTCCGGACGATCAGAGCGAAACAAACAGTACATCAAAACCACCAATGTGATCGTTTCTTCATTTTCATCAACTAAGTTTAGTTTTAACAAGAAAGAAAAACCAAAAAAAAAAGAAAAAGTGCTGGAGCGGTCCACAGCTGAACCTGCTGACTGGCGGCGTCACCCAGAATCCTTTAGACACCTGGGTTGTGGCTTCACAGTGGAGGAGATAAAGATCAGCATTCCCGCAGGAGTGTTCGTGCCAAACGGTGTGTATTTAACCGAAATGGAGGTAATACAAAAATTCTCAGAGCGTTGTGAGCTTGGAGATCATTGAAACGTATTGGCACAGTGAGGAAGTATCGGTACTGTAGCACTTAACCAAACTTGTGCTGGTGCTAATGGAACCGTTCTGTGCTTCCTTTTAAGTCGCCAGCTGGCTGAATATAACCAAAAGCTGAATTAAGTAGCACGAATATGGAGGTCACGTTGTCGTCATGACAACAACAAAAGCAGCACATGACCCACAATGGTTACTCCTATGTTACGCACTCATAAAGGTTTCCAAACCTGGGAAAGTTCCTGAACAAACACCGGCACCATGTTGGTGCAAAAAGGAGTGTCTACTGTATGTGTCCAGATAAGATTCACTGGAGCGCCAGGTGAAAAAGGACCATCGCTTACGCTTTGCAGTGTCCTTCTGTCTTCAGTCCATTTTTTGGTGGAACTCTGCCTCTGTCCTTGTGTCAGGTTTTACAGCTAGTTCTGAAGGCAGTTCTACATTTGCTGATGATTCAATGTCCCTTTGGCCTTCAAAAGTGGATTCTCGAGATGGTGACTCATGCGGTTCAAGGTCATGGACAAAGTCATGAGCATGGTCTAGTGCTGGAGGTGGTTCTAGATCATGGTTGAGTAGTGAGGATGGTTCTCTGTCATTGGTCAGTGCTAGAGGTTGGTCTAGACGGTGATGGTCTAGTTCTGAAAAGGATTCTAGACCATGGTCTTGTTGTGATGATGGTTCTAGGTCATGAAGTAGTTCTGGCAACGGTTCTAGGTTATGAGCTAGTTCTGAGGATTGTTCTAGCTTCTGGACTAGGCAATGAAATAATTCCGAGGTTGGTTCTAGCTCATGGTTTAGTTCTGAAAATGGTTCAAGACCATGGTCTTGTTGTGATAAATGTTCTAGGTCATGGAGTAGTTCTGAAGATGGTTCTAGGTCCTGAAATAAGTCTGAAGATTGTTCTAGTTCTGAAGATGGTTGAAAGTCATGGACTAGATCTACTGATTGTTGTAGATCACAGACTAGTCCTATGGACGGTTGTAGGTCATGGACTGGTTCTAAAGATAAGTCTTGGTGATGTACTAATTCTGAGGTTGGTTCTAACTTGTGGTCTTGTAAAGATGGTTCTTGGTCATAGACTAGTTCTAAGGTTAGTTTTAAATCTGGGTTTAGTTCTGCGGATGTTTTTGGGTCTTGCACATGTCTTAAGGACGGTTCTGAACCATGGTCTAGCTCTAAGGGGGGTTCTAGACCTTCAAATTCTGAAGGTGGTTCTAGGTCATGGCACAGTTCTGGGGATGGTTCTAGAACAGGATCAAGTTCTTCCCATGGTTCAAAATCATCATAGAGTTCTAGAGATGGATCAGAAGAATGGCAAATTTCTGAGGAAGAAGATGGCTCCTGGGACTGATCCAGGCATGAAGATCTTTCATAAGTGCATCCTGAATAATGTTCCGCCTCACTGTTGCAGATCTTACCATTTGAGGTTTTCGAACGGCGCGAGTCCACGTATGCAACAATAAACTCAGAGTTCTGGTAAATCATCATGCCAGATAGTGTGAGCACAGCCCCAGCACAGCTGAGCGCGGAAAGCTGGCTGCCGAAGAGCAGTTGGGAGAGCAGCAGGTTTCCCACCACGCTTAGGTTGCCAAGGATGTGCAGTGTGACAGCAGATGTCAGGCTGATCACGGAGCTGCTCGCCAGGTTATAGAGTACAGAGCCCAGGCAGCTGAGCACAATGAAGCCCCAAAGATGGCTGTTGTAGTGGTGGGGCGACTGAAGGGCAGCCAGGTTCTCCAGGACCAGAGCTGCCACAGCCAGGATGCAAAAACTGGGGATGGCCATCAGGTAGAGCAGGAAGACAGAGTTGATCTTCTCCTCCTGGAGCAGAATGCCTGGAAAAATAAGAGACACACTGGTTAACAAGGATACAGATGCAATGTATGGCCAAAACTATGTGGACATCTGACTGTCATTCTTAAGTACTTGTTGAACATTCCTGTTCTTTATTTAGTCCCACTTTACATGTTATAATAACCTCTGCTCTACTGGGAAAGTTTCCCGCTAGACTTTGGAGCATGTGTGGGGCTGTGGGGATTTGTGATAATTGAGAATCATACAAGAGTACTAATGAGACCAGGCTCTGGTGTTGAGGAGGCTCCTGTTTCAGTTCCAGTTCATCCCAAAGGTGTTTAGTGGAATTTTGGGCAGGGCTTTGTGCAGGACCCTCAAGTTCTTCCACCACAGATTTAGCAAATTTTGTCTCCAGAGCTCACTTTTTTGCACAGGGGCATTATCATGCTGAAATAGATTTGGACTTCCAGTGAAGGAAAATTGTCAGCTACCAATTTCGGTGGCAACAGTTTAGGGAGGAACCACAAATGGGAGTGACGGTCATGTGTCCACATCCACTAAATTTGGCCATATAGTTTATGTTATACTGGTGCTGTTACCAGCTTATTTTTGATTTGCCAATGAGTAGACCTGGTCATTGAAGGCTGGGGCAGCAGCTTTGGGCTCTTTGCCTACTGTTCCCTGTGCACAGTGGGCTGCGGTGCACTGGGTGTTCTGGTGTCCTGGCCAGCATTTACTTTCGCCAGTGATTTGTGCTTCACTGGCTTTATAGTGGGATTGGACTGAACGGTCTGGCCTTTGATCCCCGCAGGCATGGGTGAGACTTGGATGTCTTTGATCCTATTACCAATTTGCTGGTGTATAGCTGTTGATCAGTGTTAATCTGTTAAGGTTGTGGGTGACTGGTGTTTAAGTTATAGTAGCTAGTCATAACAGTCATTTCCTCATCAGCATACCCCTCCATGCATAAACTCCTCTGTTCTAAAGACTTAATGAAGAACTCACGTACTATTAGTTTATTCCATCCATCCATCTAAAAACCTCTGTAGTTCAACTAGGGACCATGGAGACCAATGGTGACCAATGGTGATCACTGGAGGCCAATGGGGACCATTGTATTTATTCCCATTTTGTACGACTGTGGTAGGACCTCCGATCAACATTCACACACTAGGGGCAATTTGGGAACGCCAATTAGCCTAATCTGCATGTCTTTGAAATTGTGGGAGGAAACCCACCAAGCACGAGGAGAACATGAAAGCTCCATGACGCGGGAATCAAACCCAGGACCTGGAGGTGCAAGGCGACAGTGCTAACCATTAAGCCACTGTGCTGCCCTATTAGTTTATTATAATTCATTATTAATTACTTTGATTGTGCCGAGCGTCCGCCATGGACAGGGGTACCTCAGTGATTAAGGCACTGGACTACAGATCAGAAGGTTTCAGCACCACAAGGCTGCCATTGTTGGGCCCTTGAAAAAGTAATGAGATGAAATGTAAATTACTCTAGAGATAAGAGTGTTTGCTAAATGCCATAAAGATAAATGCAAATACTGTATGAGATGTTACTATGTATTAGAAAGACCACGTTAATACAAACCTACACCTAAAATGTAAAAATATTACACATCTTCTGACCAATTAGAAATGGGAATTCAGCCATGTTTTGGTAAAAAAGATGCTCTGGTGTGACTTATAATCCACACAGTACAGTCTGTACCCTAGGTACACATATCTAGTGAAGGAAATCGGAAATAAACAGAAACTCCACAGTGACCTCGGGGTACAACATACACACCGTCAACAAGCCTGCAAAAATAACCCACTGAAAGGTGACACTACCATGTCGACCCAGAGGATATGTGTTCACCATTACTCAGCTGAACGCCTGCTTCAGGAAGAGAAAAGCTCGACCTGCAGCTTAACCAAGCTTGTTAAAAGCAGACCGGTACCTTCCTGATCTCTCAGTCTCTTCCTGATCTCTCAGTCTATTAACCTCGCGGTTAAGTAGAAAGACAAACAATAGGGTGATACAGAGCCGAAGCCAGTTGTAGCTTTTGCAACATTTCTAACCTGACCTCATGACATGTCCATAAAATCCAATTCTCTTAAAGGTCCTGTATTTTACAATATGCCTTAGAAACTGTGTCTGTTAATGCTCAAGCCGAATCAACTCGTAGATACAAGCTCTTCTCCAACAAGCAAGGAGAGAGTTTCTTCTTATATGAGGTCACAATAGGGGATAAATCAAATTGGCCTGTTGTTCACACACTGATGACAACTGAATGTGTAGAAATATTTTTAAAAAATAATTGTGCATAACAGTTTCCCTTTAAATGTACACTTCTTTATGAAGCTGTTCATGTACACATAGAGGTATTTATTTGGTAATTTTGCATACATATTCTGCATAATGGTAAACTGAAGGGTATATATTGTTTACTGATTAGGGACATAATAGACATACTGTAGACTGGTGAAGCTACTACAATTTAGGGTGAAGAGGAATTTTTTATTATTTTTTTCCATTAAATTGTCACCTTAACAAGAGTGTAAGCCAGTAGTGCAATGTTATCAAGATGACAAAACCTCCAATTCTCCAATTGTGATATTGGAATCTGTTTTAATCTGAATTTTTTTAATTACTAAATTATGAAATGAGCATCTTTTAATGAAGCACTCATTATGGAATCATATATAGTGTGGCGTCACTGGAACTGGTGTCACATATTGTTCTTCACATATCCCAGGTTTGTTAGGAGGCTACAGTCAGAGCTCAGGGTCAGCTGTTATACAGCCAAAGCAGACAGGGTTAAACGGGTTAAGGTGGAGCTGGGGCTTAAACTCCTGTCCTTCCGATCAGTATCTCTGAGGTTTACCACATTGAGCTGCCACTTCGACTGCACCTGTGTGGTTAATCTTGGTGTCAAATTGCCCTTACCACCCCCGCCGCCCCCCCCACCCAACCGACTGAATGTCCCACTCATACCAGGCCGTACAGAATCCTGTGTAACGTCTTTTGTGCAACTTTAATGTTACTTGTAAACCAAAAAATTTGCCCTTTTAGATTACATCACTCACATTTATGTTTAAATGTTGAAAATAGCCTTTGAAGTAAGAATGTTTACAAACTATGTCAAAATTATGTTTTAAAAATTTATTTTATTTGAATTTAATTAATTTTTTTATTCGAATTTTAGAAATTTTATCTTTAGTTGTATCATACTTGTTTGGTTGTGTACGTGACAAATAAAAAAAGATTTTTTTAATTGAATTTGAAATGTTCATATTAAACTTTTACCTTGACATAACATTCGATAATTATCTTTTTCTCTATTACTACTCTTATTGTTATTGATTATGGTTCACAAATATTAATTACCACAATACTGTAGCTAAAACACCAGTAAACACAATCAAAACACCTGCAGCAAAAACAACAGTCTGTGTGTGGGATATTTTTATATTAAAAAAAAAAGATTTTTCTGCTGAAACCCTGCACATCCGTATATAGACAGTAGGGTTGCAAATTTCACACATTTTTCTCAACCAATAGTTGAACATGTCAATTTATAAGGAGTTATTAATTATTAATCAGTAATAATAACAAACTGTAATTCTTTTCTTTTTAACAGTTCTAGTGGCACAATCTCAACATGCAAGTTATAAGGGAAACATTCATGAAGCAAAATAGTTTAAAAAGAATAATAATAAAAAAAAAAAAACAATAAGGCTATCAGATACAGCTTGTATCTCTATCCTCAGCTGCTAAAAAATACCATGTCCAATATTGTGCATTGCTTGAACTGTAAGTGCGCCCTCTTGTGGCGTGCAAGTTAACAGATATGAGAGCTACAGAAAAATATGGTTCAAAACAAACATTATCGGTCCATAACCAGTTCAATTTTTTACTTCAATTAATTAATGTTTATTCATTAACATTTTGGTGTCGCCCGCCCCTGATGATGTCACTGGGTGCTTCCCACACACCCATCCACACATCCCTATCAGCCTTTAAGATATTTAAACTCAAATAAACACCTAAATATTATTCTGCAAATTTAGAAAATTATTCTGCAAATTTAGCTCATTTGAGTCTAATCGTCTCACTACTTTAATACTTACTCAAAGATCAAAGGAAAATTCAAAATTGAAGTCAAATCACACAAATAGTTTTGCATTAAAAAATAAATAACCAAAAGCATAGTCTGATCTGATTCTACTTTCTTTCTTGTGACCTAAAAGTCAACTCTAAAGCCTGAAGTTCTGGGTTAATTAGATCAGTGCAAAGAAAATTCCCATGTGTCTTTACTCCCCCTTTTAAAACATGATGTTTTAGAGCTCGCCTTTTTCTGTAACATGCAGTGCGTGAATAGACGTGTTTCAGACGTGCATGCTGAAGTTGTGAAGTTGAGCAATGCATAAAGGATATAAGAGACTGGATACTAATTAACTTTCTTCTGCTTAATCCTGATAAGACAGAAGTTCTAGTCATAGGACCGAATGCAGCTAGAAGCAAGATTTTAGATCACACTATAACATTAAATGGCCTTTCTGTTCTATCTAGTGCAACAGTAAGAGACCTCGGTGTGATTATAGATTCCAACCTTTCATTTGAAGCTCATGTAGACAATATCACCAGGATAGCATTCTTTCACCTCAGAAATATTGCCAAGATAAGAAATATATTGTCACTAAACAGAAAAACTAGTTCATGCTTTTATCACCTCTAGGTTGGACTATTGTTCAACTAGGTGTATAAACAAGCTTCAGTTAGTCTAGAATGCAGCAGCGAGAGTCCTCACTCAAACCAGAAGATACGAGCAAATCACGCCTATCTTATCCACGCTGCACATCTTCGCTCACAGTGAAATTTCACTTTAAAATACTACTTTTGACGTATAAAGCATTAAATGGTCTCGCGCCGCAGTATCTGTGTGAACTGCTATTGTCTTACGATCCGCCACGCCTACTTCGATCAAAGGATGCAGGCTGCTTGTCAGTACC
>JAQMYJ010000009.1:23107601-23117974 GCA_030014305.1 Clarias laeviceps
GATTGCATTCTATTTTGATAATTCCTTATTTGTATCTTGACTACCTTTTTTATGTATAGTCATGGTGAAGGGTGATGCAAACTATAGGTTTGATGTGGTTCTGATTACTTTGTAATGCTAGAAAAATTTATAAATAAAGGGTTAGAATAAAGGTAAAAAAAAAGATGTGGGATGATGTCCATGAAGCATGTTAGTTCCTCTTATCGCTTAAATTACAGAAGTTGTTCCTCGAACGGTCTAAATCTGAACTTGGTCTCCTCCTTGGCAACTCCTTAGAGGAAATGTTACTTTTATTCTGTTTCTCTGGAGTGTCTACGAGACAATCACGTGCCAGGAAAATTGGTTCGATTTTTTAGCCAACACCTCCTGACCAATCAGAAGCAAGAATCCACTTGATGATGTCATGTTATGTGAGCAGTCGAGTACTGACTGAACCGCATGGTCCATAAACTCGACTTTACAGACGGCATGTTTAAAATATTGGGCGTGGCTATAGCACTACATAAAAATTCCTTAGCAACAGGAAGCAAGTTAGATTATTTTATTTACAAGTTTACCAGCCGTTTTTTTCCTCCTTGTTCACCTTATTTCTGTAAGCTCTACTCTTCCTGGTTTCTGGTTTGGATCCACGTTATTTATCTTGTGTGTTTCTTTTTCACACACTGGATCTGTTTCAGTCATCAGATCAACGACTCAGTGTGTTTGCATACTCGACCACAACGTAGACACGTCTTCCAGGAATGAATCCACCCGTCACACGGCGCGACTCTACGTCCCCCCGTTAAAATAAAGTCAACGTTTCAAAGAAAGTCGAGCTGGTTGAATATGAATAGAACTGAAACGTGTGTTTGAACAGGACGTATCGACTCCCTTAGTCTAAATCCATATGTGTACCAAGCGGGCGTCCGTGCTATGCCCTGTGTCTCTGGATAAAAGATTCCACGAGCACCTTAAACACATGTCTGGGACGACCACGGAAAGGTGGTTTCATTCTTTTGGAAAAGGAAAAAATTAGCTCCTGGTGTGAGTCAGCTTCCGTCCCTGGACAAGTCGTGTCCCAGAAAAGAACGTCCAGTTAGAAACTTTACACTGAGAGCTGGGTTTAAAAAGTAACAGAGCTTCAGACAGGAAGCGTCGCTGAGGTAAATATGGCTCTCACATGAGCAGTGACGACATACTGAGTGTGAGTGTGTCTGTGTGTGTGTGTGTGTGTCTGTGTGTGTGTGTGTGTGTGTCTGTGTGGGTGTGTCTGTGTGTACATCTTTGCTACAACCATACCTTAAATAAACACTTATGACATCTTTATGCAAATCCTGAAGATGTAATGTTTTCAGTTACAGTGCCGTGAAAAAGTATTTGCCCCCTTCTTGAATTTTTCATTTCTTTGCGTATTTGTCACAGTTAAATGATTCAGATCTTTAAACAAACTTTATTACACAAAGATAACAAGTAAATAGAAAATCCAGTTTTTAATGATCATTTATTGAGGAAAAAACCTATCTGGCCCTGTGTGAAAAAGTATTTACCCTCCCTTGCTAAATCATGAATGAACTATGATTTTTGGAAAGCTGAGTTAAATTTCACTTGCCACACCCCAACCCTGATTACTGCCAGACCTGCTGAATCAAGAAACCACCTGACTGACAAAATGACAAGATTTAAAGAAATTCAAGAACAGATGAGAAACAACACAATTGACACCTATCAGTCTGGATAGTTCTTTTTCAGAGCACTGTATATAGCAAGTTAAGCCATTTTGACAAAAATATGGATGAATATTTCGTATATCTTTACACCATGAATTAAAATATTTCCTTCAAAAAAAGCCACAACTGGATGATGTCTATCCTGGGAACATTTAGGCAAGAATATACATTCCCAGGATACATTCCAGATCCACCATAAGACTTTGTACTGTACAATCCCACAGACAAGGCACTTTAAGGTTAATTTCTGAGAATACAGATCAATGGATATTGGAACATGTGCCAAACCTAACACACTCTAAACCTCTTGTTGCGATGGTACTTTCATTACATTCTCAAACACTGACTCATTAAGGTTTTCATACTCACTCTGCTGGATGCTCTTGACACCCCGGAGCATCGTGGCGGCAAGCACGAACAGACAACCCTTCTGATCAAACTGAACCTCGCCCATGATGCTGAACGAAGCCCCGAGGCAGATGGGCATCATGGCGGTGTATTTGAGGACGTGGTGCTGCTCGCCAAGCACCAGAGACGAGATCGCCAGAGTGAAGATCGGCGTGGTGGTGTAGATCATCTGCGCGAAGGACAGCTGTACGTAGTTGAGGCCGATGTTTCCAAAGGCGATGCTGGCGCAGAAGGTCAGGCTCAGCAGGAACACTTTACATTTGGCGCTGGAGGTCAGGTCCTGCTCTGCCACGCCATGGTTTTGGACAAACCAGTACTTTATGACTCCTACGACTATAGCCGTGAGCATGTGCAGAGCCGAGAGGAGGAGCGGGTATCTGAAGTTGTACACCACAAAGATCCATTTGTTCAGGCTGGAGATGGTGGTTCCTGTGACCAGCCACACCACCACGGCTGACAGAAGGTGCAGCGTTTCGGGCGGACGCATCTTCCTCCACCCGGTGTCCCGGGTCTCCTGTTTTTTGGAGAGGCCATCATCGGCGCTGATCATGTTCGCGTCATCTTCGGCTCTGTTGATGAAAAAAGAGGAGCGGAGTGAACACACTGGGTCTCGCGCACTGATGCTAGCAGAGTTCGGTGCCTCATAGATAGACAGGGCGGAGCAAAAAAAAAAAAAACGAGCGGAGGTAGAGGACAGATACATGGCGGAGGCTGTCTTAGTGCGCGTCACTTACTGGTATAATCAACATCCGTGCAGGCGTGTACTGTTTACTATAACACTGTGACCATATTTGTTGTAACATATTTTATTTTGTGTCTGTATGTGTGTGTGTACAGCGCACGCGCGTGTAAAGCAAAAGCAAGTCTCATTAGAGACGTTAAAAATCCATTTTCTCTCTCTGCTCAGGGCTCAGCCTGCTCTATACTTGCTGTGAGCACACACACACACACTCTCTCTGCTCTACACAGAAACACTGCTCTGTCGCGATACTTTTCAAAGGTAAAGTGCAGGTTAATTGGTTTTATTTTTACTTTACAGCAGTGATTCTGTTAGTGTATTTTTAAAAATTTAATTTGGTTTACGAGTGTTTTGGAATACGAGCCGCTTCCGGAACGAATTATGCTCATCATTCAAGGTTCCACTGTATATATTTGGCAGATGTAAAGTATACATTTCTGTTTTTTGTGTAAGACCATTTTTATTTTATTTTATTATTATTATAACAGCTCAAGGAGCAACATGCTCTAAAGCATTAAAGATTTTAGTTCTGTTTTTAAATAAAGGGTTTTTTGTTTTTTATCCGATTCATCGGAAAAAAATAATCGCCAGATTAATCGATTATTAAAATAATCGTTAGTTGCAGCCCTAAAGTCACTCAAATCCTTACACTAGTCTATTTTTTCTGCTACATACATCCCACCCACTTCCAACCGCCATTGAAAATGTAGCTACTGTGAGAACGGACAAACTGTGATGGCTAGAGGACTCAGGTCAGAGCAAGTCCAAAACTGTAGGACTTGTGGGACGTTCCCAGGCTACAGAGGTCAGGGTCATACTAAAAATGATCCAAGGAAGGACTGGCGACAGTGTCATGGGTGGCCAAGGCTCCATCCATTAGAGGCGCTAGTGTGGATCAGACTGAGGTAAAGGTTAACAGAGTGAGAGGTGTCAGGACACACAGGTCATTACTGACCTACTCATTATTAGGCGGATGGTCATAATGTTATGGCTGATCATAGATAGATAATAACAAGGCTTTAACACAAAGCATTAGGACATACGTACCTGCAGTCAGGAGGACTCATTCACGCCCCCTACAGGCTGACCGCAGAACAGACCACTCTACTTCCTCCGCGCGTGGGGGGGGGCGGTGGTTCAGCTCTCAATTTAACACTTCAAACGTCATAAATTAAATACATAAATCTGTTCTACCGTTCACATGACGACAAATACTCCTCTATCACTATGAAAAATAAATCACTTTGTCTGGCCTGTGACCAGTAAAGACACATTAAACATTAAACTCTCCCCTACACTGGACTGTACCATCTCAGGTCAGGGCCATATTAATATATACATACATATATACATACATATATATATATATATATATATACACACTCACAGCGGCGAGAGAACGGGGATTAAAATTAGCAAGATAAATCTGTTTGATTTGATATATAATATATATTAAATAAAAATAAAATAAACGCTGTAACCCATTTATCGTGATGTATTATTATAATTATATATGCTTGGAGCTCTGTGTTATGATATATTCATCACAATGAATATATCATTATACACACCCTGTAGTGTAATAACACGTTCGTATCATTATTATTAAACAATAAACCCGACATACGAACATGACGAGTGTGACTTTGGGCGCTAACGTTAATAATCTACATTACACACTGAGCTGCGCAGCTTTAAAAAAAAAAACAGGAAAACATTAATGTACAAAATCTCGTTATGACCCGATGAACCCGAGCGCGAATCTGTCTATAACCTTACCCCGTGTGCGGCTCTGTGGAAGCGGGATGAGTGTCCCGTGTCCCTGCCGGCGCGGTGATGGAGAGACACCGAGCCTGTTATTGTCAGAGCAGCTCCGTGGTGTGTTACAAAGCTACAGCTGACACCCAGCCTGCGCACTTTTAATCCTGACTGGAACCGCCCGCTGTTTCTGGTGTGTTCCAAACAGCAGCTGTCTCTAACTTCTGCGCAGTTTTAGCAACCTAGCGCCTTTCTCAATAGATTTACCCACTTTTGGGAAAGCGTCACTCGCAAGGACAGATCAAATGGCCTTCCAACAGCATAATACACTACTAATATTATACAGTGTATTCATGCCCCGTCAACTTTTCCCTATTTTGTCACGTTACAACCACAAACGTACATTTTTTATTGGGATTTTATGTGATAGACCAACACAAGGTGGCACATAATTGGAAGGAAAATTATGAATTGTATTCAATTTTTTCTGTTACAAATAAAAATCTGACAAATGTGCGGTCCATTTGTATTCAGCCCCCTTTACTCTGATACCCCTAACTAAAATCCAGTGGAAGCAATTGTCTTCAGAAGACACCTAATTAGTAAACAGAGTCCACCTTTGTGTAATTGTCCTGCTTGAAGGTGAACCTTTATTTCGCAGACTCTAAGAGGTTTTCTTCTAAGATTGCCATGTTTCTCGCTCCATCCATCTTCCCATCAACTCTGACCAGCTTCCCTCCCCATCTGAAGAAAAGCTTCGCCACAACATGATGCTGCCACCACCATGTTTCGGAGTGAGGATGGTGTGTTCAGGGTGATGGTCAATGTTAATTTTCCACCACACATATGGGCAATTTTTGCCCACTATATGGACAAAAGTATTTGGCCAAACCTGTTAATTGTTGAATTCAGGTGTTTCAATCAGGCCCCTTATCCCCAGTGAAGAGGAATCTTAATGCTTCAGCATTCAAAGGCATCTTGGGTGATGATATGCTTCCAACTACGTGGCAACAATTTGAGGAAGGCCCTTTTCTATCCCAACATGACTGTGCTCAGTGCACAAAAGACTTGACTGGCCCGCACAGAGCCTTGACATCAACCCATCAAGCACCTTTGGGATGAACTGGAACGGATATTGCGAGCCAGGCCTTCTTGTCCGACATCAGTGCCTGACCTCATAAATGCTCTACAGAATGAATGGGCACGAATTCCAAAATCCAGAAACCCTCCAAAAATCTTATGGACAGCCTTCCAAGAAGAGAGGAAGCTGTTATAGCTGCAAAAGTGGGACCAACTCCAATATATGTATTTGGATACAATGTCATTGCAGGTTTGGCCAAATCCTTTTGTCCTATATACTGTCTCTCCAAGGTCAAGGGTTTAAGTCCCACTTCAGGTCCTTGTGGGTGGACTTTGCACGTTCTCCAAAGAGAAGACCATGCTCTCTGAAGGGAAGCCTTGAGTCTTGGCCAAGACTTAAAACATCACCGTTATTTCATAGTTCTGACATCTCCAGTTTTATTTTAGAATGTAGAAAATAAATCCAAACTTGTGTCCAAATCTTTGACTTTTGGTACTGTACATTTTATGTGAAAAGTTTACGAGAACATTACTATAGGATTAAACAGCTTTCTGTCAAGGTTTACACACATTGGATCTTGAAGAACAGCTAATAGCAGCTCTTTTTTTTGCGTAAACCAATATGGCACCAGGCCTCACCCCAGGCCTGAGCTGAATACAGGCAAAAATTACAAGATGTCAGTTCCTGCTGTTACATTTCCATGCACACCACCTTCTTTGTCTGCTGCTAGTTGCTATGCAAATACTGCATGATGACATAATCAATATGCAAACTAGTTCCTGACGTCATTTAACAACATCTAACAATGTTCCCAGCAGGCTTTAACTCACACACTCACTCATCGCACACTCATTCACACACTGCAGGCAATTTGGGAACGCGAATTAACCTAATCTGCATGTCTTTGGACTGTGGGAGGAAACCGGAGTACCCAGAGGAAACCAATTAAGCGTGGGAGAACATGCAAACACTAAGCACACAGGTCTGAGGAATCGACCCCGGATCCTGGGGGTGCAAGGCAACAGTGCTAACAACTAAGCCACCCTGCTGCCAGGCTTTAACTTTCCATTAAAATTAGATGGCAAATACTTGATGATGCACATGCATTAGTCTCTCTGTAGGCACATCACTTATACTATAATGTTGCTGTTTTTACTGCTCTTGGGCTCATCGCTAGTAGCTGCTGCATCATTATTTAAGGAATTGAAAGAAAGCTACAAATTTGCAACAGCCTCTCTTTTTCGGATTTAAAAAAAACCTACAAATTGGCCACTTTATTCCTAAAAACATAAAGGCACCAAAATAAAGGCAGCAACCTTTTTAGAAGACATTCTCACACTTAACTTTTTATGTATACATGATATTTGATTTGGAACAGAATTGTTTAATGGAAAAAAAAATTCTGTTCCGAATCAAGTATCATGTATACATGATAGACGGAATCTGCAAAAACAAATAGACAATAAACATTGGGACTCAGGTCTAGGGAATAGAGAATACCAGTGAGGATCAGGCATGACAGATGAAAATACCTTACAGATTGCATTATATGGCTTTGCTGAGGTGCAGGTTAATCGAAGAAGCGATTATACGATAATTCTCACCTGCTTATTGCATGTTGACAACTGATATGGAAAATACAGTCAATAAACACAATCCTGCCTTGGTTGGAATAATCTTGTATATAGCAAGAGTATTGTATTTGTGAGGATTCTGCCACATTGGAGGGTTGATGGTGAAATATTCAAGACACTACACTTTCAGGAAGAATAACCACTTCACTTCAAGTCAAGTAGTCAAGTAGGCTTTTATTGTAATTTCAACCATATACAGTTTAGTACACGATGAAACGAAACAACGTTCCTCCAGGACCAAGGTGCTACATTCGACATAAAGTTACAACATAAATTAACAAAACTGACTAGCTAACTAACTAAGAAGAGACAAACCAGATTAACATTAGAAATTAACAGAAACTATCCTATCTAAAGTCCTATACAGAAGAAGACAAAGACAACAAAGTGCAACAAATTTTTCCAGATGGCAGGAGGGTGAAGAGTGAGTGTGAGGGGTGTGTCCGGTCAGTCACAATGCTGGTGGCTTTGCGGATGCAGCGTGTGGTGTAGATGTCTTCGATACTCCCCTCTATCGAAGACATCTACACCAGGCCCCGATGATCTTCTCAGCTGTCCTCACTATCCGCTGTAGGGTCTTGCGGTCTGATATGGCACAATTCCCAAACCAGAGAGTGATGCAGCTGCTCAGGATGCTCTCGATAGTTCCTCTATAGAAGGTGGTGAGGATTGGTCCTCCTCAGCCTTCTCAGGAAGAAAAGACGTTGCTGGGCTTTCTTGTGCAGAGAGCTGGTGTTGAGGGACCAGATGAGGTTCTACTCCAGGTGGACACCCAGGAATTTTGTGCTCTTGACGATCTCCACAGAAGAGCCGGATTTATTAAGATCTCAGAGTTAGTGATGAATGCAATGGATGTCAAGTCTCACCATGGACACTTGTAGCACCAAAGTCTGGCTTTGACCAGGGGTTATTTTGATATTCCATTAATGCATTTCCATTAGGA
Source organism: Clarias laeviceps (assembly GCA_030014305.1). Classification (NCBI taxonomy): domain Eukaryota; kingdom Metazoa; phylum Chordata; class Actinopteri; order Siluriformes; family Clariidae; genus Clarias; species Clarias laeviceps. The sequence continues at coordinate 23,115,871 of JAQMYJ010000009.1, forward strand.
CAGAGTACTAATCCATCACAGGGCACACACACACACACTATGGTCAATTTGGGAACACCAGTAAGCCTAATCTTCAGAAACCCTTTTCATAATGTGGGTGAATGTATGAAAGGTGAAAGTGCTAATAAGGGTTAACAAAAAACGATTGTTTTTTTTTTTTTTTTTTTTTTACTAAGCACTGTAAATTCTACATTCGACTTGGGACACCTCAAGATGTTTTACAACCTGTATCTAAAAGCAAATATGTACAGTATATACTCCTCAGATTGAACTAGATTGTGTATTCACAACAGGTTCTTCTTTGCTTTTAAGCAATTATTTGCACAGACGTCGGGGACACTGGATCCCTGAGGTGTTTTTATGGATAGAAAAATAGAAAGTGACTTTTTTTTTTTTTTTTTAATCTAATTTTTAATAAGAAATCCATCATACCATCAGGATAGTCGAGGAATCTGCTTGATGAATGTTGGGTTCCATTGTCAGGCTTTGCGTCTCAGACACCTCCGTACTATGCGGGTGATACTTCTGTCTGGTCGGATCTTCAGCGCCCAGCCTTCTCTCTGAATATCAGCAACTAGTGCAGTCAGTCAGAAACCTCACAGTCGGTCAGGTGTATGTCACTGTGTGTATGTTAGTGTTTGTGCTTACAGTAAATACATGTGTATTATAAACAGGGCAAGACATTACAGTATGCACATAAGTGAACTATGTGCTCCTGTCTATGTTTGGATTCTGTCCTCACCCCACCTGTGACTGGCTTGTTTTCCCCCCGTGGTCACCTCCAACTTTTCATCCGCAGACTGAACCAGGTAAATACTTAACATTTAATTTATATTGGTGATTATAGTACACTTGTCATAATATGCGGACCATATTTAACTGGGCGCTGAATCCATGCTTTGGATTCAACTGGGCGCTGAAGATCAGACCAGGCAGAAGCATCACCGGCATAGTGCGAAGGCGTCTGAGACGCAAAGCCTGACTACGGAACCCAACATTCATCAAGCAGATTCCTTGACTATCCTGATGGTATGATGGATTTCTTATTAAAAATAAAATTTTAAAAAATTCTTTCACTTTCTATTTTTCTATCCATAAAAACACCTCAGGGATCCAGTGTTTCATAAACCCTTCCCTGGTTCAGCCGTCCTTACAAACTGACCCGTGAAGACTTGAAGCAGGCTTTGGACAGTAAATCTGTAAGTCTATTTTTAAACTGTTAATGAGTGTGTTTAATAAACAACATTAAATTAATTCATGTCTACATGTCTCTTTAAGGTAAGCGAATACTATACAGTATAGTGATCAGTAAAAATTACATTATTAAATGTGTAGGTCTATAACATGTAATTGCAATAATTTTACAGAATTGCATAATTAAAAGTTTTGTCTTTATATACTGCCTGAATATTCAGTGTATTTGCGTGACGAATTGTACTTTTTTTTTTTTTAGCTTCTGAATTCGTTAAAGACGCAAAACACACTAACAGTCACCTCCCACCCACTACAATCTAATGATAATCATTTGATTCACATTGTTTAAAGCACAACAGCCTTTTTGTTAATTATTATTTCTGTAAAACCTGAACATGATTCAGCACCTTAGACAGGACCAAACGCTGCAATTTCAATGTTTGGCACTAAGTTTCAAGGATGGCGTGGTGGAACTACTCATTCTTCCTGATTTGCTGTCATGCGATGTCTGTGCATCCAACATATTAAGGAGGACAGATTTACCTGTAAGCTAAAGTTTGTGGAGATGATGAATATTACCAATACCCCGTAGAAGGGTTTTATTCCTCTTATACACCAACCGGGGACAGTTGTGGATAAAACAGTTAAGACTCTGGATTACTGATCGAAAGGTCAGGGGTTCACACCCCACCAACACCAAGCACAAGGCCCGTAACCCTATCTGCTCCAGGGTGTTGTATCCTGGGTGACTCTGCATTCTGGCCCCATATTCTTAACCGAGATATGTGAAAATAATTTTACTGTAATATACAAGCAACAACAACAAAAAAAGAATATATATATATATATATATACACACACACTCAGCAAAAAAAGAAACGTCCCTTTTTCAGGACTGTGTATTTCAACA
>JAQMYJ010000009.1:23128149-23133149 GCA_030014305.1 Clarias laeviceps
TGACAAGTGGGGCTTGAAAATTCGCCCACCCCCTTAAGTGGGGAATGACAGAAAATGTTTGAGAACCACTGGATTAGACCAACTAAGATTATTATATATTTTTATATATTATATATTTATACATTTACTTTGAGAACATTAAATATTTATATATTATTATACAGTGGTACTTTGCCACACGAAAGCAGCCAGTGCCAAGAGGAATCATGAATTAAGGTTAAGTGAAGTCACATGTGTTTTTTATATTTCATTTTATTTACATGTCTTTTCTAAATGTTTTGATTGTTTTTATATGCAAAAATATGATTAGTGTTGTAAACTGGAAATATTTTTGTTTTGGGTGACGAAAAGATTATATGCATTTACATTATTTCCTGTGGCAAAATGTGTTACACAATATAAAAAAAACTCGCCTCCAAATCGGATTTGTATGCCGTTCATATAAATTCGTATGCCGAGGTACCACTGTATCTAACAAACACATTGATGAATATCAAATGAATAGATTTCTTTGCTTCTCCACTTTTTCAGTGTTTTTTATGCTTAGATATAAGTTATGACGAGGTCATCCATTATCTGTTGTCCACAACTGAAAGTGTGCTTGAGCTGAATTCCCTCCAAAAAAAAAAAAAAAAAAAACTTGTATCTGATAAACAAATCCAAAGCACCGTCTCCCATAGACTGAGCGTTCATTTCCTTTCACATTATACAAGGAATAGAAAGCACTTTGAGTAATCAGCTCAGTGATTTACCTGGGTTCCTTGCTGATAAGCCTGAGCAGGCTGGGCAGCATAAGAGCCATACCTGAACGAACACACACACACATTAACAAAACTATTGCACAGGAAAATCCAAAGTAGGTGGCATTTAGCAGCTCTGTCACAGAAGCATTTAGGTTTAGAGAGAACACAATGAAGCAGTAATAAATTAAAGAAAGCAAGTATGATTTACAAAACAGAAATTCTTACCCTTGCTGGCCTCCAGCCTGGCTGTAACTGTTATAATCTGCAGCAACCAAAAACACTCATATTAGTCTTTTGTAAAGAAAAATTCCACTTTTGAGATACTGTTGAGATATCTAACTTTTTAAAATGTTTTCCTGAATCTTTTAAAAAACTCCATGTTCCACTATTCTCCCCTTTTAAGGGTCTATTTTTATAAATATTATGCAACAAATAAACCACCACAAGTCATAATAAATGCATTCATTAAAAAAAAAATGTTCAAGGAAATATAAAGCGCAAGACCTCTTAAATTTCTATTAAAATTTTCTTTTATTACAGAGAGAAAACAACAACAAAATACATTGAATAGACAATCACGCTTGCCGAGCTTCCACCCTACACTTTCCTGTAAAGGGGCTCTTTTTGTATTCATCTTACCAAATGTTGTGACCCTCTAAAATTTGTATATACATGAAATAACAAAACATGATTTGACATTAAAGTATATACGCAAAAATAGAAGCTTTTTTTTTTTTAAACTACTTTAAAATGTGTATGGCTTTGCAAATTTATGCAACGTGTATAAAAGTTACACGATGGCCAGCTTTCAAACCGCTGTCCTGTGTGACTTCTCTGTTGTTTAAAAAGTCTTTACTTTATGCCACTTTATGTTCGTTTTCACATTATTTAGATCACCTTTGTTTTTTGCTCTCTATTCTCGAATACCCTTGGTTAGTTAAACCCAAGAGAAAAAGAGAACAAGCCAGTTAACTTTCACGCTATGCCTAATATTTTTGATATTTCGTAAAAAAATAAATAATTTTGGGCTCTCTAGCCCACTTTACCAGCTATGGCTGTGTAAGTCAGAGGATGACATTGGTGCGGCGAAACAGCGATCTACTTGTGTGTTCAGGTACGATTATCTTCCATATCTGATTCGATCCGTGTACAACGTAACCTGTCCGAGACCACATCTTCAAGCTGACACAGTTCCCGAGCATGGAACAATTGTGTTCTCACTGATCAGAATGAAGCAGACTTTAGGTTTAAATGGTCTCGGAAATTATCCTGAGGCCCTAATACGAAAGTGCCCTTATTAGTGTCTTCTGTAGTTTTTGTTTGTACCGCTTTCCTTTAGGGCTGAAATGATTCCTCGAGTAACTCGATTACAAAAAATGATCGAGGCAAAATTTTCTGCCTCAACGATTCTTTTAATTCATTTTAAAAGCTTGCGCCATGATTTTGCGCAATTATTTGTATTTCCTGATGCAAGCCGTCAGTAAACACCGATGAAGAAGAAGCGTTTACGTCATCCACAGAGGAAGCGTTCTGTTGCGGGCTGCAAAATAGAAGGGAGCGATAAAAATATATTCATTTATTTTAATGTGTGCCTCAGTTTTTTTTGATACTTAAAGTCATTTGGCCTCCGAGTGGCGCAGTGGTAAAGCGCTCGCCCTATCATCCGGGGATTGCTGGTTCGAACCCCGGGTGATGCTGCTTTCCTCTCACAGCCGGAGGCACAGAGAGAGCTGATTGGCCGAGCTCTCTCAGGGGGGAGGGATGAGAGGTTCTTGCGCTCCCACATTAATCACGGCTCTACAGCCAATCAGGGGTGTCTGTGAGCTCGTGCACGCGGAAGGAGCGGCTAGCGCTTTCCTCTGAGTGTGTTACTCCGCCCCCAACAGTGCGTGAGCAAGCAGTTCGAAAAGATGCTGTCGGGTTGACGTCACGCGGTTCGGAGGAAACACGGGATTGTCTTCGCCCTCCCGACTGAGTGGTAGTGGTAGCCTTAATGTGGGAGCCCCCTAGTGACTGGGAGGAACTGGACACCACTAATATTGGGGAGAAATATTAGTCATAAAAATATTAGCCAAAAAAAAAAGTCATTTGAAATATCTTTTTTTTTTTTAAGTTTTAGCATCTGAGAAAAAGCTTTAAAATAAGAATGTATGGCACTGTAATGCACTTACTTCATCTCAGTCAACTTTAAGCTGTTCTTTATATTGTGAATACTGACTGTTTTATCTTTTAAATGCATACAGCATTTTATCAAAAATAAAGTTGATTTTTCTAAAAAGAAAACCAATGAATTTGTTTCTCATACATTTTACATTGCTGTTTAATTAAGCAAAAGTAAATTTTATCCGATTACACCATTATATTTTTGGTAGAATACTCGATTACTAAAATATTCGATAGCTACTTTCCTTTTAACTCAATGCGCCCTGCTGAGACTAGGCATTTCAGATAAAATTAATTTACCCCCTTATATTAAGGAAGATATTTATTTGTTCATTTATTTATTGAGGAGCCATGCCTCTTTGGAAAAAATAAATGTGTTTTAAACATTTTAGCACTATTTAGTTTGCTGTTTCTTTGCAAACCTATATAAGATACAATTTGTGTTTACACCCTATCTATCCCTCACTACTACATCGACCCCGTGTGTGTGTGTGTGTGTTTATAGCAGCCCTCCAGCACTTCTGCTGTTTAAATGATGCTGAAACACAAAGGGGATCCGGCTGGTCAAGATGGCGGCCGCGGTAACGCCAGTGCTGAGATACAGATCATAAACTGCTCACCTTAAACAGGTTACACCAAGTCACAGTGTCTGTACATCACATACAACTAAATGATCAACATTTCCCACTACATTGAATCTCACGCTCTGTATTTTCCGAACATTACATGCCATTTCTAATCCATTGACGCTCAATCCGCCGCCTGTTGAACCACGTGACCGGTTAATCTGGTAAAAGATAACCGGCTTATCCAGCTAACAATACGCTCATCCCGGTTATTCGACCATTTTTTCCGAAATCCAACTAGTTAACTCTTATTCTAATGTAAAAACGCTAAACTAAATATTTCAAGCGACCAGTTTATTTCTCTCCAGCTATTATTCTCTGCCTTCCTACGCAACCGGCCCAATATTACAAAGGCTCAGGCCCAAATACCGAAATACAGCGCCCTAGCTGTACACTAGCTAACACTATTGTTTTAGGTTCTACATAGGGCAATAGTGTAAAAAAAATATATACATCTATATCCGTGCAATTTGGGACGCATCCAACCGCAACCCGCTCTGTTTAGCTAATCTACCAAGCAAAAAAAAAAAACGGTTACGCAAACAAATATAAGCGAACCCCATATCACCAAAATTAATATAGAAAATATCTAACTGTATATATATTTCCAACAAACAGTGCAAATAAGACACTCTTTAAAAACCAAATGAACAAATTTTGAATTACCTGGTGCGGACGCCATTTCGTGCGACTTGCGTTTGTCTCTCTCCCAAACTCAGTGCGCATGCGTGAAAATGGCGACCGGACGCTTCCATTTCCGAGCAGAACAATATCACGAAAATCCTTTTAAGATACAGTCTTTTTTAACCCCTCATTTTAATCTAAAACGACTCGTTTAAAATGTACACATAATACGCTTTCTACACAACATACGCTGAAATTATTTATTGAATATATACCATCTTATCTTAAAAATATCGAATGGATCCGTCCGCGGTGACGTCAAAGGTCTCCAGGCTACAGTACTTAAAACGCATACTAGAATACTAAGTAGTACGCCACGAGAGGACGTCACTGTAATGACCCTATGGCTCTTTCTTACACTATTTAGGATTTAAGTGTGAGACCTATTTGGCGGGAATAAAGGAATATATCTGTTCCAATTAGATTTAGTCCTGCTTCACAGAAAGACATATGTTCCCTGTTAATGTCTACATTTATATTTTAAATTATTTATGACATAGTTAAGCTATATTTAAGCATTTTAAAGTATTTTGCTTAAAAAGCATAATTGTCATATATTATTGAGAATTAATTAGTGTTATTATAAATGATACTATTCCTATATACACTGATCAGTTATAACATTACTTTACTACCTAATAAGTAGATCCCCATTTGCCACCAAAACAGTGGTGTATTCTGACACCCTTTTATCACAACCAGCATTAACCTTTTCCCCCAATTTGATCTAGCGCTTCTATTGGATTGCCCTCCATGTGCTTCATATGCTTCGGTCCCCTTGGCC
>JAQMYJ010000009.1:23138149-23140008 GCA_030014305.1 Clarias laeviceps
ACTACCTCGATGGTATCCAAGCACTAGTGAAACACTGGGATAAGTCTCTTATGGAGATTATATAGAGAAATAGGTGGAGTTTTTCCCAGTTTGACTTGAATACTCAGACATAAACCTAATATTTAGATACAATAAGGAATTAGAAAGACCATAATAACATTCAGTGTGTGTGTGTGTGTGTGTAACCTGGTGTGTGTTGCTCTCCCGTCCTGTGTGATCCTCCAGTCCCTCCTCCTCATCGTGAACTACAGATGGGGACAGGTCGTCCTCGCTCACACGCCGAACTCTCTCATAACCCTGCTCACACACACAACCACACACACACACACACACACACACACACACACAGATCAAGTACTGTAATTAAACACTAATCAGTCACAAAATCCGTAAAATGTGTAAATATGTAAACATATAGTGTGCTCTATGATATATATGTCTGATTTCTGGTATGTATTCATTTATTTATTTTTATTTATTTTATAAAACATACATAAGTTTCTGAAAGCTCTCAATCAATAGTGTGTGACACCAGTTTAGTAACACCAGGACTGAATCAATGGAAGCACGTTAGAATGTCAGAATTTAACCCCTATAATCAGGCGTAATATCTGGCAACCACAGAGTTTAAAACACAAAGCATATGTAGTTAAAACACACACATGTACACACACACTCACCCTGCGCACTCCCAGGCCCTTGGTGCCGTGATAGAGCCAGTAGAGGTACAGCGGTTTCCCTAGCAACAGCACGGGCACACATAGCAACGCTATGACCAGAAGGAACACCTGCAGTGCCATCTGACACACACACACACACACACACACACACATTAGTATATAACACACAGTCGGTTCAGTTTTTACTGCTATAACAACACATACACACGTACACACACACACACACACACACACACACACACACTCACCTGTCCAGGGTACAGGGGCGGGGCCGAGCCGGACTGCATGAGGAACATGCTGATGAAGTGCAGGAGGATGCTGGGAGCTGAGCGAGACTCAGACGCTGAAAAACACAGCCACTTATAGATGATCAGACACAGCAGATACCCGAAGAGGGACAGCAGGAAGAGCAGCTCGGGCAGGAAGAGCAGGTAGAGTTTAAAGCGTTGACGGAAGTGTCTGAGAAAATACAGAACACGTAAAACACAGAAACATGCAGTGAGACAGAGAGACAGACAGACAGATGTGCAGACACACAGGGATATAGATAAAGATAACAATAAGGATGTAGTCAGAGAGACATGCAGATAAATGAACACACGGACAGAGAGACATGTAGACAGACAGACAGATACACACACATCAGACAGGCAGGCAGACAGACAGAAAGAGAGATGGAAACAAACAGTCACTCAGAAAAACATGTAAACAGATAGATACAGACAGACAGACAGACAGGTGGGGACAGATAGAGAGAAATACACAGAGGACAGACAACTATAAAGACAGACAATGAGACACATGTAGGCAGGCGGAAAAGTAGGCAGACACAAAAAACATGATCATGGACAGATACAGTAGATACAGAAATAACTAGATACTGTATATAGATAAATAGATAGACAAACAAATATATAGACAGACAGATAGACAGATATATAGACAGACAGACAGACAGATAGATAGACATAGATATATAGACAGACAGATAGACAGATATATAGACAGACAGACAGACAGATAGATAGACATAGATAGATAGATAGATAGATAGATAGACATAGATAGATAGATAGACAGACAGACAGACTGACAGACAGATAGATAGATAGATAGATAGATAGACATAGATAGATAGATAGACAGACAGACAGACTGACAGACAGATAGATAGATAAA
>JAQMYJ010000009.1:23154832-23165588 GCA_030014305.1 Clarias laeviceps
GTCAAAACAAGAAGCGCATGCGTGATACATGATACTTGGTACTCGTAAACCAAGACTTGTTCGTTTTCCAAGTCAAATTTTATTAAAAATCTTTGCTCGTAAACCGCATTACTTGCAATTCGAGGTTTCACTGTATATGCGATAGTGATGGCTCAAGTTACTGATCGGAAGGTTGGGAGTTCACAACCCAGCTCCACCAAGCTGCCACTTCGGGGCCCCTGTGCAAGGCCCTTAGGCTCTATCTGCTCCAGGGGATCTGTGTCATGCCTGACCCTGCTTCTAAACTGGGATATGCGAAGAAAAGAAGGTACATGTGACAAATAATAGCATCCATTCTAATAAACATTACAACAAATACTTGAACTAAATTTCATGTAGATTTTCACGTCAATGTTTTTTTTCTTCTGATCCTTCCTTTTGTAGCTCGGATCATACGCCTTAATTAACTTCCTTAAGATGATCAGAAACACATCTTAACTGATCGATGTCATCATAACAGAACCATCTCAGCTGTCCTGGGTGTTTTGTTGCAGCTCGATGAAAGTGCATTGTTGATGGAACAGATGGAAAGTTGCCCAGCACGATCATTAATTGCCTCTCATGTCACATAAAACAGCTTCACACAGGTGTAGCTCGTCCCAAGGGTTCTCTTGCATTAAGTCCATCACGCCCAGTGCTGACCAGTTTATCCTCTGCCCCCTTTTAGCACCTCGCCATCAGGTGCTCCCTTGCCATGACTGGCTCCATGTCTCTGCTTGAAGCGCTGAGTATAGAGAGGGATCACCACCACACGCAAAAAAAAAAAAACATTGTGGAGAAGGACGCTTGCTCTAAATGAGGATGAGGGCTGGATAAAGACGTTGCCATATTGGACGTTGGAGGAAGACCTTTCAGCCTGGATTGGAAACAAACCGAATCGCGTTCTTCGCATGAATTTAGTGTTTCCTGCTCATGAAAGCCACCAGCTTGGGTTTCTCCGCTGTACCTGCATAAACAAGTCTCAGAGACGCCGACATGCAGTACAGCTTCAGCTTAATGGTGAAGGAATGCTTCTTAAACTGTGCAACATGCAATCAGTTCTACTGAAAAGTTCGTCGTCTCTTCGCTCGCTGGTCTGTCGTGTGATGGAGGTTCTGTTGGATCCGATCATAAGATGTGTTGAAGGATTTCACGTGTATTGTTTCCTGCGTTACATCTGATCTTTAAAGCTCAACATTCCAGACTGTGACAAGTGTCTCTGTCCAAGAGTGTCAGATGCATGACCCAGAATGGACGGAGACAGGAAACAGATACAGATACCAGTAAACTCAGGTCGTCTCGGTTTTAAAAAGCCATGACACTTCTTTTACCCTCTTTAGACGTACGCAGGAATTCTGCTCTTTTGAATTGTGAAGGAGACGTCTCTTGGAGACGCCTAGCTTCCTCTGTCCACATGCGTGCAGCTTGTGCTGTTGAATCATTTTCCCAGTTATGAGCTTTCGCAAGAACTTTTTCTCCATTTCCTTTCTAGTTTGTTCATTATTAATTTCAGAAATCAATGCACTGTAATGAAAGAACTCTCCGTACAAAATGATTTGCGCGGTTTCTATGAGACTCCGGTTTGTCCTCAGAGAGTCTTCTATATCTTTTCCTGAACTTTTCTTTCTCTCTTCGTTCTCTTCTTTCAAGTTCTTTGATTTATAAGGGCAGCTCCATCCTTTATATTCTTAAATTTTTCCTTCTAACATCCTTTAAATGTCATTTCAGTTTCTACTTTTATTGTTCACTGTGTATTCTGTCCAATTGCTCTTGTCACCTACTGGCATGAATGTCACCGAAACAGGTGTGAAGATGAAAGATTTGAGCTTAGTGATCTATAAACGTATTTCCATGTCCTGTAGTCCTTGAGAAACTGCTGCTCTGCACATCCACCATAAACTACAACGTCAGACATACAGACATATTGCTCTTGTGATCACGGCTCCTTGAATCATGTTCTACACCACAGTTTTTATAACCAGGATCTATATATATATATATAGCACTTGTTGAAATTTCCACTGGTGACAAGAAAAAAAATCGACATCTCATATCGCTTTGTAAATTTCCCAGACTGCAGTTTTATTGTTCCGTTCTTTATGAAATCTCCTCTGATCGTGACCTTGACTGAACTTCTATTAAATGTCTTCTCTCTGCCGCAGATGAAGTACTTGTGGTTGCTGTTGCTGCCTTCATAAGACTCCATCTGCATTTCTATCTCCACTCTCTCTCTCTCACAAATGTTCACCTTTGGTGCCTGCATTTCTTTCGCTCTTCCTCTGCCTTCTCACTGGCTCTGCATCTCTCCTTGCCCTGCATCGTCTCTGCCTCTCTACTGCGGGAAATCTATATATACTAAAATGAGATGCAAACATTTCTTTACCTATTTAAATAGGAAGAGGCGTTCAAGTCAAACCCGGGACACTGGCCTCCCAGGAACTCCTTTAATGGCCCAAAAATGTGGAAATGTCTTGGAGCGAGGTCAGGACTGTACGTTGGACGTGGTAATAACTCCAAGCGGAGTTCCTGTAATGTGCACGTGGTGTTAGGGAACGATTGTGTGGAGTTTATATTACACTTACTTAAGTATCTGACCAATCACTGATGAGAATGAATTCTTGTAAACGATAACAACGCAACACGCAGGATTTGTCAGAAAAGGTTTGAAGCCTGATCTAACTTCTTCGTCTTCTGTTATATTCCTGGTAGATTAAATGCTTCCCAGAAGACAGAACCACATTGTTCATGTCAAAAATTACATTCTGATTAAATGCGTTGATCTTGTACAGGCACATCTTATCAGATTATCTTTTCAAGTTGGAATCTCTAATTGGAATTTCATCAGATTACAGAAATGATCCTTGTACTGTAAATGTGACTACAGAAGGAGGATCTGTGTTTTGCGCTGGTGAGAAAGTTCTGTTTGCCATCTGTCCAGCTCGAAGTCGGATCACGATTCCAAAACATATAAACCGCTCCATTTATGACCACACCCAGGAAAGGGTCTCTGTGTGGTTGTTTTGGGCCGCACCCAGCACCACCCAGTGTGAGTGCTGCACTCAGACCTGCCCAAACAAAGTGCACGGAGGGGTTCGGTTCAACTGGGGTAAACAAGTCAGGTGTGAAAACACCCTCAAAGTCCTGTCACTTAAAGCTACAGATTAGAACTTAGATTAGAATTTCCTGTTGTTTCGTCCCCTATTATCAGAAAGTCGAGGACAACGTTAAAACTTAAAAAATTATTATTATTATTATTATTATACATATTTATGCATATTTTTATTGGTTTAACTTGCATTTGTAAACAATGTTACAATTCTTTTAAATATTAGTTTTTCTTTTGACAAAAACACTCAGGTACATGCAATTTTATTGTATTTACAACATTTGAAAGGATTTTTATTATTTAAAAATATGTAGAAATTAATTCCCCAGCTGTATTTAGGTATTTGTAAACTATGTGTGTTTTATTCATTAAAAATTGAAAGGGACAACATGGGTTCTAAAGGGTCTTCACATGCTGAAATGACTCCTTTAATAAATCTTTACTATTGGTTTTAATATTTAATATTTAAGTAATTACAGGTCGAACTAACAATTTTGGTTATGTCCATCATTTTAAGATTTCTGGGTAAAACCGATCATCATCATCATCATCATTAATCTTCTCTTGTAAATAAAACAGTTATAAACTCAGCAAAATGAAACATGATTTAATATTTTGGGCCACTCTAGACCATGACATTTTCAGAAATTTAGCAATTTGACAATTTTTTTATGAATTATTTGTCAATTGTAAAAGTTGCGTCAATATGATTATAATGAACTATTTCCATTACAAAGCACATTTAATAGAGCGGTTTGGTGAAATATGTACCTTCACCTTTGACCAGCAGGATGAATGATTTTGGTTGGAAATTAACATTCAATATGGCGGACGAGGGAATTGATGGAGCTTCATTGGACGTGACATCAGAGATAAGGTTAGCTCTTAACTTAATGATGACAATTGTAAAGTTCAGACTGTTTTACCGACTGAATGGTCAGAAATTTGAAGCACCTTTTTCTCTTTTCTGTTCTGGCCCGTAGGTGGTGGAATGAACCTCCTCTAGATGTCCGTACAGCCGTATGGTAACGACAAAAGACCTATCTGTTTCTTAGATATTTGGGGTAATTCAAACCCAACCCCCCCAAAAAAAAACATAACCAGAGTAAGGATCTATCCAATGACGGAAACATCCAAGCACTTTTGTAAAGTCGCTCTGGACGAGAACGTCTGCCAAACACCTAAATGAAAATGTTTTCACTTAGAACTGCTTGGAGCACTCGAATACTAGCTGATTTAACACTCCAAAATCTCATGGACAGCCTTCCAAGAAGAGTGGAAACTGTTATAGCTGCAAAAGGGGGACCAACTCCATATTGAAGTACAGTTAAACCACAGATTGCGCACTCATATATCAAAGCAATATATCAAAGCAAATTTCCTTATAGGAAATAATTGAAAATCTGATGATTCATTCCACAACCCAAAAATATTCATATAAAAATTATTAATACAAAATAAAAAGTAAAAAATATCATTGGTTTATCTACTGTATTTTCTGAACCAAAAATGTTACATTTCTATCCCTATGTAGAAAGGTATCGCATAAGATATGACAACGATCCTTTCCAAAATGTTGCAGATTTCATTCAACAACCAAAAAAAGACAAAATAATAAAAGAGTGTGATGTCATTTTTTTTTTTCTCAAAAAAAAAATTCCCCCAGGAAGCTTGGCTTGGGAAAGTCTGGATGGTGAAATAAACATTTTAAATGCTACATCATCAACATCAACAAAAATAAAGATTTCTGTGTTTGGTTTGTTAAATATGCAAATGCATGCGTGATTAATGAAGAAGATAATTGGTGAATAAATGTAACAAAAAAAATTAAGTTCCCTTTGTAAGAATTTCAGCTGATAAAGATAGATTTTAATATTTTAAAAAATTATCCAGTCTGAAACAACAACAACAATAATAATAATAATAATAATAATAATAACAATAATAATAATAATAATAAATAACTCAGAGCTGATTAACAGGAGCCCAGGCTGTAGTTGCATTATGTCTGACAGTCCTGTCTGTATAATTACATGGTGGAGGGTCTGAACATGAACGCAGCCTATTTTTAATGGCACCTTAAAATCCAGTTCCTGCATCAGCCTGAGGCCTGCAGAGACTCTCACCTGCTCACAGCCGCACTGATGCTCTGATGATGATGATGGTGAAGGTGGTGAAGATCCGCTGTGCCTTTAATTTCAGCCTCGCCATGGAAGCGACGGAAACACGGCGGTGAGAAATCAGACTAAAGCAGCGACTGGGGTTTCAGCAATCCGATCAGAGAGGATCCGAATCAGATGATGCTGAGGATGAAGATGAGGAGGAGGATGAAGATGCGGAGATGCTGAGAGTTTAAAACGCGGCGCGACGGAAAAATCTCCCTCCTGTAACGAGCGCGAGCTCAGCGGCTCTGCTGCTCTGGGGTTGCCAGATTCACCTCTAATAATCCGTCTCCAAATAAATCAGGGGCGTCACCACACACACACACACACACACACCATGGAACTCGTTTTGTACTAGAAGTTGACACAGTATACAATTATATTATAAGTATATAATAATTGTATGGATAAAAAGTACACTATTTGGCCAAATTGTATCCAAATATACACACAGTCTAACCTTGGATTGTGAGTAACTTGTTCTGCGAACATTTTTTTGCAAGACGAGCAAAACATATTAATAAATTTTAACTTGGTCTTGATATACGAGTAACACGCATGCGCTTTGTCTGCCGAGTGTCATATGATCACAACTGAGCCGATGGTTCTTCTCTCTCGTGCGTTATGGGATTGTGGGTAATCGTCTCCCGTACTCAGTCTCGTGCGTCACTCGTATAGTCAACATCCGTGCACACGTGTACTGTTTAATATAACACGTGTGTGTGCGCGTAAAGCAAATGCAAGTGTCGTTAGACAGGATGTTTGTTAAAGATCCAGAGTCTCTCACTCTGTCAGAAAAGAATAGGGTAGCCCCCTTCCTCCTCCTCTCCTCTCATCTTCACACATACACACGCACACACACTAATTGAAATACTGCTCTGTCCGGATTCTTTTTAAAGATAAAGTGCAGGTTAATTGGTCTAAGTTTTACTTTTTATTTTGTATTAATTATTTTTTATATGAATATTTTTGGGTTGTGGAACAAATCATAAGAGATTCAATTATTTCCTATAAAGAAATTTGCTTTGATGAGTGTTTAGATATACAAACACACCTCCAGAACAAATTATACTCGCAATGCGAGGTTTAACTGTACTTCAATATGGAGTTGGTCTCCTTTTTTGCAGCTATAACAGTTTCCACTCTTCGTGGAAGGGTGTCCACGTGATTTTGGAGTGTTTCTGTGGGAATTCGTGGCCATTCATTCTGTAGAGCATTTATGAGGTCGGGCACTGATGTTGGACAAGAAGGCCTGGCTCGCAATCTCTGTTCCAGTTCATCCCAAAGGTGCTCAAAGGGGTTGAGGTCAGGGCTCTGTGTTCGGGCCAATCAAGTTCCTCAAACTCATCAGTTTCGCACCGAACTCATCAAACCATGTCTTTATAGTCCTTGCTTTGTGTACTGAGACACAGTCATCTTGTAATAGAAAAAGGGCTTCCCAAAATTGTTGCCACAAAGTTGGAAGCATAGCATTGTCCAAGATGTCTTTGTATGCTGAAGCATTAAGATTGGCCTTCCATGGATATAAGGGGCCTGATTGAAACATATAATTATAGGGGGCAGGGGTGGCTCGGTGGTCAAGGTGTTGGATTGCTGATGAGAAAGTCCCAGGTTCAAGCCCTGATGCCACCGGGTTGCAACAGTTGGTTGGACCCTTGAGCAAGGTCCTTCACCCCCAAGTGCTAAGATACAATCAGCTGTCAAGCTGGCAACTCGACACTGTAAATAACTGCCACAGAAACGACACATATACAGTATATCTGTCACCCAATGTGCCGACAGACAGACCACCACTACCACATATAACCACAACAACTCGGTTCATCACTAGGAATTAACTGACTATTCTGGTCTTTAGGAATTTAATAGACTTGCAGGAGAATCACTGCATCATCAGCTCCAAGACTTCCTGACATTCTATCTTTTTACGAGTTTATTACTCGTCCTGCTGCGAGATGTCTTTTGTTGGTTTGTATGCATTTAATTATACTTATAAATCCGATAAAAATCTGTTTGGGAATTTCATATTAATATTTATATAATTATTTTGTTAATTTCACATATTTTGTTATGCTTTCAATTCAGTTTGAAGATTTAAAAGATATTTTTATATGGTATGTCATACAGATATAGTCTTCTGTGTCCACAAACACAATTACGAACAACAAACCATCATATTTTAGCTCAACACTATGATAAACTAAGGTCAAATCATGCAACATAATTTAATGATGTAAAATAACAGGTTTATCTATGTGTTATCATATGTGTTATTGCTATGTTATTGGTTAAAGCATAATACTGTAAACTAAACTAAGGCGGCACAGTGGCGTAGTGGTTTAGTGATTAGTGTCGTCGACTTGCACCTCCAGGTTCTGGGTTCCAGTCCTACCTCTGGTCTGTGTGTGTGGAGTTTGCATGTTCTCCAGTTTCCTCCCACAGTCCAAAAACATGCAGATTAGGTTAACTGGCATTCCCAAATTTCATGTAGTGTGTGTTTGTGTGTGTGTGTGTTCCCTGTGATGGATGTACCCCACCTTGTGCCCTAAGTCTACTGGGATAGGCTCCAGGCCCCCTCAACTGGAATTTAGCTTAAAAGAAGTGTTATTACAAATTAAAATCATATTTAATAACAGTATCATGTTCATACTCTATGTATTTGTAATAGTTCACTCTTGATGGTGAGTAATGATAGTAAAAACAATCATGAATAAGTTGTTTCATTTCACCTTTATGGTCTCTGTAATGGATTTAGACCCAATCTGGCAACCTGAGCATATCCTATATTCTGAGCTGTATTGTCCCAGAGGTGGCCATCTGCCTGTGCCTTTGTTTAACAGGGTGTGAATTCAAACATAAAGATTTCCTCCTGAAAATTCACTCTAATGACATGATCGAGCTTTATTGTCTGTTCAGATTAAATACACACGTCTAATCCCCGGCATGTTGGAGCAGTACACACGTTCAGAAGGTTGATGTGTGTGACAGGGTGTGGGGTATAAAATACAAATGTATATGTGATGGCGGAATAATTCAGGGTTATATTAAAAATTCAGGAAAAATGGAATAATTAAAGAAAAAAGATATACTGTAAATGTAATGAAACACCTGCTGTGTGCTAGTGGGTGTGGTGGAACAGTCTTGGCCAGATTGGCATCATGCTGAGTTAAGAATGACTGTGTGTGTGTAATGTATGAATGAAAAAAATGGGATGTACTCTTATTAGGAATATAATATTTTATGCAATAATACAGAGATATTAGTACAACTTGATTATTTTCCTAAAACAGCATGTTCTGAGTTGTTTTAAGAAAAAAAAAGAATATTTAAGAATGTCTTGAGTTCAGTTTTGAGATTGTATACAGATTGGTCTCAATTGAGAATCTGTATAGTTTTTTATTTTATTTTATAAAGTTGATATTGTTTTCTAATGTCTTCTAATAACCCAATTACATACCGATTGAGAATGATTTAGCAGGATTCTGGGTAATTCTCAAATTTGAATCATGTGCAATTTGGCTTTGGTGAATGATGTGTATGAAACCTAGATAAAGGCTTGGACTTGGTAGTCTTGGTGTTGGAATTAACAATGACTATAACCCTACTGTATGTCTACATACAGTACATATATAGCTATATACACCACTCACCCATAACATTATGACTAGCCATCACATGTCACAGTAGCTACAGTTACAATACCTCGTTACAACGGCACATGGATGTGGGTGGGCTATATTAGGCAGCAAGTGAACTTTTTTCCGTGAAGTTGATGTGTTGGATGCAGAAAAAATGTGCAAGTGTAAGTAGCCAAATTGTGACAGTGAGAGGACAGAGTCAGAGCAAGTCCAAAGCTGTGGCTCTTGTGGGATGTTCCTGGTCTGCAGTGGTCAGGACAGCCCAAAAGTTAAAAGCGCTATACAAATAAAATTGAATTGTATTGAATTGAAAAAGTGATCCATGGAAGGAAAAGCGGTGAACTGGCTACAGGGTCATGGACATGGGGTGTGAAGGCTGGCTTGTGTAGTCTGGTCCAATAGAAGAGCGAATAGTGTAGATCAAATTGCTGAAAAGGTTAAGGTTGGTTCTGATAGAAATGTTTTAGTGGCAAAAGGGGGACCTACTCAATGTTAGGTGGGTGGTCATAATGTTATGGCCGATCAGTGTATATTTCTATTATTGTGTGAATGTCCAGAGAGAGAGAGAAAAAAAGCGAGAGAGAGAGAGAGTGAGAGAGAGAGAGATGCACACACACAGACAGGAAGAGAGAGAAACAGTGGCCAGGAAATGAAGTATTAATGAATGCAGGTCAGTGAGTGATGGAACCTGGCAGGCTGTGATTTTCCTGCATAAAAGGCTGTAATTTGTGTGATGATGCCGAGCTGAGCCGAGCCTGACAGACACGGAGGACAGAAAGAGCAATTCTGTCACAGCTGCGTACAACCTGAGAGCCGCTGATCAACAGTTTTAGGGCTTAAAGCTACAGCACATTGAAAACAAGCAAAAGAAAATAAAAAAATCATAAAGTCACCATTATTATTATTTTTATTATTACACAATGTATGTACTACAATTACTGTTCTATTAGCTTACACCTAGAAAGGTTGTAAAATGGGTACATTTTCCTTCAAACTTTGTTTTTGTGATTAAGACAATGACATTTCTGAAATTCATTAAATACTTGCGTGTACAAAATTCGAATACAAAACATTTATTTTTAAATTGTGCAAAACAGTTTAAAAAGTGAGTAGTTGTCCTTGCTTTATGCTCATGCTTTCACGTTTCACGTTTTAGAGTCCACCTGGGTAGCGGCGTTCAAAGTCAAGAATGTCTCGACAGAAGCGTTCACCTTCATCCTCTGAAGACGCACCTGTAGTGTCTTTAAATCTGTCAAGAACAGCGTCGAGTTTATGCACTTTGTGGGGCATTTTGCAGACGTTTTGCATCATGTTTTCTTCAAGTTCTCCATCGTTTTTTGGCTTTGTGATTTCCAAGGAATCCTCGAACCACTGCAACTAAGCTGTTCCATGCTGCCTTTTGTGTCCTGGTAAGCTTCTTAGGATATTCCATGTTCTCCATTACCTTCTTCATTTGTGGGCCTATGAATATCCCTGCTTTATTCTTTATCAAATGCCTTGACAAACTTTTCTATCAGGCCCAATTTTATGTGCAATGCTGGAAAAAATGCTTTTTGTGGATCTACCAATATTTGAAATCGTTTCTGCCCACATCAAACGTAGTTCACTCTGGTCAGTCTCGCCTGTGTGTAATTAGTATGTAATTCTACATTATATAAATTAATACAGGATTGCAGATGTTATATAGTAAAAAAAATTTAAAAGAAGTGGAAACTGGCATTTCAAAAAGAAAAAGATGAAATTTGCAAATTGTCAGTGTACACTACCGTTCAAAAGTTTGGGGTCACTTGCAAATTTCTTTGTTTTTGTTTAGTGATTTATTTTCTACATTC
>JAQMYJ010000009.1:23179718-23211557 GCA_030014305.1 Clarias laeviceps
TACAAATAACATAATGAATTTTATGATGAAGGCCTAATATGAGCTTCCCCTGTTTCAAAAGCTAGCAGCCGCCACTGTATGATACATAGCAGACAGGTTTTGCAGCTGTCACTCAAATTGGCCACATCCCTAATCATGTATAAATGTATGGCTTAATATAATTTTAATTGATGAGTTATGAGTAAAAATTCACCCTGTACAGTTGTCATGAATGGGAAAATTAACTATTGGGACCAAAACCATTTTTTGACCCAGTGGTCATTTGAGGAACTGCATGTTTTTCCACTTTCACATGGGCTTCGTTTTTCAGCACCGTGGTTGCCTGGAGTTCAGTAGTCAGATGAAACCAAGAAAATCCTGCAGAAAAAGCTCAACTTTGTTTTGGGGGTTAATTAATCACATTGATGATAAATGTATGGTAATCACTTTTTAACCTGAATTTAATTGTGATTGGTTAATTCTGAGAACAGAGAAGATTATAAAAGGATATTGTAATAGGCCATTGTAATCTTTCTATTGATTTTTCACTTTATTTTAGTTGTGTGTATGTATACATATACAGAGTCACCCAAAAATGTATACACACTTCAGGAAAAGAAAAATAGTATAATATTAATAATATTATCATATATATCAACATATAATGTATAGCAATACATTTTGTATTAAAATATTTCTACAAGTTTTTCTTTTCCTGAAGTGTGTATACACTTTTTTTTTTTACATCACAACAACCTACAACACTAACTGATGTGTGTCAACTTTTTATATCTTTAGATATCTTTATACCTCCTGATCTCAGTGAAGAAAATATGCTTCCACTTGTACCATTTTCTAGTATATAGAACGTTCACACAACGCTGACGCAACATTTTTAGTTATAGGAAAATTACCAAATGAAATAAAAAAGTGTTCTAAATGTTACGCTTGTCTCAGTTGACATGTTGTGTGCACTTTAGAGTTGTGATGATACCACTTTTTTCTTTTCCATACTGATACCGATACTGAAACCTTTAGTATCAGATGATACCGAGACTCATTAGATATTTGTTGCTTTAAGAAAACTACTTTTTCAAAGCATTTACATTTAAATAGGCTTACAGGGAAAATGTATGGCTCAAAGCATAAAAATATATGCTTTTACCTAAAAATGATTTCTAATGCAAAGTATGCAAAAAACAGGAATATTATAAAGTACAAATAAAAATGAAATAAATAAATTTCAAGCTTGTTTGCGTGCTTTTAACCTTTCAGTAAGGTGTTTATCCTCACAGTTATGGTGGATCTAAAACCTTCCCTGAGACCACTGTGCATGAGCCAGGAACGCACCCCTGGATAGGATGTGTCAGTGCATCACAAGACACTGTTCACACACTCATTCACACCTAACCTAGCCAATCCACTTCCTGATATGTTTTTTTGGAGAGTGGAAGGAAACTGGAGAAACTCAGAGTGAAACCCTGCGGAGAACCCTGTGTGAAATCCACAAACAGAGCTTATTCAGGATTAAACTCCATCACCCTGGAGCTGCCAGGTTTCTTCTCAACTGTGACTTCTTAGATGTTAACCTTCTTGAAACGTATTAAATGTCTATTGGATGTTCCAGTAAGGTTCTCGGTTTCATGACTTCCTGATGTGTGACTCTTGTTTTTCAATCCTTCTCATTCCTTCTTTGCTCTAAACACATTTGAAACCCCTCATGTGATGGAATTCACAGTCATTTAAAGACAGTCTGGTCTTACACTTTCGCTTACAGCTCAGACGTTCAGGGTGTGTTTTCACAGCTCATTCAGGAGTGACACACACCTCTATTCATACAGGGAGATGAAAGCGGGCAGCGGCCACACCTGGGCCATCAAAACACACTTTCAGCCATTCAGCTGCCTGACGAGAGCTGCTGCTGCTGCTGCTTAAGCTTTATTCGAATCCATTCAGCACATACAGTAGAGAGCACCTTGTCCTTCACATCTTCATGGAGAGTTTACTTAGGTGTGGTGACCCTCTTACATATTGAAGCATTTTATTTACTCATTCAAGTGCACTGAATGGCTTTAAAAAAATCTCAGACATGCTCTAATAATTAACAAAAACAACTTCCTGTGTTATCTCGGTATTAGACACATTTGTGTGCCTGTAATGCATTTTAAATAGTTTTTGTGTGTTTGTTCCTGTGTTTGTTTTGTTATAAATTATTTTAAGAAATATAAAATCAATTCAACTGTATATGTAATGAGTTCCTGGCCGAGGTGGCTCAGGGCCCACTGCAATCGTTCCCATGAACATTCAGCGAGTGGAACGCCTGGTCCTTGAAAATCAATGGATAACTTGTTCTGTGGGAACTTGCACATTACAGGAACTCACTGGGAGTTATTGCCATGTCCCCCGTACAGTTCTGACTCCGCTCCAAGCCATTTCCACATATTTGGGCCATTAAAAGAGTTCCTGGGAGGCCAGCGTTTTAGACATGAAGCCGGAAGTCCGATCATGGCTCCAGTGTACTGAGAAAACTTTCTACCTTGATGGTCACTAAGCTCTAGTGAAACACTATGATAAGTGCAGTAGTGTAGCAGGGGATTGTATAGAGAAATAAAAGGAGTTTTTTTCTCTCGTAACTATGTTCTGTTATTCTGCACAATCAAAAGTCCCGGTTTGATTTGAGCATGCACTAATCACCGCTTAGGGAATTTTAATTTTTAATATAATGAAATGAATGAATACTTTATGATTATAAGACATATTCTAGACGTTTTC
This sequence comes from Clarias laeviceps, assembly GCA_030014305.1. Classification (NCBI taxonomy): domain Eukaryota; kingdom Metazoa; phylum Chordata; class Actinopteri; order Siluriformes; family Clariidae; genus Clarias; species Clarias laeviceps. The sequence goes on from JAQMYJ010000009.1 coordinate 23,182,470, forward strand.
ATTTCTCTTGATTTTAAACTGATTTTAAAAAGGCAGAAAACATTCTGAATACATCATGAGCACCATATTAATACAATAATGAAGTACAAATTATGACACAAAATGAGAAGTCTGTTTAACCAAGCATTATGTTCACAAACTGTCTGTGTGTTTGTTGCTTTCAGTTATCACAGAAATGATCGAAAAAAGTGTTAAGGAGCCTTTTATAATGTGGACATTTTGTAAATTCTTGAATGTTTTTTTTTACAAAAAAAGACGAATGGCTGCTTTAATCCCATTATAACAGAATTGAATTAGTGTTGCCCGTGTTAAATGGACGACGTCACACTTGAACCTGATTGTGTCAGGAAGTGGTACATGTGTGTGCTGATTATCAGTGTGTGTTGTCTTGACTGACAGCCTCGTCTGCTTTAAAGTCTATTGTGGTGTTCATTTGTCATCAGTGTTCTGCTATTAGCCTAACGAAGTGTCTAGTTGATGATGCCAGTGGAGCAGACGTCATGCTGTAAGGCTCCACAGTGAGCTGATCAAAACATGAAATATGTTTCAGTAAAGAGTGCGTATACATGATGTACATGAGATTGTGAGATTAAGTTTATTCATTCATACAGATTTATTCAGATGCCATTTTTTCATTTTCACCTGTAAATGGATTAAATTTAACAGGATTAATGGAATTAAATGAAATGACCAAGAAACGTAAAAAGAAAAATAGCCACAAATTTGGGAAATGTTGTAAAAATTGTACAAAGAATAAGCTGTAAAATGAGGTTTTTTTTTTGTTGACATAATTAAAACTGCAAAATCAGAAAAACTGTCGAACCTGACTAACGCACTAATGCTAGACGTGATGTTAGGTGAAGTTTGTTTATGACGTGTCGTGGTGTTCGTTGTTTGGCTGTGAAAGCTGCAGAGGAAGCAGATGAAAGGAACCCGTGATGGTGTTAAACACGGCCTGAGCTGTGTGTAGCTCATTCACTGCCGAGTCAATACACATCGCTGATGTCCCCTTTCTCCCAGCAGGAGTTAGAGAGTGTTTTGTGAGCTCCAGTTTCGCGACTGCGGATGAGAGCTGGAGAAAGTCGGAAGGAATGAAACAGAGGCCAGAGGGACACAGTTTAGGTTCCTGCAGTGTTTGCTCAGGGAAGAACAAAACAGAGATGAAGAATTTTGAGAACTTTGAGAACTAAAGGAAATCTCATATAAAAATGTGGGCCCTTGAGCAAGGCCCCTATCCCTCAAATGCTTAGATGTAAAAAAAAAAAAAAAAAAAAAAGATAAAAAGTAAGTCGCTCTGGGTAACGGCGTCTGCCAAATGCTCAAATGTATATGTAATGCAAATGTAAATGTTAGTCTATAAACATTGATTGCCAAAACAAAAAGGTCACCATTTTACAAGGGTCAAATTACTAGGCTGCAGTAAGCAAAGAAAACAACTGAGGAGATTTGAAATGACTGAAACTGGGTTAAGATCCCTTCAAGATATTATCAACATCTGAGGCAACTACTGTGTGGAAGAAATGTGATTGGAAAAAAAATCATTAACGGAGTTAATCACTTAAACACTGAAAACAGGTGAAGTTGAAGTTGTAAAAAAAAATCACACAATGTGATGAGAACTCACAGGATTGGCAATAAACAGCTGTGTGTCCATAAGACAACCACTGTTAGTGAGACCCATCAGAAAAAGCTTCAGTTTTTTTCGGTCTATTCCAGAGCGATGAGCGTGTCAGGGTGAGAAGGGAAGCTCATGACGCGATGCACCCATCATGCATAGTGTCCACTGTACAAACCTCTGGAGACAGTGTTATGATCTGAGGTTCTAGACTCAGCAACGTTATGTGTGAAGAAAGTGAAATCAACTGACGACCTGAATGTACTGAATGACCAGGTTATCACATCTATGGAGTTTTTCTTCTCTGATGGAATGGAAATGTTCCAGGACTCACATTGTGAAAGAGTGTTTCTGGGAGCATGAGGAATCATTTTCACACATGAACTGAACACTGAACACTGTGCTCTAATCAATGCTAAGGCAAGTGAATGAAATCTTACAGTGTGAAACTTTTTATGGCTAGGCAGTCAATGTTAGCATTTTTCAGAACTCTAAATTGTAGCTCCAATATTTGGGAATTGTTAGTAAAGTTTCCCAGCACAATTGAAAAAACAAAAAAAAAAATGAGAGAGCTGATAAACGTATAAAAACCGCCTGCAGTTTGTCGACTCCAGTTTTCTAAATACGCTAATCGGTAATGTGGAGAAACGCTAGTATGAAACAAAACAGCTCTACTTTGAATGGTCTCAGTTATGGTCAGAAACTAATCACTAATGCTAAAGCGTTGAAAGGAAATATGTTTGCATCTAGTCATGTTAGTCTCTGATCCAGATCTCTGAGCTGAACTTTTACAAATTGTAGCTGAACGTCGTTGGATTAAGGCTGATTTATGCTTGTACGTCAAGTCTAAACCATAAGTACTGCTTATGTTAAGTTGATGCATAACTTACGCCGTGTCCTAAGGCACAGCCTGATATGCAACTCTCCCAGAAATGTAACTAGAATGCAACTAACTGTGATTGTTCCACCTGGTCCCAACACATTTCAAGTTTCAACTATGCTTCTATTTTTTAAAATTAATTTGAATGCCATACTGGCCGTCTCCTCCGACGTCTTCTCTCGTTTCTGTAATTTGCTGTAATTTCAATTAAAGCAACTGTTGTTCAACGTCTATTAGCTCCTCCTCCAACAATATCTACTAGTTTCAATCACTTTTGCTTGTACAACAAAAAAACTCACCCGAGAGAGGCGAAGAGATTCAGCACAGTGGCACAGAAATCTCAACGCTAACTAGTGGTTTGACACACAGACACACCAACGCATGAGTATAAATGCTCACAGCACCTCGGGTCACTTGCGCAGCCCACAGCAAAGGCTCTGCATGGACTTGACACAGAAGCATAAATCAGAATTTAAAGTATGTTATAACAGCTCAGCCTAAAAAAAATAAAGCTATGAATGATATTTCATATTTCTGTGAGTTCACAGTGTTTTATTTAAACACAAGGATCAAAAGCTGAGCGAACTTTTCTACCATAAAAAAAACAGTGATATCAAATCAACATCAGCAGGAAACTAAACACCACCGCTTACCTTCAGATTAGTTATGCTATACTTACACCTGTGTAGGTTTCAGATCAATCACCATATGCACATATTTACATGTTAAATCTGTAACACGCACTACACGGGTCAGTGTTTTGAGGAAGGAATCGCTCATTTAGCTAGCTATTTATCTTTTTTTTTTTTTTTGCTAAGAAAAACTTAGCACTTTGTAGATTAAACAGTGACGTTATGACCCCTCGCCTACAAAAACGTTCGAACGGTGCATGAAGCAATCAATCTGGTTTTCTGCAGAGCTCCGTCCTGACAGTGTCTATTGTAAAAAAAAAGAAAAAAGAAAAAGCAGTATACAAATAAAATCAAACTGAACCGAATTACTGCACAACACCAACGATTTGAGTGCAACCTGGCAGAATCGATTAAATTATCATTGAGCTTATTCGACTGAGCGTTCGGTTAACCAGTTTACCTCAATTTCAACTGAATTACCATCGAAAAAAATGGCACCCTGATGAAATTACTCTCTTAGGCACTTAGGTTATTGTTTAGTAATATATCCTAAAGAATATTAGCCGTTCTGCTAATATAGTGGAACTAATACATAATTGATCTTCAGTACTGTGAAAAAGTCTTAGCACCCCATTTTTAAAAACTGCATAAAAAATGAATCAAAAACAGATTCTAAACTTTTTTATCAACAATAAAAAAATAATATATGTTTGGAATATGTTTGCATAGCAGTAAGAGATGCAACATATTACATAATACATCATTTTTAGTTTTATTTCCAAAAACAGAATCAGGAACTGTAGTAGATATTTGAATATATATTTAATATAATAAAAATATATTATATTATTATATATTTATGTTTACATATTAAACATATACTGTAGTATGTATAATATTAATATAACATTTTATATTATTATACACTGTATAATACATCATAAAAATATTTTTCAATATTCCATACATAATATTACAGTATATATGGAGTAGTTCTCCAGGCTTCCTAAAGGACTATCCTTAGCAGCAGCCTCATTTCCCCACTCTGATGCATGAATGATTCAAAGGTCACTGTGTGGCTTAACAAACAAAAAACATTCCTCTGAAACTGCTCATGTACAGGGACCGGCCTGAAAATCAGAGCCAAAACTGAGGGAAGCGTGGAGAACTATTTCTCAGGACTACATTAAAAATACACAACATCCGGGTCTTTGGAAGCAAAGTCTGAAAAAAATGAAGGGTGGGTGGAGACTTTTGCACAGTACTGTACACTGTAGTGCATGATAATTAATACAGTGAGTTTTCTCTGTGCTAAAGGAATACCCAAAATATACACTTCTTTGCTAAAGTTTTGGCACCCCGTGCAGCAGAAAAGCCTCTTAGCCTCACAGACTGTAAATGTAATGACATTCACGTAACGTTCTTAAGTTTCCATCTTCCGCTCAGCGATACGCCTGTCTTTGAAGCACATGTGTAAGTGACTGTAAGATCCATGAAATCGGTGTAAAAGCCCAGATCCGATTGCCGTCCCAAATCATTTTACGACATCCCTGAAAATATCCGTGGAGATTCTGGGTGCGTAATGTAACCAGAGACTTCTGAAGGCCACAATCCGACACCTACGCGTTTGAGGTTTAAAGTCTTTCCAGCTGCTCCTGAGTGACGGCTAAACAGGAGGAAAAACATCGTATGTGAAAAACATGTGCACTACAGAATTTGAGCAGGACCTCGGCAGAAGGTCTTGAGAAGGTTGTTTGCCTTTCAGAGCCATAATTGAATTTTCTGACCTGATGTTCGTGCTTTAGACTCGACTCCTTTCTGTCACTCGGAGCCCTGAATACACAAAGATTCTTTAAATAAGGTTTTTTACTGCATGTAGCATGTGTTTCCTGTGCACATTATTCAGTCCTGCACTGACGGGTAAACAAATAAACAAGCCTAAAACAACACTAAGGTGACTTTTGGGCCACACACACACACACACACACACACACACACATACACATACACACATTCTGCTTTAGGCATATGGTTCTGAACACACACATGCAAGCATTTGTGTGGTCTCAGTGGGTATTTCTCTGTATATAATACACTGCAAGAACAAAAAATATATTGGAGATAATATCTAATAATAATATTTTAATTCATATTCATGATTATTTGAGTGGACGGAAAACAGAACAATTTCCTCTTTAAAATGAGGGAAAAATCATACAGAAACTTGTCTATATCAGATTAATTTATTATATTCATTTTTTTGTACAGTCCACCTCCTCTATTCTCTCTGTTCTCTCTTATATTTCATAATACAATTTAATTAAATTTGCTTTATATTGCACTTTTTACAGTAGACACTGTCACAAAACAGCTTGGATGGAGAATTAGATCCCTAACGGACAATAGTGAAAAAATTTACACAATAAATTACAGAACAAAGCGTGTTTAAAGTGTGTTTAAGAGATGTTCTGTGTCAGAGTGTATTATGTAAGAGTCGTGCTGTTTTCCATTCTGTTCTGAAGCCTTGTTTCACTTTCAACTAATTTGTCCTAATTTGCACTCGGATCAACTTTAATATGTGTTTTTGCCCTAAATATGACTCTTTTTTCCAGAGACTATCTAACATTTTAGCTTCCACTCCACCCAATTTACACCCTTACATTTACAATAGACACACACACAAGCTTCCTCTGGCTCATAATCTTCATCTGTGCTGCACAAAATTAATCTCCAAATGACACACATTTAATAATGCTCATGTTATTGCACAACTGTTTCATGACACAACATTATATATAATTATATATTCAACACACAAAAAAAACTGTTTGGTCATTTTGCTAAAGCCAGTATTGCCATTAATATATAATAATACCCAATAATTAGTTCATTTCTTGTTCCTTCTATATTATATATCATATCAACTGAGCATTAAGTTCAGAACAGAATGCTTTAAATTGAATATATTATCATTAATCATTTAAAGAATAAATAATTTACAGGGAATTAAGGAAAAATTATTAACAGAAGGTTGGTGTGATGCAGCCTGACCTTTCCTCTAACAGCACACCACGCAATGTAATTTCTATTAAATAAATAATAACACAATAACACATTGTAAGTTTTAGATATATTTTGTTATAGTTAATGTTAGTCACTAAACAAGTTAGTCCCTTGAATATCACTTGCATTATAGCAGCTATATACAGTTGCTCCCTCAACGACCCCCCCCCACCCCCACCCATACACACACACACACACACACACACACACAATCCCCCCCCAAAAAAATCAGTGAACATTCATGATGACTTTACAAATGTGCCCTGATACTGGAGACTTCTTCCAGGAATGATAAAACATGAAAGGAGTTTGTTCACGGAAAACTAAATTAGACTTAAATATCGTTTTTTCCGGCACAGAATGTGATAAACAACCTCCAGATCTTTATACCAGTGTGAGTTTCGGGCCACAGCACCTTATTTATGCTTGATGCTCAGTTTTTCACCCGAACACAGCACCACTTAATCTCACACATCTACACTGACGGGGTGCCAATACATTATGCAGGACATTGACTAGACTACAGTTAGTTACTGTATTTCTGCAAACTGATTTATATAGTGGGTTTACCTGAAGAAAAAAACTATTCAGTTTGTATATATGTGTCTGTGTGTGCTAACTAATCAGATTTACAATATATACTAAAATTGAGCATCACCATATTTCATTATTATTTATTTTTGAATTATTTCGATATGACATTTAAACATTTTGAGCTTCAATAACGGACAGTAATAACCTCTTCTGCCAAAAACTTGTCTTCCACTCGTCACTCTTATAACCAAATCTAAAGAATTCAAATTATTTTTCTTTTGTTTTCAGTGTTTAAACTGTACACCAGCACATAAGGGTTTATTAGGGGTGAATACATTAGATAGATAGATAGATAGATAGATAGATAGATAGATAGATAGATAGATAGCTTGGCTTAATGAAGAAGATAAAGGGCTCAGCATTTGTTTTTAAACTCATAAATAAGACTAGTAACAAGCTGTGATTGAAGAAACCACAGGATTTAAGCTCTTTAAAGCACATTTCTGGTTAAACCTCAAGATCTAAATGAACTACATTCTGTGTTGTGAGAAACTTGTGCTGTTCCCGCTTTTCCATTAAGAATGCATTAAGGAAGTCTTGCAGATTTCTCAAAAATTTTTTCTTATATTTATTGTGAGTTACAATAATTTTTTAAACCTTTCATAATGTAAGTTTGATGAAACGATGTGACATCCTTCTTCAGCACAGTAGAGGTGCTTTGTGGGTATTTTTTTATACCGTATCTCCCAGGCACTCACACTTCTGGGAGTTCTTCCAGACCACAAATTACACCATCGTGAGTGTAGTGACAGAACCGGAAACATGGGAGCAGCCGTGTGCAAACCGTTTTTCTTTTTTATTAATATATCAGACATGAAAATAGTTTATCATTAGTTATTAACTGTAGACATCAAAAACTCTGAATGCATCTAATGCACCTGGCTTTAATATCAATTTCCCTTTGGGATGAATAAAGTTCTTTGAATCTTTATTGAATCTTGAATCTTTAATAAAGCAGCACTTGGAGTGCATTTATATTTTTTAAATACACACATTTATATCTGTTGACTAAAATTCATTTTTATTTACTTACTTTTCTATATCTTTGTATCGTCTGTGGCATTAATTACTGCTTTTATATATTTTCCTATATTGATTTTAGCACTAATTTTAATTCAACTGTAATAAAACATGATTGAAGATGATGTCAGTTGTAATTGTGTACAAATATAAATGCAGGATGAACCTCTTTTTATTTTGTTTTTGCAAAATCATATTCTCTATTAAACACGTCCTCCTTGATTGATTAAAAGAAATGGCAGTCACAAGGACACACACAGATTTCGTGAACAAACTGTTTCGGGCCGGTCGAGGAGCCGAAGGGAAACCGGTGTGTAACATGCATTTCCTGCAAAGACTCTTGTTTTGATTTTGGACAATGGCCGAGCTAACTGCTGGGGGTGAAACCGGAAAACTACGTACATTACCCAATGCTAAAGACATTCCAGCAGTGTTTTATAGCATCAGACACATCACAACACAACACCATAGACACTAAGGAGTTTTCAGTGGAATAAACATTTTTTTTATTTACAGATCATTTTATAGCAGTGTCATACAGCAGTTGATCATGAGAAAATGATAAATTCATGAAGGTTAGCTACCTATTACATTCCATATATGTCTAGACACACACACACATACACACACAGCAGCAGCAGCAGCAGTCTGTCATTTGTAAAAGCTGCCACTTATTAGCTCGGCCTCCTCCAACAGCATTTGTCAGTTGCCATCTGGCATTCTGAGCCCCCCCCCCCCCCCCCCAAACACACACACACACCCCACGCTTTAATCAAGCTGCAACACTTCTTCTCAGCTAACACCCCCATAAGACCCCCCGCCCCCTCCCCAACAGTCTGATCCCCAGTGATGAAGACAACAGGTAACTGCTCAGTAGGAGACACTGGGACACCCCCTTATCAATGTATGACCAAGTGCTTAAAAAATTATGGAGGACTTAATTTGCTAAAGTTGAGAGCAAATGTCTCTTGTAAGTAGTGCAGACCACCCACTAGACTGCCTCCATCAGCTCTGAGTCCCCTAAGGAGTCCACATGAGGTCTATGAGACGTCCTATGCTAGTGTCTGGAACGCAGCTGTCTGTGGGCTCTGATCTCTGGAAGCGATGCCAAAGAGCCTGGCACTAAGAACCAGAAAACCTCGGGGTGTTCAGATCTGCACCGATGTGCTCATCAAAAAAGGAGCAAGTCAATAAAAAAGAGCAGTCTCTTAAGACCTTTTGGTGCGATACGCAAGCGAGAGTCTATGGTTGCTTGTCCAAGATCAGTAGGTTTACCATCAAGTTGCAAAGGTTTAAACGAGATGACTTCCTCTCGTAAAAAAAAAAAAAAAAAAAAAAAAAAACATCTCTGGACTTCACACCTTAGTGGCTAGAGATTGTGCTTCAGTCTTTTGCGAAGAGAGAGAACTTGCCGGGCTTGGTTGGAGCGCCTTTTTCAGGTTCAGGAGGGACAAAAACTGGGATCTGAAGCGCAGGTCGAAGAAAGCATAGAGAAACGGGTTAAGGCAGCTGTTGAGATAAGCGAGGCAGGTGGCATAAGGATGAGCATACAGCAGGAAGTTGAGCATGGAGCAGGAATCAGGCACGACTCCGAGGTAGGACAGGGCATCCATGCTCTTCAGAAGGTGGAAAGGCATCCAGCAGGCAGCGAACACCACCACCAATGTTGTGATGATCTTCAGGAGGCGCCGCTTGCGCTGGTCCTCTTTGCGGAGGTTCTTGTTGAAGTGGCGTGTCACGGTGCAGCCGATAAAGCCATAGCACACCATCATGGCCAGCAATGGGATCAGAAACCCGAAAGCAGTGGACGAGATGCCCAATCCGGCGATCCAAAACCTCTCAGTCTCGTTGCTTGACACAAGGCTGAAATCCATGGCGCAGGAGGTATGGTTGCTCTCCTTATCATGCAGGGTGGTACGGAACAGCAGCGTGGGTGACGCCAAAAAGCCTGAGAAAACCCAAATGGTGGCGAGCGATACCCTCATTCGTCCACGGGTTCGGAGCTGCGAGCTGCTCAGAGAGCGCACAATGGCCATGTATCGGTCCAAGCTCAGGCAGGTGAGGCAAAAGACACTGGCGAACATATTGAGCATCACTACATAGCTGCTGATCTTGCACAGGGCCACACCGAATGGCCAGTGATACCCCAACGCAGTGTACACGGCCCACAGTGGCAGGGTCACCACGAACGTCAGGTCTGCCATGGCCAGGTTCCCAATGTAGACGTCTGCCGCTCTGCGCTTGCTCTCTGCCTTCCAGACGATGAAGATGACCACGCCGTTACCCGAAAGGCCCAGGATGAAGATGAGCATGTAGAGGACGGGGATGAGAGAGTACGAGACTGGCAGTTCTTCATACTCGCATGAGTTGTTCAGGTTTTCCAAGTCATAGTAATCAATGTAGTCGTCCGTACCGTTATCCATGATGCCTTCAAGTGTCTCAAAGGTGTTTGAGAAAGATTCAGAAGTTCAGTTTCAAAGTGTGTAGCTCACAAATCACAAGAGCTCCTTTTTTCTAGTCAGTCCAAGTATGAATGCTCTCTGAGAGAAACACAGTGCCTTTTTAAAGCCCCCTAACCCCGGCACCTCTCCTCCCTCCTCCCATTTCTCGCTGCTTGTTCCCGCCCTCCTGCCCGCCTTCTTTGCTTTCTTTATTGTAAGCTCCAATATTTTTGCAAATGGGAGAAAGTTCTTCATTCTTACATCATTTGATAAAGCTGTAAGAAAATAAAGCTAATGTTATAAAATAGATGTATAATTTTTGTTTGTTAATGTAAAAAAGCTAAATAAATAGATGTATAAAAAATACAATAGAGTGCAATTAACTTTGGTATTATATGTATTATTAGAAAAAACAATAAACCTTATGTTTCCCACCAGCAGTTTTGTCATATAAAACCCTAATTAATTATTTGTTCTTTCTTTAAACTCTTTGTCATGTAGTGATAATTAAAAACAAACTTGTACAAATGGACAAGGGGACTTATGGGTTGTTGCCAGAGCAAATTGTAAATTCGAAAAGCCAGAGAGTGGATTTGTTAGGACAAGTCGGGACGTGTGGTTTTTGCCCCATAGAGATAACCTCGGATTATAATTGCCGATGGTTGACGTGTGAACGACGGTCTATTCAGAAAAAAAAAAAAAAACTTCTCCCCATTTCCATGCCAATGCCACCGGCAAACACACAGCATTACACTTGTGGAAATGTCAGTTTCATTGCATACCTGCCTGAACAAGACCAGAGGATTTCTCTTCAGCAAAACAAACAGAGAAAGGACAAACAGTGTCTTTAATTGCGAGGAAATGAAGTCCTTTCATAATAAATGGAAGGGGAAAGCAGAAGTGCTGGTTCCCATACTGTACTTACCCTATAAAATTATGAGAAAAAAGTGGGTGTGAATGAATATATAAATAAATAAACCCATGTTCATGATTAGAGTACATATAGAGGTTAATGACATTATAATTAAAATAAAATTATACAAACTGCAATGTACAAACACACATCCAATCCTGTTGTATATGAGTGGGTGTAAAATATTAAAGTTGATCAAACAAAATGTTCTCAAAATTTTCTTCTTGCAGTTTAAATTTATTCAAATTTTTATTTTTAATACAAGTAAATTTCCATAAGGTTTAAAGGTATAGACTTATCATGTGCTTAAACTTCTTGTCCTAAAGAAGCCTTGCAGGTTACACAACTCTGTGTGTGTGAGGAACGAGAGTGAGAGAATGAGGGAGAGAGAGAGAGAGAGAGAGAGAGAAAGAGAGAGAGAGAAAGGGGGAGAGAGAGAGTGAGAGAGAGAGAGAAAGGGGGAGAGAGGGAGAGAAAGATTCAATCCATAACCAAAAAACCATAACCTGTCTGGCCGCCTGATCATATATAAAATCTCTTATCTCAATTATTAAAAACAGAGAACATACCAAAGTGGATCCTCAAAGATAAAACTAGAGAAACATGAAGCAGAAGAGGAACATCTGCTTTTAGAAAGAGAAATGTCACATTTTTAGAAGGATATTACGTGACATCTGGAGATGTCTACAGAAAAAAAAAGATTAAAGATGTGACCAGCTTTATTGTTCTTTAGTCTGCTGATTTTATGAGGTATGGAGGAAAAGAAAACCATGATATAATCGCTGGTTTCTGAAATTTAGCCTTTAAACTCCCATATTCTGTGCTTCGTTTGGAGATTTACCTAGAGTTTCATTACAGTTATTGGATAAGAGGCGTTCAAGTAAAACCAGGATTTCTGGTGAATGAAGGTGTAAAACTGACTGACATTTACAGAAGACTTCAAGCACAGTACGGTGATGAGACTCATCACTCAACATTCGAGCGGTGCAAACCATTAATTAAAGAAGGCCGTACATCTGTGAATGATGATCCTGGCTGAGGCGGTTTGGAGCCCACTGTAGTCATTCCTGTGAACATTCAGCGAGTGGGACACCTGATCCTTGAAAACCGCTGGAGAACCTGTCCTGACCTCGCACCAAGATATTTCCATGTGTTTGGGACATTAAAGGATTTCCTGGGAGACCAGCATTTCAGACGTGAAGCAGGCAGGATAATCATGGCTCCAGCGTCCTGAGAAAACTTTCTACCTTGATGGTACAAGCACTAGTGAAACACTGGGATAAGTGCATTAGTGGAGTAGGGGATTATATAGAGAAATAAAGGGAGTTTTTGCTCACATAACTGTGTTCTGTTATTCTGTACAATTAAAAGTCCTGGTTTGACTTGAATGCCCCTCACAAATTAGAAAGTTACCTTATTGTCTCAAAATTGATACACAGTGCTCCAAAGCCAGAATGTACAGACCACTGCTAAGGTGAAAAAAAAGTAGTTCTAAATCAGATTTTAAAATGTTGTGTGTTTTTTTTTTTTTAGATGTATTCCATTAAACAAGAAAACAATCACTGGTTCATAAAATTTAAAAGAATTGAAATAAATATGAATATTTAAAGTAATATAGTAAATAATAAAATAATTAAAAAGTTATATTTTTCCTCTCAAATTCACATCAAGGAACAGAACTTGTACCTTACAACACTGCTGATTTACCAAAAAAAATTACTGTTGATATTAGTAAATTGTTAATAAATAATATTTTCATTTAGAAGGAAACTTTAAAACAGAATAATTTTTTTGGAAATAGCTTCTCTCAAGCAACACATATCAATTTTTACTTACATTTTTAAAATTATGAATTATAAAGTTTAAGGGGGTTTCAAGTGTCTTTTTTATTTTCTATTGTTATTTTATTGTGTATTAATTAAACAGTAATTATGAAATTAAAACCAGCTCTTGCTTTATTGTAACACAAATTAGAGGTTTAAGAAGTTAATCCCCTTTTGGTTTGTTTTTTGGATTCTATGCACTGGTATTGGTTAAGATGTTGGACTCTCAATTGGAATGTCATGAGTTCAAATCCCAGCGTTGACACACTTGGGCTGAAGGGCCCAACTGCTCAGAGGTATGAATTACATAAGTATTAGTCGCTTTTGATACAGGCTCCTGACAAATGCCATACATATAAATGTAACATAAATAGAGCAAATCTGTCAATCTAACAGTGTAATATCTTTGTTTGTTTTTCACTTTTGTCCTGAACTTCTGCTAATCTTCCATTACCTGATTCAACTCATCAGCTAACATGTCAAACATGTCTAGACTATGTCAGATAAAGGTGAGAAAACACCAAACTGTGCAGGACACTGATTGTGTTTTCGTAAAGGATTTATAGAACTGAAACAGCACTGAGGATGCAACGCACACAGACGTCTCCTTATATGACATGTGACCATATTTAACCTGCACAATATTCTTATCGTAATGATTCTCTGATGCTTTCTGTATAAAGCAACTGTATAACCAAGACAAATCAATTTCCCTCTGGGATTAATAAAGTTCTTTGAATCTTGAATCTTTGAAAAAAATTTTGAGGTCTCAGTTTTATGTAGCACTGGTGCTTCTAGAAAAAGGAGTCCCCCGTGGAAGGCAGTTACAGGGACAGCTGTTCTTCAAGGACACTTGAGGGGCGATTTTGTACGGGAGATGGAAGTGCTTGTTTTTACACTTTCGCAGTGTGTCCTGTTCAAAGCAAATACGTTCAAGTCTATTTCTGACTTGTATGTGAATCACAGCTGAGCTTATGATATAAATCTGGATTTAGAGTCGATGTGCTTTTACCCTTAAACATCACATATTTATAGGAAATACTGTAAACAGTATTTAAATATAATATAATTTAAAAATAACTTATCTGTACACTGATAAAAATGATTCACGCGCCAACAAATTTTAAATTAAGGGTGGAATTTTACACTTGAGTAATATATCTAAGTTAAACACAAATAAATAATAAGTATAAATTAATTAAAGGGCATGAAGTTTAAACTGTTCAACTCATTAAACGGAATTAAGTACATTTACAATTTATTGTAGTAAAATATATACAGATAATCAATATATAAAAGGCCAAAATCCCTTTTTTGAGGGTACTCACTGGACTGTATGTTTTGTGTGTGTGTGTGTGTGTGTGTGTGTGTGTGTGTGTGTGTGTGTGTGAGCAGACGGGAGACTTCACTCTGCACTCTGCCATATCTATCAGCGCTGCACCATCAGTGGCGCCGGGGCCCTGACCCACACAGACACAACTATCTGCTCCCTCACACACACATGCATATACACACATACACACACTCACACACTCAGGAAAGGAGTCTCCTCAGCTATAACATCATTCTCCTCATGCTTAATGCTGAACAGAGTCTCTGGCTTTGCCTGCTCTCTCTCTCTCTCTCTCTCACACACACACAGCGGAAGGGTGCTTCCCATGATTGGAACACAGCTCTTTGTTTTTATGCTTATTGCAGATTGATTTCAGGTTTACAAGACTTGTTAGTGGACGAGAACATGAGACAATGAAACATCAAGTGCAACTTTTGTTTTAACAACGTTAGTTGTCATAGCAACATAAAAAAAGAGGAAAATAAGTTTCAGTTATGAGAGATGAGTAATCTTATATTTTAAAACAAAAAGAAGAAATTTGTCAGGCTATCCATCGCTAAGATATTTGTGTATTCTAAATCAAAGCTACACAGATCTCTCTCTCTCCTTCACACATACACACCTCACAGGAATCCCCTTATCTTTCACCATCAGTCTTAATAGTGCAGATAGGCAAATTTGATGAGGCAAATGGTATCGCTATACATATTCACGGTGACATAAAGACAGCAGGAGCAGCAGGCACTAATTAGTTTATCTTTCAGCAGCAGTGAGTGTAGGACTCCAAGTGTGCATGTGTGTGCGTGTGAGTGTGTGCATGTACGTGGCCTACGGTAAAAAAAAAAAAAAAAAAAGAGTTGTCCCTTGTTCTCCTTCAACCCAATTACATTTGATTAACCAGGAAATGTAGTGTTTGCTTTTTTAGTTCTGCACTGATGCTTTAAATCTAATGAATGTAAAAAAATGCTAAGGGCTACTGGTTTAGAAAAGGAGGACCATTGTGGAGGAGAGTGACAGGAGAAGAGAAAGAAAGTATGAAAGTAGACGTACAAAAATAATGGAGAAGAAATGAACAATAAGAGAAAGAGGAAATGAAACAGACGAGAAAGAGTACAGGGAAAACAGAAAGCAGGTATGAAACAGAAACAGTGAGGGGGAACAAATAAAGTAAAAAAGAGGCAAAAAGGGGAGAGAGAGAGAGAGAAAGAATGTAAAAGACAAGGGTGGAAGCGAGAGAGAGAGAGAGAGAGAGAGAGAGAGAGAGAGAACATGAGGAAAGGATGTGATAGGGAAAGAAGGGGAGAGAGACAAAACACGGAGATAGACAGAGAGAGTAAGAGAGACGGAAAGAATGCGGGACAGAGAGACAGACAGAAATAAAGAGACAGAAAGAGAAAGAAAGAATCTGAAAAGTGACAAAGGAGTGAAATAGAAAGAGGGTGGCGGAGAGAGAGAGAGATTAAGTAAAAAAAGGGAGAAAAAAGATCTGAGTGAAACAGAAAAAAAACAAAAACATAATTAGAAAGTCTCTTGGTGACAGACCCCTCAGAGCAACTGGTTTGCGTGTGTGTGTGTGTGTGTTTTCAGAAGAATAAAGATGGTTGTGTAATTTTAGAGTAAGCATAGGAACTAATAGTTAACATAGCATTGCCTTCAGGGGAACTAGCTAACATTACAAGTAAAACCCAGAATGTCTCATATTTAGCAGGAATAAGCTAGCACTAACCCAAAAAGCCAAAATAACTGAATTTAAGGGGAATTAGCAAGCTCTATCAATAGCAACTTTGCAACAATATTCCATGGACTGCATCATCATCATCATCATCATCATCATAGATGACTTATTATTGGCTACATAAAGTGTGCAAAAAACATGGGAATATAACAAATATAGTGGTTCTGTTGTACTGTGTGCGCTGAGTCGGCAGTCATAAGACACTTGGCTATATCAAGCTTATTCCTTAAAGCTTGAGTTATGGAGACACGTGCTTTTATCATAAACACATCAAATAAAACAATCCTTTTGTTATTTAAGCCAATTACTGCAAATTAATTTCATCATTCTGTCAGATTTAAGAGCTGATTTTTAGAGTCGTGATTGAACAGTCCGTCTGTTACCTTCATGCCTTCAGCTCTCTCCGCTCATGGTATAATAACTGTTATTAGAAACATTTTTCAATTCAGTTATAAATAATGTTTAGTAGTTACTGGGTAACATCCTTTACGATGAAGATCTGAATAACAAGCTGACAGTTTAAGGATTTAAACTGAAACTGTTAAATAAATAAAGCATAAATCCTGTGTGTAATGTAGAATGACAGCCTCCCTGATTTACTACCATGACACCATGACAGTTTGCACTCCTCAGATCTCAAGTCTTCGCCGTCTCACTCCGTGTGTCGAGAGGTCGTAGGTGATTGACACCAGGCTGCTAATCACCAGGACCAGAACGATGGACGAGTTCACGCCTTATAACTTCTTGTGCACACACACACACACACACAGAGCATAGCCTCAAACACATTTCATCTTGGTCCTAACAGTATATTTTGAGACAAGATTAATCAGGGAAACCAGCTAGCATGAACAATAAAAGCCGGAACAGCTACACTATAGGAAATACAGGTCAGCTAGGAAAAAAACTGGAATGGCTAATCTTCAGGGGATCTAGCTTTCTAGCTAGCATAAGCCATAAAAGCCAATACGGCAAATTTTCAGAGAAACTACCTAAAAAATAAAACAGGAATAGCTAATCTTCAGTGACAAGATACAGAATTAAACATAAAAGCTGGAGCGCATTCTTCAGGAGAAATAGCTAGGACAAACAATTCAGTAATGCTAATCTTCTGGGGAACTAACCAGCATATAACAAATACTCAGGGAAATTAGCTAAAAAACAAAACAAAAAACAAAACAGAAACAGACGTAGCTAATAATCAGTGAAAATGTCTAGCATTATACATAAAAAGTTGAAACATATCATTCAGGAGAACTATCTGGCACAAATATTAAGGGTATAAGGGTGGTAAAAAAAATCCCACAAAAACAGGAATTGGCTCTCTTCAACGAAATTATATAGCATTACACTTAAAAGTTGGAACAGCTAATCTTCAGGAAAACTAGCTAGCACATATAGCTAGCACATAAACAATAAAAGCTAGTATAGCTAATCTCTTTAGGATAACTAACTAGCATAAGCCATAAAAGCCAGTATAGTTCATTTTCATGCAAACTATCTAAAACAAACCCCAAAATATTCCCCTGGAATATTTACTAACTAGCAAAATAACAAAATATTCCCCTGGAATATTTACAGGGGAATTAAGTAGTAATCTTAAAAGTAAAAATATTTAATAGTCAGGAAAACTAGCTGGTATGAACCATAAACCAGTGATTGTGAGAGCTAATTCTCAGGGAAACTAGCTAGCATAAACCATGACAAATAGCTAAACTTCATCTTTAGCTCTATCTGCTTCGTAGCTCCTTATTAGCACTTGGTAGCTCAAGTACAAATCTAATGAAGCAATTAATTTCTCAAAAAATCTTATCATTATTAGTATTTCAATATAATTTTACATTTGTATATAACTGTATAACTCCTCTGGCTCTATTTGATTGCATGGTCAGTGTTGTTTTATGTAAAATAAACAACATTATGAATAGAAGAATTTAATATGAATTAATAAACACTCAGGAGGCTCACGATGGAGAACATCAACAGCTTCTAATCCAACTATCATGCACAGCATCCAGACAAAACATCCGGACAGTTTCCCTAAAGATACTGCAATTAATTACAAAGGACAAACATCCTTGAACAGGCAGTCCCTCTCCTGTGCCTCTTTACCGTTGTCCTGGCCTGACCCCACAACACTGACTCAGGACATGAAACTTATTAATGAGGTAGTGGTGGCTCAGAGGTTCAGAATTTGCACTAATGAAGAGGAAGATCGTAGGTTCAAATACCTCTGCGTTCATATTCACTACTGCATGAATGGACAGGATTCTCAACCTTTCTCAATCCTTCACTCATGCTTAAATTACTTTAGTTATAAGTTGCATTTTTTAACCACAGTGCTGTTTTGCGATTGGTCACAAGGTCATTGTTAATTTTCTGCATATATATCTAAGATGTTTATTTAACCATATTGAAAGGAGACTCCAGTGGCACTGCTTTAAAATGGTCATTACATTAACATGGGAAAGTGTTCAGGACAGTGGACCAATGTTAATACAAAGGGCTCAGAAACTTTTTATTGGCAGTGTATGTTAGCATTACATATGCGAAAATTAAACAAAGCCAGTTATGTGTGAACGCATTTTAAACAGAAGGTTTATTAGAGCGGGATTATTATGCATCTCTTCATAAACATCTAACGATGCTCAAATGTCATTGAATTCATTGATGATTTAAAAAAAAAGGTTTACTGGACTTGTTTCTCAGTCTGTCGAAAGAGTCACACTGAAATCAGCACTGATGTTGGCTCAGTCTTAGCCAATAAGATGGTCTCTAATAAGTTGCTAGGTTACAATATCTTGATATTGCAGACACGCATCAAAGTGTGGCAGTTAAAAGTGGTGTGAGGTTCCTCACCCTGACCATTCCTCTGACATAGTTACACACACATATAGGCACACACACAAGTTCCCAGATAAACATTCACCTCAGCCGTGTGTGTTTCTATTTAATGAGCTGCTGAAATTGTCGGATGCTAATCAGGCTAGCATATGACAGACACACTTCAGCCGCAATGGCTCCAAAATTTCTCTCTCGCTCTCTCTTTGTCTTTGTTTCCTCAGCTGTGCTGATTAGCTCAGGTCTCCTGCCGACAATTAGCTAGCTAGCTGAAAGATGAGCTGCCGCTGCTGCTGTAGCGAACTGCCACTTAGCGCTCTTCTGTTTATTTAACTCACTGTGGCATTTTGACATTTTAAACACAGTTGTAAAGATTTAGCCTAATCAAATTTAGCTAAATAAGAGGATCAAACCTTTGTTTTGTTCAATGATATTAATTTTAAGGCAAAATAAAAAATATTTGTAATTTTTTTAAATGTTTTTTTTTTGAGATTTAATACAATTTGAAATCAAATAAAAAGTATTGCTTTTTTCCTAACTAACACATAAAACATCTTATGAAACAGATACATAGTTTATTAAGTAAGCTAGCAAAAAGGCTTAATTATTAAGCTAGCTTACTTGAACAAACTACTAATTTGTCACAAAGCTCATTCAGTGTAGTCATACGTTACAGTGTATTTCTTCTCATATGAATACATTAGTATTACATTAGATAAATATTTTAGGTTATTTTAGGTCAATTTAACTTTGCATTATTCATCATGTTCCTTCGAACTTCTCTAAAGTTAGCTGCAACTATCATAGCTGTCAAAACCTTGTTCAGCTGTTTGCTGTTCCCACTTTGTTGCTATTTTTATGAACATTGACAGAGCAACAAAGCTCAAATGATGGGACACAAAATCTGCTGATGTAGCGGGAGTTTCATACTTATATATTACGTATTACCACAAGCACCATACACTTTTAGCTGACAATTCAAGCTTATTGCAGTATAATGTTCTAACTTCAAATATAATATAGTCAATATAATTTTAACCAACTACTTACTAAAAGCAACAATTAAATTATGAGGGGCGCTGAAGTCAAACAGAGACTTTTGTTTGTACAGAATAACAGAACACAGTTATGACAGTAAAAAGTCCCTTTATTTTCTGTATAAATAAAAGACGGTTTTGTCTGTACGTTCAGAACTCACTCTTTCTATGATACCTTTCTGTTTCATACAATAGAGGACATATGTCTGTCCAGGCAGATTTTGTCACAGCATGACGCAAAACTAGCTGAACAGAATTTAACGAACCTTTGCCCATCCTGAAGTTAAAAATTCAATCAAAATATTGAGTAGAAGGGAAGTTATGAGCATTTATGCGTCAGATAATGTCAGAACATCTAGCATTTTTTTTTGCCTTGATGTGGGCATGGCTATATGCTTCACTCAGTTAAGCCAATCAGCATGATAGTTTACCATGTATAGACATAGTATGCGGAAAACACAGAAACAACCGTAATGTACCTACAAGCTGACAAAATCCTAAATACACACACATGACAGAGTGATTCATCATGGCTTACTCCAAAAAATGTAAATTATGAAAAAACTGAACCTTATTATAAGTTATAAGCAGTTATGTGCCAGATACTGATCAGCTCATTTTTAGCCTAATTTTTGTAATTATTTCTACAAATTCTTTACCCATCAACGACAGGTACTTTATATAATCTCCTGTTACACAAATGCACTTATCCCAGTGTTTCACTGGTGCTTGGATACCATTAAGGTAAAAAGTTTTCTCAGTACGCCGGAGCCATGATCAGACTGCCTGCTTCACTTCTGAAACCGTAGCCTCCCAGGTACCTCTAATTGCCCAGACATATGCAGATCTCTTGTAGGTCAGGACTGTAAGGGTGATGTGGCAATAATCTATATGCAGTTCCCACAGACAGATGCATCTTTTCCACAAACTGGTGACTAGTTATCTATCAATTTTACAAGGATCACGTGTTTTACTTGATGAATGTTAATGGGACTGCAGCGTTCTCTGAGCTACCTTGGCCCGATTGAACTTGTGTTAAAACCTCTCAAGAATGAAAAACAATCGTACATTCAGTAAAAACGATCAACATTCACTGAAGAAGTTTCATCAAATCCTGGTTTGACTTAAACAGCCCTCATTTTTATTTATAACGTATACCAAGAAACAACTTAGTTGGGGCTAAATCTGAATCAGGCAGCTGATGGGTCATTGCTACTCACAAAACTTCATATAGTTAATATAACGAATAAGGAAAATTATCTGCATTCTCATCATCATCACAAAAATGAATGAATTCTTTAAGTAAATTAATTGAAAAGTGTACTGTATAAACACTGCTGCATATAAACTGTGAGTCAGTGATGAGTCAGTTCTAAAGGAATCAGCTCTTTAAGATAAATGTCAAGTGATGATTTGAAAGTGTAAGTTTATTTATTTTATCATAGATGTAGGGGACACCACGCTAAGAAGATGAACCACCAACCATACCATCTTAAACTTATCTTATTCAAGGAGAAATCTCAATGAGCTAAAAGAGTCGACTCTTAATAGTGAGTTGAGTCAAATGATCTGACTCACTGCAAAGATCAGGAAGTTCCATCACTACTGTGAATCAGAGCTCTTAAGTAACTCAAAGTGCGCTTTGTCTCTGATTTGCTTTTCTGCAGTTGGGGTTCCCCTTCGTGCTTTGACGCTATTTTGATAGTAAACTTGACGAAAATTTGCTGAGGAAGTCAGCACTCAGCACTGGTTCTTTTGAATCCTAATCATGGCTTTTTTATAGATGACTGAAGTATGGCCAAGAGCGTGGTGTCTCTGTTTATTCAGATTAATGATAATGTACACTTTGTTGTCTGGGATGCTAACGTTATTTAGCAGCTCCAATCAGGACTTGGGACTCAAGCCAAAAGTTGTATTCTTTTTGACGTGCCAAGGGTCAGTGCCCTCTCCGCTGTATCACACTAAGAGAGGAAGCTCTATCTCTGGAGTAAACGTGTCCGGCTTGTGTTTGTGGGTCACAGAAGGTAGAGACGTTTCACCTTTAACAATCTGTCTCTGTCAGTCCATTGTTATCGTTCTGTTTGGGAGGGACAGGATCCGCAAGATGATGTAAATAAATATATAAATATTTGACTCTTATGCCAAACTTGTGTACAACAGGGATGTCCTGAAGTGCCTGTTGTGCCCAAGATGATGTGCTATTCAGACCCATAAAAACAGCATCTGGTTGCTTATTTAAGACTCGCAAAAATAGCAGGCAGATGCACCAGTTGAACTTGGGTAGGACGGTTTGTAGTCACGGTGTAAGGAATGAGTTAAAGCTTACAGTCTGATTACTGAATGTAAAGTTTTAAAATGTGTTAATTGCTGAGTTTTATAACAAAGCACTGCTGAATGCTTGATTCTGGCAAAAAAAACTTTTTTTTAGTAAGACCAATTAGGGAAAAAAAATCTGGAAAAAAGGCACATGGTCCAGATTCCAAAGTCCAGATTGCCCCTGTTACAGAGCAATGGGTGCGTCAGGGCAAGAAAGAAAGGGCATAAAGCGATGCAACCATTATGCATACTGCCTGTAGGGTAAAGATCTGAGGTTCCTTCAGTCGCTCAAATCTAGGCTCAGTAACGTTATGTGGCAACAAAAAGAAAAGTCAGCTGATGACCTGAAGGTACTGAATCACCAGGTTATCACATCTGTGGAGTTTTTCTTCCCCTGATGTCATGGACTTAAATTGTGGTTCTGGGAGCATAAGGATTGATTTTCACCTGTGAACTGGACACCACTTGAGCACCAAAGCTAAAAGCAGTCTTGATAAGAAGTGTTAGCCTGCGCAACATTTTTGGCCAGGCAGTGTAATGCTTTATGGTTACTGTAGCAAAATTCATAGAGGCACTTGCACAACAGATATTCCATGTAAAAGTTTAGTTGTTAGTAACAACCTGCATTTTTTTTTATTTTAGAAAAAGAGAGAGAGAGAGACATGTTTATAGATTTAAATGAGAATAGTAATAGTTTGATATATGTTTTGCTTCTATTATAAAAAAAATGAATAAAATACATTTAATTGTTACATTAACATTAAAGTATATTATTTTTATCAGGAAAAAAATCAAGTAAAAGTTTTCAATAACAAATTATTATTAATAATATTTGCAATTAACAATTCGTACACAACAATTAGCTATGATTGCCTCTCCATCATAGGGGACAAAGTTTAGCATGGATTAAACAGTTGCACAATTTGAACGGTTTTATTGTTACCTGCTGCATTACTTAAATTATTGTGATGTAGTGACATCAAAGTGGGTTTGCACTGATGATTTTACAATCAAAATTGTTTTATTGTTATCTTATGAAGATCCTTAGATAAGGAAACTCAATCTTTCTTTTTACTCAAAATTTCTGTCTAGCCGTCTTCAGCTCAGTTTTATAAATACAGATTATAATTTTTTCCATTCCTCAATTTCTTTTTAAATAAAGAGCTTTATGTTATTCTCATGAGCCTCATTTACATCCCTATATTGTGGGAAACCATACAAGGGTTTTCACCTTTCGAATTCTTCACAATAGTGCTCCTTGTCGCCATGGTGTCTACCCAGAATTCCCTAAAGCTGATATACTCATCACTGCATGCTGCAGCACCGGTGCCTTCTGGGCCACTACAGGAAGAAGGGCATGGCTGACAGGAAGTGACTTTTATTTATGCCTACTGGAGCCAGGCTGTGTCTTCAACCGATGGCTGTCTTATTGATTACACCATTGTGTCTCTTCCTGCCGAAAACAGAGAGTGAAAAATAAAGTATGACAATGAGGAAGGAGGAACGGCACGCGTCATTGTTACCGAGTTACGGCAAATCTCTAAATAGGATTTATATTTAGTGCTACATTAATAGCATTTTGCCTTGTTGTACGGTAAGTACTGTATATAGCATTAGTGCATCAGTTGAGTGCAATTTAAGTGCAGATGCGTTTTCCACCAACAATTAAATGGTTAAGAAAAATGTCAGTAAAAGAATGTAGTGTATCAAGTAACGGACCACTTTTCACCGATGCCATTCTGGGACCTGCAAAGGTCAAAGTGTGCAGAAGAACCTTACCAAGTTTTCCAAAATGCATGCAACACCCATACATGCTAAAAGAACTAATGCAGGATGTAATTTCCTTCTTATCATATGATATTTACTGTATCTAGAGTTGACATTTCTGTGAACTCCGACTGACACCGTTGGATAGATATGGTCTAGCCCCTAATTCTAAACCCCTGAGGAAGATAATAAAATGATGCAGGCCAGCTGGAGTTGTTTTTCAGACATGACTGTCACAGGACGATTAGACACGTCTGCTCTCTGCTCTCTAAGACCGTATGTCTCTTATTCTCCAAATTATTTTCCAATCCCACTCTCCTCCTCCGCCCTGCATGCTGGGAACAGCAGGGTCAGTTTAACACCCCAGAGGTCGAGCAGGAGGCCTTAGATAAGAGCACACACACACTCACACTCCTGTGGTCAACACAAACACCAGCAGCAGTAAAAATTCTAAATAAATCCCAAGGGTCTTCCTCTTCCTCTGGACCAGTGTGGGGGCTTCAGGCAGCCACAATCCAGAGCACACACACACACACACACACACACACACACACACACTCACTCACTCTTATACACATAACCTCTTGATCTTCATCAGTTTCCATCAATTAGCAGCTTTAATAGAATTCATTCTTATACCTTAGCATTTTTCCTAGTCATAGTCCATTATAAAGTTATCAAATGTTTTGGAAATTTGCACCCTTGTGCTTTTAATAAATGAGAGTATAAACAAACTGTACCATATGGTCACAATTTCAGATGCTATGCAGCTAAAAATGTGGACACCAAGCACAGACTAGCAGGCGGCACAGTGTTGTAGTGGTTAACACTGTCGCCTTAGACCTCCAGGGTCTGGGTTTTATTCACGGCCAGGCTTGATTCCCGTCAGTGTGTATGGATTTTCCTCCGGTTTCCTCTCACAGTCCAAAGGTGTAGAAATGGCTTGGAGTGACTGTAGGACTGTAGGGGGATGTGGGAATAACTCCCAGCCGAGTTCCTGTAATGTGAAAGTGGTGTTGGTGAACGATTGTGTGTGCAATTCCCAAAAACAGATGCGTCTCTTACTTCCGCAAATTGGTGACAAGTTTTCTGTCGATTTTCAAGGATCAGTCGTTCCACCCGCTGAATGTTCATGGGAATAACTGCAGAGTGCTCCGAGCCACCTCGGCCTGGATCGTCATTCATGGATGTACAGTCTTTTTTAAAATGTTGGCACCTTTCTATTTAAAATTTCATCATAAATCCCGGTTTGACTTGAACACCCCTCATAGTAAGTTGTATGAGGATAAGGCAATTGAACCGACAAATGATGAGGGGTTGAAATTTGTCATATTGTTTAATTGTAAACACACCCAGTAGTTTGAAAACTAAGGTGTGGTTGCAACACAATACGCTATTGTACTGTAGGATCAGAGGAGCTGCAGCCATATGGCTTTGCAATCAGTTCATTTTAAAATGGAGCTCTTAAGTGGTTGGCCTTTCGTATGTCCGTCCATCCATCCATCCGTCCGTCCACACACACGTCCACACAAATGTCATCAGTGGAAAAGTTGTTAAAGATGGCCATAAGCCAGGCAACAAGATTGAAGAACATGCACAAAAATTTGCCCAACAAGTTTGCTGTTCCCATAAAGAATCTTTAAAAAATATATATATTTGAAAGATTTTTAAATATAAATAATGAATGTCCATGTTTGCATGGAAGGGTTGCTTTGCATACTAGCTCAGCCAGGTAACACTGTACAAATTCACTATTGTATTTGAAGACTGGTTAGCTTAAACCGTTTCAAAGATAATGCTACATAATAGATATCATACGTCACAACTATGATATACAGATCACAATTCTGATTCAAAAATATACATCACATCCTAAAGCTGTGAGTTATTTGCTAACAAAAAAATGAACATGGAGGTGGCCATGTTTTTTTTTTTTTTTTTTTTTTGCCACTTTGTAGCTCAAATGCAAAGAGGTTGAAAACGACATCATTCTGAAACATAATTTGAATGCAGCATACAATACCTAAAATGAAGAGTTGATAATCATTAGGTTGCTTTACATGGCTTGATGCAATTTCTGGCAATTAATTTGTTCATTCCCAAAACTATTGGTACCCATTAGAACAGGCAGAAATGATTTAGAAGATTTAAAGAATTGTGTGAATGTTTATTTTATTACCTAAGTCCTCTGATTGACATTGACATTGAGAATTAAGAATGAAATTTGTGAAAAGAACATCTGAATGTTCGAAGAGCTTTATGTGTGTGTGTGTTTTCCAGGTTCTCCCTGGATGCATCTCAAACCACAAGCTAAGGTCTATAAAACCAAAAACACCACTTGCAATTCAATATGTATTATACTATTATAGCCTGACACACTGTTTAACACAATGGCATGTGGTTTGGGATATAGCCATGCAGTGCATGGAACACACACACACACACACACACTATTCAAATGCAATGTGGACGACAACTGTATGACCACCCTGCTACATGAACCCGACTAAAAAAAAGCACATATCCTGAGGTTAAATTATTGTAACACCATCTTTTTGGCATTTATAATTAAAGTAAAAAAAAATTGGCCTGTTTTCTTCTAGACACACCAGTAAAGATTTTGTGCATCATAAGCCACATTGTTCACACACTAGTCAAAGCAGTCTTTTGCATGTTTGTGAGATAAAATGCAAGACAAAATCATAGACTTCAGAAACCTTGCTGTCTGGTAGGTTTCGATCTGAAATTTCTTTAGCGATTTCATGGCAGCGTGACATAGAGTAGTGGAGCATGGAGTAGTGTGGCGACCTGACGCGAATCTCGATTTGAACCTAAGCTCAGGTGAACTGTCTATGAGGGGTTAAACATGTTTTCTATGCGTTTATGTGGGAGTCCCAAAATTATGACTGTACCTACAGTATGAGTGTCATTCAGGGTTAATTTATTCCTTAGTCCTCAGGATAAAGCATAAGGATGAATGGATGATTATGTGATGACAGGGCAGCATGCTAGTGTAGTGGTTAGTGTTGCTGCCTTATGGTTTCAGGGTCCCTCACAGGATTGCCAGTTGGTAGTAGACTTGCAGCTGAATGAATGAATGAATGAATGAATGAATGAATAACCCTGGCTCACACTATTACTCTGCTGTCCCTCCGCACTCCATCTGAAAATTAGGTTTGAAGGCTCTTATGACTGAAGTCTTTCTCTGATCTTATCAACCCTCAGTCCTTCCTTAAGGCCAATATACCTTCCTCTATCTTCACAAACTTCTGCTCGCCACCACTCTAGTTGCCCTGATCTCGTGTGTGTGTGTGTGTGCATGCATCCTGTACCTACAAGCTCAGTTTCCTTGCCGTGGAGGAAGACGGGAGACAGCAGAGCAACAATGCCAGGAAAAAGCCTCCAGAGATTAGTGTGTAAAAACACTGCTTAAATTAATGATAAACACACTCCTGCGACCCTCACTTACACGCGCCTGAAAACTATGCCATTACTACGGGGGGAATTACGCTCCAAACACACACCCACACAGAGTCAAGAGACAAAGCTGGACTGTAATTGTAAGCTTAAATACAGCACGACCGTAAATGTGATGCTCAGGATGTGGCCGAGGTTAAATTTTACAGAAGATTTCCCTCAAATTGACAAAGTGAGCGAGAGGCCCGAGAAGAACTTTAATTATTGTTCTGGGGTAATTTCACTAGATCACCTAGAGCGCCACAGCCCATAGTGCACGGGGCCCCAGCAGGCAAAGAGCCCAAAACTGCTGACCCGCCATCCAAACTCCCCAGATCTCAATCTGATCAGGCATCCATGGGATGCACCAGATGAACAAGTCAGATCCACGGAGCCCCACCCTGGAGCTTCTGCCAATGTCCTGGTGCCAGACACCACAGCACACCCGCACAGGGGCCAAAGCTGTCCTGGTGGCACAAGGGGAACCCAAAGTGTAAGTGGTTTTAATGGTAATGGTTTTAATGTTATAGCTGATAAAACAATGGTGTTTATTATCTAGCTATATTTAATACCTTACATATTTTATAAACCTATTCCATATTCCTGCATAATAGGCTTATAAAATAAGAAAGGTAGAATTAAATATAACAGGTTCCTAGTTTTTTTTTTTTTCAACCTGAAATTACTTTCCTCTTTTTTAATTCTATTTATCTACTTATCTATGACATCATGTAACATGAGATCTGAGCCTCTTTTCCACATTCATCCCATATCACATACATGAAGTTTACTGTATATCATCTGCTATTGTTTTTGGAGGTCAGGTTTTATTTCACTACTTAAAACTGAATGTAGTGTCTTATCTAAATCCAGAAAGTCCACAGAGGCATAAATCTGATGAGATAAACGTTAAACATGCGCAGGGCAAAGGTCGAGGTTGACCGTCCGTGCAAACAGTCCGTTCGGAATCGTCCTGCGCAAACAGTAAACAGGCAACTCCACTTCCTGTCTGCTCCTAACAGCAAAAGCATCTGTCTGACCTTTGACCTCAGCTAACTTCCTTAAGATGGACACCTTCGCACACACTGCTGGCTGACACACTGGCGGGTTTCTACCTTTGTGTATGTAAATGGTCAAAGGTATGTGGACACTTGAATTTCTAGCATTAAAATTCCCTTTCACTGGTACATCAAACATGTCAATGCACAAAGTGAGGTCGATGAAGATTCTAGATACCTACATCTCTACAATTTGCACAGGACGGTACAAGAAATGAAAACCTTCCAGTTACTGTACATGGTTCTAGCTGATGGGAAATCTATAGCACCTCAAATAAGCACTGTTTATAAAAGTGGTGAGCAGAAAAGCATCTCATAATGCACAAATGTGAAACCCTAAGGATGGACGGCAACAGTAGAATCAGGTTCCAACATGGAGGTAACAGGTTTTCCATTCATGTTAGGCAAGAACAAGAATCTGATGACACAGGCTTCCAAAAACTGAACTGCTGAATATTGTCTAGATCAGTGGTTCTCAAAGTGTGGGGCGCCCCACTAGTGGGGAATACAGACATGACAGGTGGGGCGCAATGAACGGGAGGAAATTAGTGGAAAATAATAGGA
>JAQMYJ010000009.1:23211657-23252790 GCA_030014305.1 Clarias laeviceps
TTTGTGAAGCTGCTTTGAGACAATGACCATTGTTAAAAGCGCTATATAAATAAAATTGAATTGAATTGAATTGAATCTTTAGGAGACTTTCTTTTTC
Source organism: Clarias laeviceps (assembly GCA_030014305.1). Taxonomy (NCBI): domain Eukaryota; kingdom Metazoa; phylum Chordata; class Actinopteri; order Siluriformes; family Clariidae; genus Clarias; species Clarias laeviceps. The sequence continues at coordinate 23,211,755 of JAQMYJ010000009.1, forward strand.
TACATTTGAGAGAATAAGATTTCCCTTCGCTTCCTCTGTTCACTCCCAAATACCACACGTTCTTAGGCCATGTCCTCTCTGAGCACGTGAGGTTGACCATGTCCCTGTCTGTGCTGTGTTGTACTCCTATCAGCCCACAGTTTCCAGACTCTTTCCACAATAAACGTGTGATAAATGTGAAGAACGCAGAAATGTGTCCGAAAGAAACCAGGAATGTGTTCGCATGAAGCCACCTCAGGCTCAGTTTGAGCGGCATTTGTGATTGTATTAACAACTTCAATATGAGAACGCAGCTGAAAAGCACATCAGACTGAGTTTGCACTAAAGACAATTTGTGTGGTCAGTTTTACCCCCATTTTCTACTTGTCTACACATCTGGCGCATAGACAAGTTCTTATGACAATGTTCAGTTATTTTTGTTAAGTACACGTACATGGCATTACTGCTCACACCAAGTATTTACTTACTTTTTACCAACATATCTAATATAATGTTGATGTTAACTTTGTCGTAGTAAATCGCTGGTTCCAGTTTTTCAACAGCATACTCACAACTAATCATTAAATTTAAACAGTGAGTGTGTCATATGTTTTCCTGTGTGTCATATGTTTTCATGTTTAAAGGACAAAACAAAAAAATAGAAAAGGTTAAAAAGAAGGGAGACAAAATAAACAGAGACAACAGACTAGGATTATGAAAGGAATCATAAAAAAAGCCTCATTAACAGAATGTTAATGCTTCAGACATTCCAATCATTCGTAACACTGTCTGCTACTACAGTACACCTAGTCAGGAAAAAAAGACAAAATGCCAACGACAGGTTGAATTATGACTGAACTGAGGTGGCTGAAAGAAATGCTGCAATGTGTAATATGTGAAAATTGAAAATGTAAATCATTGGGGCTGTAAAGTTTGACAGGTTCACAGTGGTGGCACAGGGTTTTGTGGGATCACGGTTTCCAAAAATGCTACATGTATGACATCTTATTACTGTAACTCAAAAGCTCCCATAGCATGGTTGAATTTGGTTGTTAGAATAAATAATAATAATAATAATAATAATAATAAATAATTCATTCATTCATTCATCTTCTGCAACGCCAAAACCCTAATCTGGGAATCCTGGAGGTGAGAGGCCACAGTGCTAACCACTACGCCACCATGCTGCCATCATAATAATTCATTTAATTTTAAATTGAATTTACATTCAGTAGCTGTTCATGGAAACTCTCGATATCCAGTCCAAAGAATTGATTAAAAAAAAAAAAAAGAGTCCATCATGAGCCTCAAGAAAGATAGCAGAAACGTTAGGAGTGAACAAATTGATCATTTGGTCCATTTTGAAAAAGAAGGAACACAGTGGTGATCTCATCGAAAGTTCTTGAATGCCATGAAAAAGCTAAAGTGGATGGTCATAGCATTCTTTCCTTAGTGAAGGAAAACTTCTAAATATCTAGTCAAGTCAAGAACACTCTGGAGGAATGAAGCGCATCATTGTCAGACTCGTGTTCATGACTGTAAATACAGAGGGTTTATCTGGAGAAGCAAACCAAAGCGAACGAAATGTTTTTCACGTGACGTCATTTAACAAAGACAAAACTGGTTGGAAGGTGGAAAAACTCACAAAACAAGCAGCAAACAAAGGTAGAGACCTGGCAAAGCAGCTCAAGAGAGGAAACTCAGCATCTGGTCCGTGGAATCCAGACTACAGGCAGTCACTAGCTGCAAAGTTTTTTGTTCCAAGTATTAAAACCATGTCTAATAACTTTGATTATAATAGTTTGTCAAAATACTTTTGATACTGGGAAATGAAGCGACTTTGTTAAAAAAAAAATAAAAATGGCTAAATGGTTAATGCAATATTTTCTTTCTCGTTTTTAAAAAAGATTCTTCAGGACCATTTTTCATTTTGAATGTTTTTGTTCTTTCAGCTGCTCCCGTTAAGGCGTCGCCACAGCAGGTCACATTTAACTTGGCACAGGTTTTATGCCAGATGCTCTTCCCGACGCAACCCTCCCATTTATCCGGGCTTGGATAGCCTGAGAAGCCTACGACTTGGCCAGCAGTGCCCCATCTTTCATTTTTTAATATTCGAGAGAACAATTCAGGTATGCCAAGCTGCATGCTGAGGCAGTGGTCAGTAAACGCCAGTTCAGCACTCCAGCATCCTGACGCAGGTGACTCAGGTGTGTCACTGTGCGGTACAATGTTCTCACTGTGTGTTACACAGTTTAAGGAAAAAAATGTGCATTTTTCTTTTATTATTCCTTAAAAAAATCATGCACCATACATGGGGGTAATAATGTGAAAACAGGAAGTAGGAAGTAGCCAGTATGTGTAATATGACGAGGCTCATCTTGTAAAACCTGCGATGAAAAGGACAGGAAGTGAGTGGTGCTGCGTGAACGACAGTAGAAGGAAAAAGAAAGGGAAGAATCAAAGAACAGAAAGGTGTCAGTATGGCATCAGGAGGATGCACATCCGGTACACCTACAGCAGGATGAAGGGTATTATGGGCTAATAAATCTACACCAAGCTTTCTCTGTGTGGTTTAAAGATCGCTGTGCGCTGACCAATAGAGTTAAACCACAGAGCCACATAATAGAAGTGTATATGTGTGTATGAGAGAGAGATTACAGTCCCGTAGTTGATCAGCCAACTTCATTATTTGTCTCACAAGGCTCCGAATTGAGAAGGATTATGCAGTTTTACAAACATTAAAATTTGTAAAAATGTAATCTCATTGCTCATTTACAATTGTTAATTCATTAATTTATAGAATTTACCCCTGATAGGATGCAACACACACACACGTTCACAGACTCATTCACATCTAGGGGCAATTGAGCCTATAATATTCACCTGCTGGCATCTTTTTAGGATTTGGAGCAAACACACACAGACACGAGGAGAATCCGCACAGAAACTCCGCACAGACAGCATCCTGAGCTCAGGATCGAAGTGGGAACTGTGCATCTGGGAGGTGATGAGGTAAAGTATCTTTTGTCTTTCCAGCTGGATGACACGATCCTGATTCAGCAGAAATGTGACAAAAACAAATTAATCATCTCAATGGATTTCCTTTTCTTTGTCTAAAAGTGAGATGGGCGATAAATATAATCTATTGTGATTAAAGTGATTAAACAGAGGAGGCAGCTGCACAGCTTCCTTGGAGGTGTAAGAAAAAAGGAAAAAAAAAAAAAAACACAGCTGGAGAACGCATGCAGCCTGAGTCAATATACATCAACGATAACATATTGGGATTTATTACCAACATGGATTCGAAAAAAAAAATGTAGACTGATGTTTAAAGTGTGTTTCAGTTTGCAGGCTGATGCAGCTAACAAGCTAAAAAAAGAAAAGTTTAGAGCTTAGAGTTATTGGGATGCATCAAGCAAAGAAAACAACTAAGGAATATTGAAATGACTGACACTGGGTTAAGAACCCGTCAACAGATTATTAAAACCTGAAAGGATGGTGCTGAACTGTCGACTGTGTGGAAAAATGTGATTGAAAAAAAAAAAATCAGAAATGGTGATCACTTAAACACTTGAAAAATCCATCCGTCATACCATCTATTTCCGTGAGCATTTCCGTACAAACACAATGTGATGAGAACTACACAGCTGCGTGTCCAAAAGAAATCTAATTGTTAGTGGGAAAAAAAGCCTTCAGTTTGCGAGGGAGAATAAAAGATTGGATTTTGGAGCGATGGAAAAAGGTCATGTGGTCTGATCAGACTGACCAGAGGGAAGCACATGCATGCAGCGATGCATCCATCACACTTAGTGTCCACTGTACACACCTCTGGAGACCAGGTCTTATGACCTGGGGTTGCTTCAGTTGCTCTGGTCCAGACTCAGCTAAATGAAAATTAATGAAGTAATTAATGAAATAAAATGAAGTCAGCTGACCTGAATGTACTGAATGATGAGATTATTACATGTATGGAGTTTTTCTTTCTCAACGGAACAGGAAAATTCCAGGACTCAGATTGTGAGAGATTGAAGAGTGTTTGTGGAAGCATGAGGAATCGTCTACACACTTGAACTGGCCACCACATTGTGTGCTGTAATAAAAGCTAAAGGAGACTGAATGAAATCTTAGAGTACACAACCTTTTTTTCCTAAACTGCCAGGCATATTATGTAATTCAGTATTTCTCTGTTTTATGTCATGCATGCTGTACAGATAAATATTTAGTTTCAATGAATAACCTTAAGTTTCTATTTTTGTCTGTGTTGTATTAATAATGACATACTTTGTACTTAAATGTTATGAGACAATTAGGATGCTGCTTGCTGCAGACACATAAAAGTTAGTGTGAGTGTGTGTGTGTGAGTGAGAGAGAGAGTCATATCCGCTGAAGGATGCAGCAGAATGCTGGGAAAGGAGGGAGATAGAAGACAAAGAGGGAGACAGGGAGAGAGGAGAACACCAGCACCGTTCAGATGCAAATCTTGACATGGAGCCTAAAGAGTGTGAGAGGACCAGGTGTCCGGGGGAGGACGATTCACACAGAACACTCTTTCACCTCCGCTATCCCGCGCTCAATCTCTCTTTCTTTCCTGCCTGATTCTGAACGACAGACTCCGGCATGCACCGGCACTGAATGAGACAGAGAAGAGGAAAATAAAAAGAAACAAACTGAGGACGTAAAAAGATTTTTAAAGAAAAACCTATAGCACTTTATTATGTACTCTTACTTTGTTTAGGTGTCGAGTCAGTAATTAAATTCCATGCTTTCTGCTCCACAATGTATGTTCATTATTCTCCAGGTTTCATTAGCATAACCAAGACACACAGTACAAGGGGTGCAAATACTTATGCAAGGCAACTAACATACTACAGTGACTGACTGTACACCTACAAAATGACCTGAATTGTATTTATTGCTTTTAAGTAAAACTGTCAGACAGAAAATCTGTAGAATTAAAATCATCTTTTCATTAACAGGAAATTTAAAAGGTAAATATTAGATCCATATAAAGATAAATATTTCAGTTCCTAATGTAGAAATTGATAGTGTCCAAAAATGTGCATGCTATATACAATAAACAAAATAGATTTATCAAGGTATAAAAGATGTTCTGTTTATCCAGAAATGATAAAAGAAAAGCAAAAACTGAGAGGGAAAAAAAGGTGCAAACCATGCTGTATCTCTTTGACAAACTCCACACACAAACGCACACACACACGCACAACAGAGCATGTAGATACAGAGAACATTAAACAAGTCTACTTTAACATTGACACACACACACACACACACTGATCAGCCATTATATTAACACCACATAAACATTGATTATCTATTATATATCAGTAAACTGGTCACAGGAACAAGGCTGATTTATGATTTAAGACCAGCGTGTCTGATCGGACCCCACAGAAAAGCCAATGTAGCAGAAAACACTTAATGCTGGCCACAAAATAAAGTCACCAGTACACACAGCGCACCAGAGCTCACTGCACACGAGGACCAGCAGGCGCAGAGCACTAGGCTACGGCCCGGCCTTCGAAATCCCCAGATCTCAATCTGACTAAACACCAATGGGAAATCTGATCCAGCACAAGGTCTTATGGAGGCATGAGGGGTCAGAGCTGCTCCGGTGGCACAATATTGGCCAGAATGTTGTGTGTTTTGTAATGTTATGTGTTAAGTAATGTTATGGCTGATCTGTGTGTGTTTACAATGAGACACATACACATACTTTCTGCTCATTATCAGGATATTCACCTTTTGTAAACTCAATCCATTTTCCCAAGTGTACACTCCTCACAATTTCACCACAGATTCACAATTAAGTGAAACAAAGCTTATAATAAAAAAAACAACACTCATTATAATTTTTCCATATTAAATGATATTCTGTTGACTATAAAACCTAATCATTGTCTTTAAACAGGTGAAAGAAATCATGTCTTCACGCGAGAACAATTCAAATCTCAGTACTAGCCATGTGCTAACGTTCAGTCATACCCATTATATAGTATTAGAATTCTGGAGATCTTCACTCCGTCAAATTTATATTAGTGCACAGTTTAGATCAACGCATTGTCGTTTCACTTTTACACTCGGTAGGTGCATCTCTCATGGAGCGTGTAGTGAAATAAAGTGGGGTTAAAAGCAAGTGTGTGTTCTGTGAGGCTGTATAAGAAATGCTTCTGGTGTAAATTCCTAGTGATGATAATCCTCAGCAAAAACAGAAAGCACTCCATTGTCATAAAATCAAAAGTTACATCGTTGGTGGATTTATTAGCTTGGCACGAGTCTATAAGCTTCCTTAGTGACTAGAGACCCTCACTTGCCTCACTCACACAGTGTCATTGTGCGACTACACCTGCTGCATTTCCTCTTTTTATATGACCTGATACTAATCTAACACATTTTTTTTTTTTTTTTTTACTTATAATTTAATATCTGCAAATGGTGTTTCAAATGTGCATGTGTGTGAGGCATCAGTGCTGTTTTTCTCTTCAGATGGGATGAACAATTGCTTACTTTACACATGTTTGACAGATCAGAGCTATTTAGATCAATAAAGGTCCGATACTAACACCAGATCAGTGCATCTATAGTATCTGTATTACAGCTTAAAATGCTGGATTAAATGTGATACACATGCGATGCTGACCATAATAAGCGTTGCATGAGTGTTGAATCCCTTTTCTAAATAACATTTTTATCCTAAATCAGTCTCATTAAATGACAGAGCAGCCATGTTTAGTCTGGTCATAGAAAACACTGGTCCCTATGCATTTCGCTCACCTTATACTGTGTGTATTTCTGGTCCCACTTAAAGTGAAGACAAAAGACATGCTGCACCATCTAGTGGTCAAAACCCATAACTGCATGCAGAACACATCACTTCCTTTCGCAAGGAAAAACAAAAGCATGCGCAGATTAATCGTGCACTTGCGTGTTTATGAGATTTTCTTGCAACGTTAAAAGTAACTATAAATGGATAAATTGTTGTTTTATAACAAAAAGCATAATCCTGTGATCTAAGAGGAACTTGTCACTCCAGAACATAGTGTTACAGGACAATAATAAAAACTAATGTGGTGGAGTGACGGATTAAAAACCTGAAGTTAATTATATTCCAATAACAGCATGTCCTGTAGTGGTTTATTCTTTAAGCAGATATGAACAACAGATGCCCCAGGGGAAGTTAAGACCTTTTTTTGTCATTTGTATTATGGGAATGTATTCTCTTATTCTTAAAATTGTCCCAAATAGGAAAAAAACAGCTTCTTAATAAAACAGATTTTATCCTAAAAACAAAACATATAAATGGACCGATTTTTAAACAGACTGCAATAACGGCTTTGTAAATCTGTTATTGGGGGGCAGCCGGTTCACATGTGCATAGATTTTGCCATTAGTCCACCAGATAACCAGCTTTGTAAATCTACAGTATGTACATAGAAACATGCCTAATGCAGATCCAGCTAAATAGGCACTTGTTTTTTCTTTTGCTGTTATCAAGCCTCAGCTGGTTTCCAATATACCAGAAAGCAGCTACTGCGCGCGCGCACACACACACACACACACACACACACACACACACAAGTAGCCTTACTGGTATGTTAACACCATTCAGCTCAACAGATGACAATATTAAGCTGCTAAAATGCACCTTTTGATGAATATGTCAGCCATCACACAGTGATGTTTCAGAGTCTGTACAAATTTTCCAGACTATAAGTCACTCTTTCATTTTGTCTAAAAAAAAAAAAAAAAAAAAAAAGAGAATATTTTAGGTCTATGAAAACTTATAAAATTACAAAGTGCACCACTAATGCAGCTACCATGATCCAGAATGTTTGCTGCTAAAATGGGGCTTTGGTGCTTTGTCCTGGTTTTAGTCTAATTTAATATATTTTTAGTTTATTTCAGAGTTACGGTGTCTTATTACAGTTGCCATGTCAGTGATGTCTGTGGCTAAGCAGACAGATGTGATTTTCAACATTATCTGATGTTAGTGTTCCGTCTCTCCGATGAAATTTTACAGTTACTAATTAAAACTCCATTAAACGTTGCGCCCTATAATCTGGAAAACAGGACAAGTAACATTCACACGTTCTTGGTCCTTAAGAATGAAAACAGAAGATAAAAAACTCCCATACAAATTTCTTCATAAAGTGTTGTGGTTGTGAAGTAAAGGAAAACTAAACCACAGGGTCTGCTCCCATTGCATTCTGGGAACCGCAGTCGACAGATGCAGGAACCTGAGAGAGGGCAGTTTTTGGGTCAGAATTCTTCAGAAGCAGTTAGTAAACACTGACAGATCGGGACGACGGCCACGGTGCAACGCTACAGGTACGTGTCATGCTCTGTACTGCTCAGACTCTGACTGGATGCATGAAGACTTGTGTCCTTTAGCAGCTCCTGTGATTGGCTGGATGAAGACCGCTCCTGCAGTGCCTGGTCCTGATCGGCTGTGTCGAGTGAAGAGTCTTTCTTGTTCTTCTTTTTATCTGCTTTTCTTGTCTTTTTCTCCTCCTTCTTTCTCTCGACATCTTCAGAGCTGGTGATGGTCTGCGCCGGCTCTACGATGATGGTGGGTTTTTGCTGCAGGTCCTGTCGGCTGGGAGGCTCAGCGGTCATGATGGCGCGAGCGCCGTGCATTCTGGGAGGAGATTTGCAGTGCAGTTCTCCGTGTGCTTCTTTCCAGCGGCGCAGCTGGGTGAGATGCTCTTTCTCGATGTCTCGCTCTAACACCGGCAATTCCAGAATCTGAAAGAAAAATTAATGAACAATGAATGATGTTCTCCATATTTATTATGTAGTTTGATGAAGGGGTGTGGCGACTTGTATATCTGTTAAAGTAAAAGAGGAGGAGTAGTCTGTCAGCATTAGTGAAGGGGATGTGGCCTCTGTGTTGGTCAGTGTTAGTGTGTGTTAGTGTTAGAGGTGTGGCCTCTGTTTCTGTACAGGGTTGTAGAAAACCTGAAGTCCATTCCAGGGGATTTGGGGGGGCACTAGGTGGAATACACCTAGGAAGGGGTGCCAATTTATCGCAGGGCACACAAGCACACAATACTCACACAGACAACAGGCAATTTGGAAATGAAAATTAGCCTACCCTGCATGCCTTTGGACTGTGGGAGGAAACCGGAGTCAGCTGAACAAAATTCACATTTAAATCTGTTTGTTTTTGTTGAATGAGGATCATTTATGAATAAGGATTCAATATATACAAATAAAAAAACCTAGGGTTAGGTCTAAATCCACATCCAGATTACAGTAAAGCTGCTTCACAGCAATGCTCCATTTTTAGAAGTTCTGTACAAATTAAAATAAATTAAATGTAATTAATACACTCAACGCATTTAAAAGAAGACTTAAATTTGATTACAGTGGACCCTCACCATAGAAATGCCATGGCTTGCGAATTTTCGACTTATGAACTAAAATTTTGGCCGGATTTTGGTTCATTGTGCAAAGCATTTACAACATAAGCGCGATCAAGTGTTCGTGCGTACTTCCGGTTTCGCACACTTCTGACTCTATATACATAAGATTCACAGTCTTAATGGCATAACCAACAATGATACCTTAGCCTTGCGCTTTTTCTTTAAACATGATCAGCTGACTTCCTTCGCATCATCAGGATGGGGACAGATTATAAAGTACACAACGCTGTATAAAACATTATCGTGAGCTTTAGAAAAACACACTATGTGTGTGCCCCAAAACTGGGGCAAAATTACATCAATCAATGCCTCAGTCATCTTTTCCTTAAATGAACTGGAAAAGAGAACAGCACAGGAAGTTGTATGTGTGGCTTATGGCTTGATTTGCATAATAAAATTGACAATGAAAGTTCAGTCTGGCGAAATGACATCACAATATCAATATCAATGACTGTGCATTAGATTATGATGAGATTTTAGCCAGACACAAGATGAACAAAAACGACTGGTTGAGAATGACGGCATATCACAGTGGCCTTTAACTTTAACCCTGGTCCTGGAGGAAACCCTGCACCTTTTAGTGCCCTGCACATTTTAGTGTTTTCTCTGCTCTCATCTGATGTAACAAATCTTCTGAATACCACCCTTTTCCGTTGCTTGTAATGAAGGCACCAAAATGAGCAGGACAGGATGTCCGCCAGGACCAGGGTTAAGAGCCACTGGCATAGCATCAAATGGTATCAAGCCGGCAATGGCACACACTGGCCACTAGATAGAGGTATGGGGTTACTTTTTGTCTTGGTGCCACGATAAAGCGGTCATGGCCTGTCTGCGTGCTAGTGGAAACCGTAAATCGCTCTGAAACAGCTTTATGAAAATTTCATATTTATCTGTTCACAGAGCGGGAGGAGTGTACAAAATGATTATTAGTGTCTGTGAAAGAGGATTTTTGCTCCTCTCATTCAAAAATAACCAGAGTGGGCTTCAGTGCTATGCAAAAGTGTGTATTTGTGTGTGTACGTGTGGTACCTCTTTAATAAGGAAGCCCTCCTGCATGTAGCGTAGCTCTACAGCCCGGAGTCTCTCCATCGTCTCATACTGGCCCTGACACACCTTGAGCTTCTCTTGCGATCCCAGCATGCACTTCAGGAGCACCAGGCCCACACGGAAAATGACTTTGACTCCTAAACAAACCCCGACACACAGAACAGAACTGTTGTCTAATCAAACATTTGCGTCAGTTGGTATTAAGCTAGGTTATGAACCTCCATGTAAGATCCTAAACTACTCTGTGTGATAAATCATTTGAAAGGAGAAGTTGTTGAGAATATCAGCTAAACCACAGAAACAGAAATAGGTGACATAGTAACTGCATGTAGTGGTCAAAGAACACTTTCATATATTATAAGGTTTTCCAGGCCATCAGTTACCTGACAGGTCACAATTATGAAACGTATACTAAATACATGGAGCTCTTAACTATGAACTGGGTGAGTGCGTATGTGAAACGCGATAGCAATGGTGTTAACATGAGAAACCAACCCTCGCAGAAGAAAATGTCCCAGACGCGCAGCACTGATGACCACGGGAGCGTGCGTGAGAAGGCACACATGAACCACTCGGTCATGTAGAGCACCGGCTCGATCTTGTGCTTCTTCAGGTGTCGATGAGCCACAGGAGACACGCGCTTCAGTAAAGAGAACAGGATCTCTCCATCTAGCTGGACCGCCTCCTAACACACAAAAAAATTAATAAAACAAAAATGAACACATGAAGGTATGAACCTCTAATGCATGGAGATGGGGTTGAATGCAAAATGTCTGGAGTAACTAGTTGTAGGAAAGTGTAGAGAGAGACAGAAGAAACCTGGCTCACTATTTTGGTGTTCAGTTCTGTTCAGTGTAAATGTTCTTAGTACTGTATGAAGTTTATGAATTTCTCATTTCATATTACACTTTATTCATTCATTCCTCTTCTATACCGCTTTATCCTGTGTACAGGGTCGCGGTGGCCTGAAGCCCATCACAAGTGACTTTGGGTACGAATGGCAGGATGATGCCAATTAACCTAATCTGCATGCATTTGGACTGTAGCTGGAAACTGGAGTACCTGGAGAAAACCCACCAAGCACAAGGAGAACACGCAAACACCAAGCTCACAGACCTGAGGCGGGAATCGAACCCTCGACCCTGGAGGTGCAAGGCGACAGCTAAGCCACCGTACCGCATACTGCTAATTAAATGTATTAAAAAGAGGTTTATTAGCATTATCAGTTAAACATTACACTAACCCTGTAACATGAGAACTATTAAACAGGTCAGTGTGAACGCATGCTTGCTAAAAAAAAAGCATGTTCAGGGCAGGGGTAACTCAGCGGTTAAAGCACTGCACTAGTAATCGGATGGTCACAGGTTCCAACCTCAGCATCACGTTGCCTCTGTTATGCCATTAATTAAGGCCTTTAACCCTCGATTGCTCAGATGTATGAGGAGATAAAATGTATGTCGCTCTGGGTAAGGGTGGTGGTTGCTGGATGCTGTAAATGTTGAAGTTTAACCTGCCTGGCGTGGACCGTGATAAAAATGTTTTTATGCTGTCTTTGAGACACGATTGTTTATGATCAGTCAGTTATGCTCAGACTCAGAGCTCCAGTAATAAACAGCTCAAATCAGCTGATCTGCTGAATAGGTTTGAACTTTATACCCGGAGGTTAGTAATTTAACCTTTTGTGCTTTGTGCTTGTGTGTGTGTGTGTGTGTGTGTGTGTTTGTGTGTGTGTGTGTGTGTGTGCTCTCTCTCTCTCTCTCTCACCAAGCCCGCACTGTAGTAGCCAGGCAGATATTTCTCGCAGATTTGCACCAGACTCCAAAAGGCATCCTGAAACAACAAACAGTTGCTCAGAGGAATTAAAAAAAAGAAAAGAAAAGAAAAACCCCCCACACTGGTCAGAGGTGAAACCTTTGTGCAGACCATTTAAAGAGAAACTGAAAAAAAAAAAATGCTAAGGAGGAAACACAACCTTATATAATAGCTAATAACTCAGGTTTGGCTTTACGTGTATATTTATAATCATTTTGTGCATTGTTTTTGAGTCAACACCCAAACAAGAGGCCAGTTGTTAATTGTTAACTTATTTACAAGTGTTGACAATCATTTGTAAGTGTGTGTGTGGGTTTGTGTACTAACCTCAGCAGGCATATGCATAAGCAGCACAGCAGCGATCGGAGCCTGAGCCTGACAGTACCCTTCCTCTGGACGGTAAAGCGTGTAAGCCTTCAACACTCGGAACAGATCCTGTTGCCTGCAACACACACACACACACACACACACACAAAGACAGACAGACACACACTGTTGTTAAGGTTGGTTCTGACCTGTGCAGCAAAAACTAACAAGACACTTATAAACCACTTATACACAAAGACAGGCAGAATGTAAATGCGCACACACAAACACAGACACACACACGATCGGTAAGAACTGGTTCTGACCCGTGGCCTCCTCGTGCGGCGAACATCTCGTGAAAGGGAAACTGACGATGGAGATCCTTCTCGATCACATCCACCCATTTTGGCTCTCCACACTGACTGTCCAATTCCTAAAACACGTTCACGCACACACACATTTTAATTTAGCACACTTTATAGTTTCCTACAACCAGTGAAACACTGAATAGGAAAGAACACTCCGTGTGCTGTTAAGTTAAACGATTCCTGGCAGGTTGAGAACTTGTGATGTTGAAGAGACAGTGAGATGTACAAATGATGACAGCGTGTGATCCCTCCTTACCTGGAACCTGCCCAGATTCTGCTCCCTTTTCACTTTTCCTCCAGACAGATAGAGCCAGGCACGACCCCTCAAAGACGGTGGAATGCCTTTCTGGCACCGCAGCTTTACCTACAGACATAGACAGACAGACAGACAGAGAATTTCTGGAAGATGTTCCTGAAGTTTCCTGAAATATCACCAGTACAAGTGACAACATGTTCCATATTTTTATTGCTTCTGTCTAATGGAACAGAGTTCAAAATAGCACTTCCTTCTGTAACTTAAAATATGTTCAACTATGGTTAGAATTACATCATTACATTTATATTTATATATAATGATGTAATTATTACATTACATAAATTTTTATATATATTTTGACTTACATCATTACAATTATATATACACGCTGTAATGATGTAATGATTACATAACATCATTAGAATTACATCAAATTATATATAAAATTATATATAATATCACATACGGTATATGTACTGTATATATAGTTTGTATGTATGCAAGCTTGATTGACAGTCTTGTGACCATAAAAAGTATAAATACCAAGTTACTGTAAATTATGTAATTTTTTATATCATGATAAACATATTGAATGCAATAAAATATGATTTTTCTTTTTTAAGTATGTTTAAAGGTGCAATTAAAAAATTTCTGATTATTATTTCATTGTTCAATAAAGCTTTTAAAGAAAATGCAACAATTTGTAATCTCTTTTTAAAACTTGTTTTTTTTTATGATCAATGAGAAACTGCAAGCTGAGAATGTGAATGATGATGAAACTAATACTGTATATTACACTCACTGTCCAAAAAAAAAAAAAAAAAACAACAAAACTGTTTTTTAAAGGTCAATTGTTGGCCTGTATCAAGAATGTCATGCCAATGACCGAGGGCATCATTAAAGCCTGAAAGGACAGTGGTGAATTGTCAACTAAACAGAAAAAATGTGGTCAAAACAAACATGAATTATAGGGAAAAGAGATCTTGGTAAAGTTCATAGCATCATAAAAAAAAATAATAATAAAAAAAAAAAACTTATAGGAGAAATCAGAGCTATGTTTAATACTGTAAGTAAGAGCACTTTCACACACACACACACACACACACACACACACACGCACGCACACACAAAATATGACGAGAATTAAACAGGGACTAAACAGCTGTGTGTCTATAAGTAAACAACTTGTTAGTGAGAGTAATCAGAAAAATGGCTCATGTGGTCTGATGAGTCCTGATTGAATTCTATTCCAGCACAATGGACGTGTCAGGGTAAGAAGGTAAGCGGATAAAGCGATGCACCCATCATACATAGTGGCCACTGTACAAGGTAGTGTTATGATCTGGGGTTGCTCAGGTCTAGACTCAGCAGATGACATGAATGTGCTGAAAGACCAGGTTATCACATTAATTGGAGTTTTTCTACCCCACTGACACAGGCAAATTCCAGGACTCAATTTCTGAGTGTTTCTAGGTGCACGAGGAACCATTTTTACACACAAACCAGCCTCCACATGCTGCAATCTAAGCTAAAGGCGGTCAAAAGAACTTTTCGAGTGTGTCTTTTTTGACCAGACAGTGTATATAATTCTATAATTATTTCAAACACCCATTTGAGGATGAAGGATCGTTTCGCTAGAACCTACTAGAACAAACAGTCACAAACAGCACTCTACGGTCGGCATGCCTGAGCTCACCTTCTTGTGTTTCTTGCTCATCCACTTATCCCAGCTGTTGAGCATTTCCAGCCACTTAACCTCTCTCTGTCTCAGCACCTCGGGAGGGACGTCCTCCGCTCTGTGGGGGACATCATAAGGCCATTAGTCATCTTATACATACACATTCGCACAATGCAACATTTACATCTCACTAGCCGAATTTAATAACAGTACAGAAAATCAGACACTACTTTCCACTTTTTAAAGCTAAACCTGGCATACTGTATATTTAGACAAGGACGGCAGACTCAATATGAATGTGATTAGAGGCATTGTCCTTCAAATGCTAACTGCAACAGGCAAATCAGGTTAGTCTTAATACTCAGTAATGTTATGGAATAGTGAAATATTGTCCAACCACTGGGCTGTGGACTGATACCGAGCCGATGATGATTTGGTACCGGGTCTCACAGAAAGAATTCAACATATATATTTTCATTTTATTAAGTCTGCAGTTTTTTTATTTTGAAAAATTATTAGATGTTCTACATAAAACTGGTCTGTGGAGCAAAAATTTGAGTGGTTTGAGACAACTTGAATAGTGCATAAGGATGCTATTTGAGACACAACACAAACTTGACATGATAATATAACACCCCAATTAATTAATTTAAATTAACAACCTCGGGATGCATGGGGCAGCTGTCTTACAAACCCAGAGGCGCAAGCAAGTATAACTCTTCCATGCCTTCCACACACTCCATTCCAGACACACAATGGCGGCTATTGCACCTTTTGGAAATGGACATGATTGTCTCGTATCAGTGTAATAAACAAATAAGATTAGGTAGGACCATTTGAAAGACAGCTGCTATAAGTTTTTGTATTTCTATAACTTTTTTAATTGTTTAAACTCTAACAGCATTATCAACTAGGGCTTCATCTGATGGTTATTGAAACGATTAATCAGATTACTATTGTTACAAGTACTCAATTGGTCTTATTTAGCTTTCAGATTTTAAATTTGGCTTGAAGTTGTTTTGTGCGTGTATGTGTTTGTGTGGGCGTGTGTGTGTGTGTGTGTGTGTGTGTGAGTGAAAGAGAGAGAGAGAGAGAGAGAGAATGCTCATGCAGAGCTCAAAAGCCAGCAATAATTTACATGTGTGAATTTAACTTAAAATTAAGGAGAACTGGAAAAACAAAAACCCGACTCACAGCAACACACAGTCAGTAACAGCAACACACAGTCATTATCCACACTCTCTTCAGGTGTGAATCCTTTCAAATTAACGTGAGAGTCGTCTTTCACAAAGTGAAAACCAGAGTCTTTCCATCTGATTCTAGCGCCTGTTTTGCTCGAGAGTTAAGAGTGAAATGTCTCCACATTTTTGCTCGCTTCACTTCAATTCACTCCAGTAAGCCTCACAACTTTGTTAGAACGCTAACACGTGATGACTTCATGAACAAATTGGCAAATACATTTGTTTATCCATATACTAGCATACAGCATATAACCATCACAACCTTTTTTTTATGTTTAATGTCATGCATGATGATTCAAACTTTCAGTCATCAGAACATGAGCCTTTGAATCTCAGCTTGTTCCCACTGTCAGGTCAGAGGAGGTCATGTTTCACAGTAACACTCCAACCGATTCAGTGTGTGTGTGTGGGAAAGACATCCCAAGAGATATCCCAGAGTTTCTGGTGATGAAAAGCAGTCTTTATTAAACACACCCTTATTGTGGAGCTGAGCGTAATCACATCAGTAACTGTGGGAGTGGAAGAGCATGGAAAGAACCCCATCATCATCATCATCAAGAGACATAAAGTAAAAATTTAGCCCTCATCAGGGATGTGTATTACACTCTGTCTTCACTGTGCATCTTGACACAATTAACAATCATATGTATTAAATTTGAAATGTTAAACCTCCTTTGCTGCTTTGCTCTAAAGCCATTCAACTACCTCATGGAGTCTCAGAAATGTTACATGTCGTAAATGCTCTTTTTTCTGAATAAGATTTTATACAGTATACAGGTTGATATACTTATAAGAGAGATACATGATAGCAGCTAAACAGAGAGAGAAATTACCCCACATTAGGACACATGTAGGACCCTGACATACTCTACACACTCTGTGAAGGTGGATTAAAGGGCTGGATTATCATCCTATTAGATTACAGCATAACTGCGCTGTACGGTCAGGTGAAAGTGAGACACTGAAATGAGACCCAGGCTGATTGGGTGTTTTAGTGGTGTGTGATAACATGCAGCGCGGTTACAGCCGTGGAGGGCCGTCACTGCGGCCGCCCATAGGAAATACACACTCGGGGCAAACAGGAAGCCCTGAGCCAATGGAAAGAACTTTCCCCTTGTTCTCCTTCCTCCTCAGTGCACTTCCTGGAACTAAGCACAAAACTTAACACATCAAACCCACCGGCTGAGGGAAGACAAACTCATACAGTGGTGTACAGCTCGTACTGGTAGAAGCAGTTCCTATCTGTTCTTTTCTACAGGTAGAGAAGGAAAGTGAATGAAAGGGTGAGATGAGGAGGATGAAGAAGAATAACTGTGGCGAGGAGCAACCTAAGGAACAAAAATAAATAAAAATGGAGAGGAAAGAAAAAAGTAAATTAAAAAAAGGACATGAAAACACTAAATACAGTATATAAAGGTTATTGTATAGAAACTTAATAAATACTGAATACTGACTACCCAAAGCATGTTAGTTTTTTTTCTCTACCCCCAAACTGTGTGAATTTTGCAAACTGAACTGGTCTCTTGGTATGTGAGCGACCTAAATTCAGTTTATTGGATATTAAATTGCGTTTTATTTAATCTGAATCTTTATCTTCCTGAATGATCAACACACAAAACTAACTAGACTAGGAAGAGCATGTAGAGGCTCATTAGGGCAGCATTTATAACTTCTCAAGTATTGGCAAAAAAAATAATAAAAATAAATAAATAATCCAAGTAATAAGACTCAATTACAACTTCACAGACATGTGACTTAAACTCGTGAGCGTTCTTGTGAGCCGATCCTCATGATCTATAATGAGTGATGGTTAACCAAGTTACTGCTTACCTGAGATTTGTCTCTTTTTCCACCTACTGTTAATGATTTAAACATCATCGAGTCAGCTGCTTCCAGTTAGACTGTATAAGTGTGTTTTAGAAAAGACGTCTATGTTAGCTCAAGTAACTCCGTTAGCGATACAAGCAAAATTCAATGCTATAATATCTATATATAATATAGAGTAGGGACGGTAATCAACAGTCGCCACCTAATACGATCATATTACGATAACTAGGTGCCAAATATTCTTATATGTTAAGACCTTGAAACCTTAAAAAACTTGCAAGTTTCACACTTTAGGTTTATCCAACAGCTTCACACCTGATCTAAACATGAGTAATTAAATCTAGCCCATTTCTTATGACATTTGTTTTCTTGCTTACAAATTAAGCATTTAAATAATTTAACCAGGTTTAAAATGTAACTTTATATTAAATGTTAAAAAGCAAACTTTTTACTGAATAGCACGTATCTCTGTCAACCGCCATAATTATTATTTCTAAACAAACGTAGCAAATGATTCACTCAGACCACACGGGATGCCAGTGTGTGTGAATAGTTTAGAGTGAACCACCTGTAGGAGTATAAAGAACCGGCAACGTTTTACCGGCTCAAACGTCTTGAGCGCACGACTTCTAACATCTGTGGCTCGAGACTAATTAGGGCTCTTGGTGTTTTGAGACTGAAGTGTGTAATGAGTGGGTCTGAGACTAATAAATCATTAGCGAGTCAACATAGCGATACATTAATCAGCACACAAAAGATCACAATTCATAACAAAATCTACCCCCCCCATCTCTAATATATACTACATCATATCAATAATAATAGCTGACCCAATAAACATGCCCAAGGCCTGACTGTCTTCATCATGACCTTTTTCTCGCCGTTCAGAATGAAATGTCACTGGGTCTGAATCGCCATACTTTTACAAACATTATGCTTTCTGTCTTACACAATCCGCCTCCACCCTAACCCTACTCTGGACATCTTGAAAGCCAGGAGATTTATTTCCTCTGAAAATAATCTACTCAATAGAATTATTACACACACTATACAGCCAAACACAGTTATATAAAATTTCTTTGTATTTTGAAGCATTACAATTTCTCTTCACTGAATCTAAACCTGTTCCTGTATGTCGATGCAGGAGGACAAGGTGTTAAGGTTGATGAAGGTGGAGGAACTCAAGTGTCCTGCACAGAGCGCTGACTGAACCCAACTCAGATGAAGCCATTCAGGAGGAACCGGAAGTGGAGCTTCCTCGACATCACAATGTCACTAACCCCACTAATGCTCCTGTATCCGAATGAACACTACAGCCACACTCCAAAATCTAGCAGGAATCCTTCCCAGAAAAGTGGAGCTTATTACAACAGGGAAAAAGGGACTAAATCAGGAATAGGATGGACAACACGCCCACAAACGTGACTGGTTGAGCACAGAAAATTTTTTGGCCATATGGTGCATACCGAAAAACATTTCCTCTGTCTGAAGAATCGCTCTGAATGTCTGTGTTTCATTGCAAACCCTATTTATATCCATGAGCCATCTTTCCCAGATAGACCTTGATATTTAACCCACATCCATGGTAACAATGCTGTATGTTGAATAACATGATACATCCTAGAAAGCACCAGACGCTCATCTGACCGCTTGATTGAACCTCTCTTCATGAGAATGAGTTCCACAAATGTGGAATTGTGCTAGACACATAACAGACCATTCATAGTGAACATGCTTGCCTTTTAAGCCTTTAATTGATTTAATTGATTTGAGTCCTGTAAGTCCAGGCCTCACTGGAAACAACAAGCTGCGTTGTTTGAAACCCACTTCAATTATTATATCAAACTGTCTCTAACGTCTGTTTGCTGTGGAGAACCGAGCTTCATGTTAATAAGAATCAGGGACTAATTCTAGGGACTAATTCTAGGGACTAACATCTGATCTTGGGAATTGAACAGAGTCCAGAGGCTATTACATCTCCGCTTCAGAGTTTTACTTTTAGCTTCTGCAGCAAAGCAGTGACCAAACTTTATGCAAATAGCTCAAACAACAAATCGTCACAATCGACATTAACACACGCTCATATAGCGTATGCCATTTAGTGCAGGCTTAAGCAGAACCTACATACTTCACCTGGAGATTCTGAATGAGCACCTAAAAACAAAAAAAACAAGATTGCTGAATAATAATTTTTAATCTTAATAATGTAAGAGCCGTACATGTTTTGATAACTGTGCAATACAAGTAATACTTGTTTAAAGAAAAATAAAGAAGTACACCCAACTTTCAGTTCTCCAATGTTATTTTAAAATAATATTTCCCTAGCAATAATACATTTGATATTTAATGCAAAAGTTATTTTATACTCTCAAAGGTGGCAAAAGAAAACAACGTTCGCTCATAGATCACAAGTCTGAATCCCTAAGAGTTATCTGTAGATGGTGAGCCAAGGGTGCAAAATTGTCCATGAACTCTGAGTGAAAATGGCATTTTCTGTTTCTCTCTCTTTCTCTCATCTGTGCTTGCAAGCTCATGTACGCAGAAAAGGGTGGATACCGCATGGGATTACTCAAGCATAGGATTGGGTTCATGTTTTACTTTTGTGCATATAGGTTGCAAGACTGACAAAACCCACATAATAATATGAAAGCAGAGCTGTTTCTTTGTATCCTAAAATGACTTCCTCTTCGCCCATTTACCCAGCCATGATGACCATCACATTATTTACGTCCCTGTGGTTGTGTGGGTGTAGTTTACATCAGATGTCAAAGCATCCAACTTCAGTCGTTTTCTTGAAGTTTGTTCTTTAGAATATTTTAATACTGTTCTGAAGCTGTCAGATATACTACAGCTATATATATATATATATATATATATATATATATATATACACCTCATTGTCTACGCATTTATCTAGTCATTTTTATATTTAACTAGCTGAGTACTGTTTATCTGGCTACCTAAAGTTTCCAACCATGACAACATGTCAAGTCCAGATAGAACACCAAGGACCAGTGACAAATTCAAACAAAGATGCCTGATGCACAAACCTCTTGTAGATGAGTTTGACAATGTGTGTTCTGTGCATATGACTAACTAAGCCAACCACAGCTAACCACATCCACCAGAGTCTGATTCTTCCTATTTACTGGCTCAGAGCAGGTGCAGCACCTGTTTTACTAATGTCGACAGGGACATTGTTAACATACAGATGATGGTTGAAACCTCAAGCAAGTCCTACAGGATTGTTTTTCCATCTCTTAATAACTTTATTCACATGACAACTAGTTTAATAGCTTCTTAATTTTAAAATCAGCTGGTCGTATCTGTCTATTCTGTTTACAGATATAACTTATAGCTAATCCCTCAACATGATTTAATGTAACTGTGATGATCAGACGCCTCATTGAAGCTCATTCACTTAAATTTAACCAAAGCAGCTTCTTACACTCGAGCTCTGGTAACTCTCTGCATGCAGTTCACAGGTTTCTCCCCTGTCCCCTGCTTAACTCCCAAACAGATGCCAGTACGTAGGTGGATTTGACTAATACAAATCTGCCTGCGTCATTTGGTCGAATGTGTGAAGCCCTGGGATCCCAAACAGGTTGTACTCCTGCCTTTTGCATAGGATTCCACTGTGACTCTGAACAGGACAATTATAGATGGATTGATAAATTAATGAATGAATGTTTGTATGGATGGATGGATGAACAAATGAATAAACAGATGAATAGACGGTGGATGATGTGGCAAGGTGGTTAGCACTAAGACCTTACACGGATGAATTCATGCATTTATAGATGAATGAATGAATGAAGCAATAAATTCAAGCATGGACAAATAGATTGATAGATGAACGGATGGAAGGATGAATAAATGTAATGATGAATTAACTTCTAAATGGATGTATGGATTTAATAAATGAATGAATGAACTGATGGATTTATGGATGGATTTCCTTCATAAACTCATGACACTCCCTGGAAACCAAAGAACTACGATACTAGAGCATTTCAGCAAGGATGCAAACTTTCAAAAGTGTAATAATAACTAATAAACTAAACTAATGAAAAACACCTTAATCTTGTTTAGTAACTATATTATAAACAAAAACCGCTTTAGAAAGGGGGCACAAACTTTTGCCCTCCACTCCAGAAACTCATTATAACCGCGTAAGTCTATCAAAGGGTGTCTGACTTCCTAACAGCAAAGCAGATCAGTTTTTTTTATGATAAAATATGAAATAAACTATAGTAATAATAAAATAATAAACTAGTAAACAGCTCACGGGTCCTCGGTGCTCTGCTGAGATCCGCCGACGAAGCCGTACTTATCCGCCTGGGTGTCCGGGAAGCCGTTCAGCCCCAACTCGGAGCCCGAAGACTCGCCTTTCAGTCCGGAAGAACTTTTCCCATCTTTAGCTTGGAATCCGTTTCCTTGAATATGAATTTGAGACATTTTTGTTCATCCGGCTTCTCGAAGCAGGACTAACGGTAGCGTCTCGCTGATCAGCTTCAGCTCCACCGACTCGCAGCGCGTGTGTCTTCCTTGTGGATGCTGCGATTAATTTAGCTTAGCTTAGCTTAGCTTAACTAGCTAGCGTTAAAGGAATTCACCTGAAGTGTCCGTTTTATTTTTTATTATGGCATGTCTGCAAAACTGGATGATAGGTGAATCCCTCTAATGTATTTCCCTGTGAAAAAGTGCTTGAAAACGCAACCTTACTATACACAATAAATAAACAAACAAACTATGAACTCTTAACTGTCGAGTTAAGTTCCTAAGATCAGCGAACTGGCTGACTGGCGCACGCGCTCAACGTATAAATCATAGAACGTTCCAGTTAGTTGCTAGGCAACTAGATTTTATTTTATTTATCGTTAGCAAATCTAGCTAATAGATAAACTAGCCGATTATTATGACTATACGTGTCAGCCAGCCGTGTCTAAAGGCTTTGCTAAAAAATTCCACAGCATTAAATGCTCGAGGTAGCATTAAGTTAAGACAATGTTATCTTTTCGTAATATTAACGCATTTATTTGAGAATTCTAATTCCATCCATTAGCTCCCAAACGTTAGCTCATGCTAGGTAACGTCAAGCACTGCTTGGAGGCAGGGTTGCCAGATTTTTTACAGTAAACTCCATTGTAAAAAATCCAGCTTTACTTCTGCAGAATCAACCTCCTAAATAATTTAACAAACGATATAAAAAACGTTACAGTATTTGTATTTTTTATTCAAATAATTAATTATTTAGTAAGCAAAGATTTTAAGAACACCTGTTTTTTTCTTCTTCAGGAAAATAATGAAGCATGAGATCATTACTGCACAAGCAGTGATTACTTTTAATTAATTAGCAAATTACTGAAATTGTTATAGTTTATAATCTATTTATAATCTTACTTACTTTTTTAATGCTGTGAAACATCCACAAAACATCTACATTTATTTTATAACTTATGGCAAATATTAAAAAATTAATTCTTTATACCAGTCTTGAAATTTAGTATATGACAAACTAAAAACTAAAAGTCCCTTGTCCGGAAGATTTTAGGATTTAACAAACAACCTGACTGTTACAAAGTACTCAGACAGGAGACTCCCTCCATGTCAACTAACCATTTCCCAGAAGAAAAGAATTTAAATAATTATACTGTACATTTTTCTTTGTTAAAACAAACAAACAAAAAAAAAACAATAGAAATTTCTCATGAATAAAGGTGTTAAACTGATTGACATTTACAGAAGACATCAAGAACAGTACGATGATGAGACTCTTTTTAAAAAAATTTAAAGACGGTGGTGCATCTGTGAGTGACGATCCCACTGTATTCGTTCCCATGTACGTTCACCACAGAACACACAGGTTGCCACTGTTGGGCCCTTGAGTAAGGCCCTTAACCCTATTTGCTCCAAGGTCGTCATATACAGTAATGGTTGACCCTGACCCCAGCGTACAATCAAAAAGCAGGGATATGCGAAGAATAAAGAATTTTATTGTACGAACTATTGGGGGAGGAACATTGACATAATGAGTCGCGCAGATATTATTTACAGTAGTGTTCAAAAGGTAGTACACCCTCATTTAATTCTGTTTTTTTTTTTTTTTTTTTTTTTAAGAGAGCTGCACATAAGCAAATACCCAAAAACCTCAATGAACTGAAGTAATGCTGTGAGGAAACAAGGAAAAAAAAAATATATATATATAAATATATATATATATATATATATATATATAAGCTTTTGAATCGTGGGGGTACTTGTGTTGTCCCTGTGTTTTTTTGTTTGTTTGTTTTGTTTTATTTTTGTTAAATAAATAATGGCACGATGAAATAAAGTTATATATTGTTGTTTGCTTGAGGTTGTCTTGGTTTAATACTGACACCTGCTACGATCGGATGATTTTTATTATGTTTTTACACAAAAAAACTTTTGAACATAATTGCACATCTATTTACAATGTGTGATAACTCTTATTTTTAAGAAAATAAAAACAGAACAGAAACACACCAGAAACTCTCTTAGGAAATCTGGAATTCCTACCAGAGAAACCAGAATGGGTTTTAGTTCCAGATTTTATACATTTCTGTGGAAGAGCTCGATTTAGGGCTGAGTTTCCTGTACTGAATGATACTGATTGGGCAGACATTTCACACAACACTCAACCTACAATATAGGTTGTGTGGCAAAGTGTAATGTTTCCACAATGTTTTTGTTTTTACACAAGTGAACTCCAAGCATACAATATGTACTTGGGCATGTAATGTACTTGGGCATGTTGTAGGCCATTGTCATTTAAATGGTCCAATCTGGCAACACATGAAAAATTATTGTTGCCTTAGGCAATGTGCTTTTGTGTTATATTGACAGCTGATATATTTAGATTCTCATTAGGTCTTCCTTTGAAATAAAGAATCCAACCAAACATGTTATTCGAGTTTGTTGTTTTTTTATTCAATTACCATTGTGCATTTCAAAATATGAAACCTGCAATGATAATAGGCTGCAAGGATCAATCCCTGCATCCTTGAAGCGTAGGCCATCGGCAGATGGCCATGGCCCATTAAGATAGAAGTTTGTCCAAATTATAAATACAAATTAAATTAAAAAGATATACCTTTGAATGTTTTCGTGTTTTCTAATATCAGCACGGCCGTAACGCTGTCAAACACACAAGGGTGTTACAGCCATGCTGATATTCAGCACAACAGCAAGTGTGATATTGCTTTTATACAACAGTTCAACAAACACCATTTGTTATCCACAGATTATGATTTGTTTTTTTTATTTAACCAGTTATTTTGCTTCACCAACACAAATACCTCCGTGACTGACAGTTAGTTTAATTAACAGGGCTGAAAGTAGTTTTACATTTTTACAGGTACAATTTAGCCATAGAGGCGGTCGACAATCCTGTACTGTATTGGTGGACAATCCTGTAAATACTGTAAATTTCTCTTTATATTATCACTTATTCCACTTTAGAATATCAGCTACATTAACTTTCAGGCTCCGAGGTTAAATCCCAAATAGTGTTATATGGAAAGTCGATGCTCTAGCGTGTACAATCACTTGATTGGCACACCATTTGGGAGTTAACCTTGGATTAGAAGCTAGTTAGCTTGTCTCAAGTGTAAACAAAACAACACTGAGGCAATTCGGAACAACTTAGAAGCAATGATTAAGTAGACAGTGTGTTGTCTAAGTTGGCATAACAATATCAGATGTGTGTTCTTGCTGAAAGTGCTTCTGTGACTGGTTTTAAATGTGGGTTTTTGGCAGGCAGCTGCTCTCTGTCTCAGCACTGCGGACTGTACAGACCTACTTCACCGTCCGACCAACAATTAGTGTAATCAATGATTGTAGAACACCTGGGATACATAGTGATACATATAACATCCCAGCGCTGTTAAATGTCCCAGTGCTGTTACTGTCCTTTATTATCACCACTTCATTAAAGCACTAATCAGATTTCTATGTCGGAACAAACTGTTGCATAATTTTAGCTTAGAGCATTCACGTGTTGTAGAACAAAATGTAAATTTGCTTTTTGACTCATTTCTCTAAAACTTTGGACATCTTTTCATGATGATGCCATGCATGTGTATACCAAGTTACATGTTGATTGATTATTCTTTATGGTGTATGCAAGCTTTTGATTGGCTGAATTTTGATTGGCTGTTGGTGGTAATGTTTAATGATCATGGGCCCTGTATTATAGGTGCATTGGCTAATATAAAGCAAAAAGTGTGGGAAGGCAACCTTGGTTGTTCCATGACTGTGTAAAGATTGTCAAATATCAGGTGACTATAAGCATCAAAGACTTGAAAATGTCAAAGAAAAGAAAATTAAAAATAGCAGACACATTAGTTGGGCGGAAAATGGGTGGGGTCTATACCAATTGATTCTATGCAAAATTTTCTACTTTGAAAAAAAAAAATTATCATTATTTTTTTTTCAGTTCAACAGGTTCCTGAGTTATAAGCCAAAACGTAAAACACAACCCAACAGCACCACCATTAGTCCAATCGATGTACTGGTTTTATTTATTTTATTCAGGTGTAATTACAATGTAGAAACACTAGATGTCAGTCATTCATCACATTAAGGTTAAACTGCCACGTCGAATTTATGGTTTAGGATTAAAGAAAAAAAAAAATTATAAGTTTACCATGAATGACTCGGACATCTAAAACAGTGATTAATATGTTGACTTCAGTTGTGTAAGAAAAATAATAAAAGTTTTAAGTAATGAATAAATTTATTAGCGCTCTTAACTGGATTTAATTTAATACTTTGCAGCTGTTTTGTCTTATTAAATTGACCTCTGAATATGTTTTTGAAGGATTTTACACCAGGTATAGTTATATATTTAAATGCAAAGTCTTAAAGTTATATATTTAAATGCAAAGTAGTTTATCACATGTTAGGATACCAGCACACGCCACAACCCAGTGTGAAGGGAGGCAGAAACCTGAACCACTAGGCAACTTTAGTAAACTTTACAATTCAATATAAATACTATATTCCTTTAAATCATTTAGAAGTTTAAAAAACCTATTTACAAAAAATTCATTAGGAATTTTACATACATTCCTCCCCCCATATACAGAGAGAGAGAGAGAGAGAGAGAGAGAGAAAAGCAGAAGAACATGGAGAGCAAAGAAAAGTGTCAAATTGAAGGTTTAAGGGAGAAAGAATGTCAAATAAAAGTTTTAGCAATTACTAAATGTTCATTGGAGAAAACTTAGAGGGAGGATAAATAAAAGAAAAAAAGAGAGAAAAACAGAAGGATTGAGAAACAGATGCTGGAACGGTGAAGACGAAGACAAAAAGAGGAGGAATTAAGTAAGAGATGAGGGGAAGAGGCATGGGAAGGAAAAAGAGAAATAATATCATCATGTTCATTTTATACGAGAGATGACAACCAGATAAACCAAGATATAAATGGAAAGAAATGGAAATGGGGAAAAAAGATTCAGAGATACTGAGAAAAAGACGAAGAGGAACAGATTAAAACAGAGACAAAGTAAATGGAAAATTTATACACACACACACACACACACACACACACACACAAAAGAGTTCAAATTCACTTAAAATTCACCTCTTTATTATTAACATAATTATTAATATACCTTTGAGACTTTATGATGAATTGGTGAGAGAGAGAGAGAGAGAGAGAGAGAGATGTGAATGAAACAAACATCTGTATGTTAGAACTTTACACCCCAGTGACTCATGCAGTGTCACACAATAGGCGGAAACAGCAGCTACACATGAGGAGTTTTCCAACTTCTTAATGATTCATTCCTTTATGTTTAGTAAGATTGGTTATTATAATATTGTATAAAACACTGCCTGGCCACAAAAAAAGTTGCCACTTTAGAATCGTCAAATTATTGTCCAGCATCAAGCACTGAAACCAATTAATAAGATTTATTATTACACATGGAAGAAATGTGGTGAGAAAAAAAAAATCATAAATGGAGACCACTTAAACACTTAGTAAAGACGCATGGTAAAAAACTAACAGGAAAAAAATAGAGCCATGTCTATTAGCAAAAGTAAGAGGGTTTCCACACACACACAATTTAATGAGAATTCACAGGATTGGGACCAAACAGCTGTGTGTCCATAAGAAAAGCACTTGCTAGTGAGCTTAAAGATCGGACATTGAAGCAATGGAAAAAGGTCATGTGGTCTGATGAGGCTGGATCGAGCCCATATCAGAGCGATGGGCGTGTCAGGGTAAGAAGGGAAGCGGATGAAGCGATGCACCCATCATGCATAGTGTCCACTGTACAAACCTCTGGAGACAGTGTTAGGATCTGGAGTTGCTTCAGTCGCTCAGGTCTAGACTCAGAAATGTTGTGCGGCAATAAAATGAAGTCAGCTGACGACCTGAATGTACTGAATCACCAGGTTATCACATCTGTGGAGGGTTTTTTTGATGGCACGGCCATATTCCAGGACTCAGATTATGTAAGAGCGGTTCTGGGAGCATGTGGAACCATTTTCACACATGAATTGAACCCAACATTGTGTGCTGCGATCAATGAAGTCTTGGCGTGTGCAACTCTTTTTTTGGCAGGGCAGTGTATATTTATCATTTATTATAATATTATACAGTACCTAAAAAAAAAAAAAGACAGTTCTGTTTTTTTCCTGAAGACTAAAAAAAAAAAATCCCAAAAAGCACATCTTTGTCAAAACAAAGAAAGATAAAAGATAAACATCCTAAATGGACACTAATCCTCTCTGCATTCACAGCCTCTGATTTGAGTGTTGTATAAGAGGAAAGAAGAGAACGGAAGAAAAATGAGAGAGACAGACAATGTGTGAGGGAGAGAGATGGGCAAAGAGAGAAAGACAGACAGAATTACAGAAATACAAACTCACTAAAGACTAAAGGCAGACAAATACTGCAGATGAATAGACAGACAGACAGGGAGGAATTTTCAGGAGAGAGAGAGAGACAGAATGAGTGACTCACACATATGCTGATATAGAAGGGAGAGACAGACAGATGAGAGGAGGGGACAAAAGGAAGAAAGAAAGACAGAGAAACAAAACTGAGGCAGACATAAGGACAGAGACAGACAAATACAGACATATAGAAGGAGAGAGGCAGAAACTGACACTGAAGGAAAGAGAGAGAGATGGAGAGAGTCATACAGAAGAAAATATAGACATAAATACAGAGAGAGAGAAAGGCAGACAAATGAAAGAGTGAGAGAGCGGGACACTGATGGATACAGAGAAAGACAGAACGAAATACAGAGAAAAAGAGAGACAGGCAAACAAGATAAAGAGAGAGAGAGAGAGAGAGAGAGAGAGACTAAGAGCCAGACAGATATAAAAATACAGGCAGACTGAAAAAGAGAAGCAGATAAAAGACAGAATAGAGAGAGAGAGACAGCCAGAGAGAGAGAGAGAGAGAGAGAGAGAGACAGAGAGAGAGAGAGAGAGAGAGAGAGAGAGAGAGAGAGAGAGAGAGAGAGAGAGAGAGAGAGAGAGAGAGAGAGACAGACAGAGAGAGAGAGAGAGAGAGAGACAGAGAGAGAGAGAGAGAGAGAGATGGTGAACAGAAATGCTACAGAAAGACAGACAGGTTCATCAAATGAAGCCCCGTCTCCTGTATACTTGTGAAAAACATATCAATACATCGTCTACCTGATTATCAGCACAGCCCTACACACACGCCCTACACACACACACACACACACACACACACACACACGTCCACATTCTGCTAGACGTGTGGCTTCACCACCTCCTGGCTGTACACTAGTGTACACTACCTAGAAAAGTTCCACACACACCAGTATTTCCCATTTAACCAGTAAAATCACACTGAACTGAGTTTAGTAAGGATTCAGTATGACTTTGATCTTTATTTCTTTACTAGACTCTCTCAGTGCTGATTTAATCCACCAGTTTAAACACTGGGACTTTCCTTTGCCCAGTTACCGAATACATTAATGAGATTTATTAGTAAAATCTGAAACAGATGCTCATTAGTCATGTGCCGGTTATCAGTTAAACACCACGGCATAATATTCATCACATCTCAGACAGTATTTTGTTAATTAGTGACGTGTCGAGAATTCTTACATTTCACTTCTCGTGACGTATTGGTACATCAAACGACAAGTCATATCTTTTCTTTTGATGTCTTATTTATTCAGAAAAATAAAGTCCATCTTTACACATGTAATCATTCTTTAATACAATAACGCAACAATATTGCAAACCGTGATAAAAGAACAGACAGTCTTTATGATTTAATCTCGGCACATGCCTAACATTCACTTTTTGACAGAAATGCAGTAAAAATGAATGTGCCGTATTTTCCGGACTATAGGTTGCTCCAGAGAAAGCAAGAAAAAAATATACACACTTTGTCATTGTATACATTTGCATTGTGTATCGGGATTAAATTTTACCATTTCACATAAATTTACATGAATTAATACTAATTCTGGTTTTGTGCAAATGGAGTAAGTGAAAAATGTAACTTTTATACAGTGGTGGCCAAAAGTATTGAGACAAAAGTGAAATTCATGGTTTTAATGACACTCAATATTTAAAAAAAAAAAAAAGAACAAGTCAAAATAAAATAATTTGTTATTATATGAAATGAAATTGCTATACCACAATCAGGATTTAAGATGAAGCCCTTTATTCTTCAAAACCTTCTGGATCCGGCTTTGCATTGGGTCACAAAAACGTCTGCAGTACTCTGGTGTGACTCGCTCAACCCATGCCTGCTTGATCGCTTCCTGAAGATCACGTACAGAGATTTGCCACAGGAGTTCACAATTCACTTGAGAATTCCTAAGTTTTAAGCATTTTTTCTTTCACGCTGGTTTCAGAAAGTCAAAGTCCTGCCGCATATTTGTTCCGTCCATTAACAAAACCAGCTGATTGTAAGTAGCACAACTTTTCTGCCAGATCAGTGTGAACTTATTCGTGACCGCTTAGTGCACAGAGAGAACTATAATACACAACACATGTTGTCTTAATACTTTTGGCCACCGCTGTGTGTCTGCACTTTATTTATTTTGCACTTTTAAAGATCCCAAAAATTTATGTACACATGAAAATCTAAAGACGTGACACAAAAACCTTACTCTGTGTTTAAAATTATTTTTTTTAAATTATGGGGTTAAGGACAAATCGTTAAATTTATATTTTTATAGGATAAAACTTTCAGAAAATACGTGAGAGTAATTTGTTGTTTCTTGGTCACCGATTCCTTCTTTTTATATTGAGCTCAGTAACTCGAAAACTTAATTGTATGTTATTTAGATGTTCTTGCATCTTGTATCTAGAAGTCAGTGCAACACACTCTCAGAGAGAGAGAAAATAGATCCCTCCCACCCACATAGAACAGCCAGTTTAGCCCTTTTGTATCCCGTCTATGGATTTTACTATAGTCAAGATTTGCACTTCAAACAGGCCTCTTATTGTGGTTATTTGTTGTTAATGTTTTATCGCTGGATTGGAGAGTTTTTGACTGGGGAATTATGAGAAATGGAAAAAGACTTTCATTGAAGACCAAACGGTCTTGGGACGAAGTCTTGCTGCACATTATGTAAATTATGTAAGAAATTTTGGTGCCAGTTAAAAAAAAAAAAAAAAAAAAAGAATATATGTACTAAAAAAAATATAAAAAAAGGTGTTTCCCCTCTGTTATATTTGCTACTCAGTTACTGCAAGAATGCTTTAAAAAAAAAAAAAGCAACATATAGTCCGGACATTATGGTAAAAACACTCACACACGTACATGTATGTGTCATACATTACTGTCCTGCGTATTGCTTTGTATTTCTTAATCCAAATATACAAAATATGACCAAAAAGATTTCATAATAATCAAAATAATAAAACTAAATGTAAGCAAGGGGGTGCATGTCTTTGGTTCACCCAAACTCTGGTAGCTTATGAACAGCAATAGAAATGAATAAAATAAAATCAGCCAAATTGAGGATTTTCTTCAATCCCCTTTTTTTTGTTGTTGTCCTGCTGTTCTATTGAAGGACATCCGCTCCCTGGCACGCGGTACACAGACGTATTAAATACATGATCGCATGTGCGCACACCTCATTTACAAAATAAAAGTAAAAGCAGCAGGTAAGAAAGTCCACTAAGTTTAAAAATAAAAGAGAAACACACACATCTATACACACACACATCTAACTCTCCTCTGACAGCTTGACTTCTCAGCTCTGCTAAAAACGAAGAGCTTATAAAAATAAAACTTTTTTTTTTCCTTTTTCTTTTTTACATACCTGACCTAGAGGATTTCATAAACAGCTTCCACATTTGTGTTTTGTGCGCGTGCAGCTCCTCTAAAACACACATACTCTACTACACTATTAGGGGGCGCTACACACATCGGTTCGCAACGTGATTTGGACTAGACAACGGAGTCCATGGGCGGTGCTGTGTGGCTGGAGTGACAGTCAATACTCAATAACCTCATCTTATTACAATTGAAGTCATTTTCTTTTTGCGACAATATACTCGACTTATCGTGACTTATCGCGTTCATGATCCCAAGGTTGGGGGAAATAAACGTGTAACATCAAACAGGATGGAAAAAGGAACCGTTCGACTGAAATAGAATTAAGTAAATTTAATCCTGTACTATTTAACACATTGAAGAATTTCATTAGCTGTTTTTTTTCCCCTCACACCGATTGGGAAGACGAGACGCTTTCTGAACAGCGCATGAGGACAACGTGGTGGCGCTATCGAGGTGTGAATCAGGTCTCGGATCATTCAGGACACGAACAAAGGAATCTCAGGAGTTTGTGGTTAAATATCTAAAAGATTGCCGATCAAGAAGACTGGAAGTGTTGGAGACGACCCCGTTATCTTGATTGGGGATATATTAAAAAGATGTGTTTTATATGAGGTATGTACCAAAAGTAATGCAAACCTGGCAATATATATATATATATATATATATATATATATATTTTTTTTATTAATTGAGAATGTCCTACAGAATGTTTATGGAAATGGCGACACTGACGAGCAATGTGCAGAGATGGATGGACAAATTTAACGCAGTGGAAACCAACACTGAAGACAAACAACACAGGCCAGAAATTGGGAGGATGTCAATGCATTGCTTGTGATGGAGACGATGTTGATTTGTACCTTTGTATAGAGGAAGAGTGCAAAGATGTGCAATTTTGAGGACAAATGCCAATTAATAAAAAAAGTTTTAAAAAAGTATATTAAGTACAACAGCATGACCTTGAGTGTGATATTGCTTTTATACACTCACTCATCTTCTATACCGCTTTATCCTGTATTCAGGGTCGCAGGGGGCCTGGAGCCCATTTCAGGTTTAGGGCACAAGGCAGGGTACATCCATCGCAGGACACACACATTCACACACTACGGGCAATTTGGGAACGCCAATGAGCCTAACCTGCATATCTTTGGACTTTGGGAGGAAACCAGAGTACCTGGAGGAAACCCACCAAGCACAGGGAGAGCATGCAAACTCCATGCACACAGAGACGGGAATCGAGGCTGCCCGGGAATCGAACTCGGACCCTGGAGGTGCAAGGCGACAGTGCTAACCACTAC
The DNA here is from genome assembly GCA_030014305.1 of Clarias laeviceps. Lineage (NCBI taxonomy): Eukaryota > Metazoa > Chordata > Actinopteri > Siluriformes > Clariidae > Clarias > Clarias laeviceps. The sequence continues at coordinate 23,245,324 of JAQMYJ010000009.1, forward strand.
ACCACCGTGCCGCCTGCTTTATCATCAACACATCCCACCGCGACCATTGGGACCACCTAACCACAACTAATCGTTGGTCCTGGCGACTGGACCAGTTTTAAATTCTTACCGGTACTATGTAGCCTAAAGGTGAGGAGAATAAACCACGGAGGTGGTGGACAGTCCTGTAAATCTCAATTCTGGTTACATCTCCACTTCTCCCTCTTTAGAATATCAGCACTGTTATCTTCCAGTCACATGTTCTGGGATTAAAGTTCAAAGAGCATCAAATGGAGAACTAGTGCACTATGTAGGGTGTACAATCCCTTGTTCCACACAAGGGATTGTACACCCTACAGAAAGTAGTGCCCTTGATCAGGGGTTTGAGAGGGATTTGGGATTCAGCCTTGTGTCAGGAGCTAGTTAGCGTTGTAGCTCATGTTAGATGTAAATAAAACACAAATGGTTCTGATGCAATTCAGAACAAGCACTAAGGAGACAGCGTGTTGTTTAAGATTACAATGTTATCAGGTGTGTTTTCTTGCTGAAAGGCGTTTACATGACTGGGATTAAATGTGGGTTTTGGCAGGCAGCTGCTCTCTCCTCAGTACTGCAGAATGTACAGACCTACATAATAATGTAATATAATTAACGACTGTAGAACACCTGTGACGCCGAGTGATGCCTATAGTTAAATATCCCAGTGTTGTTACCGTTTATTATCATCACTCGTGCAATGTCTCTTGGCCAATCAGATTACTCGGTCGGAACAAACTGTTGTATAATTATATTTAAACCTACGAATGTCACTTTACTTCTTGCATGTCTTTGCAGCCTTGACAGGACGTCCCCTGGAAACTCCGGCTAGGAAAAACATCAAACTAGATGCCAAGTTGGACCTCGGAAGTTGAGATGCCCGTTTCTGGATTTCTGGAGTTTAAACATCTCACTCATGAGTGAAGAAAGCACAAATTAATAAGTGAGTCCAAGTATTAACCGATATGACTTGTGTCTCTTGTGATTGGATGACGCGTTTAACCAATCAGAGGTCGTGAGAGTTTTTGCCTCCTGAAAGACCAGAGAATTAAATTAAATTCGGAGAAAGATGAAGTTAGAGACACAGATGTGATGAATCCATTAACAATACCAAAGCTAAAATAAAATGTCTATCATAAAATTTTAAAACACGATCAGAGTTGTGTTCTGTACTGTCGTCGCACTGTACTCGAGCCACACAAGACCGGGAGGTGGACAAACAATCATCAGGACAACCGCATACATTTTATTTTGATTGGGTAAATCTGGTTCAGACTAGTATGGCTTTTTAATGGATTATTACACAGCATTTATTTTCATCTTTTAAATAATCCGTCTACAGTCATGAAGTGCTGCTGAACCCATTTACCCATAATGCAGTTTGTTAAGTCGTTAACGCCGCTCTACACTCTTGGGCGTCTCAAACTAACTCGGACACACACTTTACATTATCAGCTTTCCGTCTTTCTCTGAAAAAAAAAAAAGGCAAACAAATGACCAAAAACCAGTTTTGCATCTTTGTCATGCTTCTTCTTTGCTGTGCTCTGCTGGCCACGCCCACATTTCAATATCGCCATGGAGATGCAGGCCTGGCCCGCTTCATTTTTTATTCTTTTTTTAAAGGGGGCGGAACCACATGAGCAACATCCTGAGCTGCGCTTGCTGAACCGAGTGACATGAAACATACACGTTACACACAAACTACACAACACACACACACACACACAGGAGTATAATCTTAAACAGACAACCTTAACCAACACCCTTTCACACACATGATTTACATTCTCTCAGCTAGAAAAGGGGCTATAAATAAAAACATCCCCTATAGTGTCCGTGCTGAGAGGACGCTCTGGTTTAGAAGCACCTTGACGAACCTACAACTTAATCACATACGGAGGAGGCGTGAGACGAGCTGATGACTCATCCTCCCATGATCCTTTGGTGCACGAGCACAAATAGCCTCCTATAGAAGCGTTGCCCACCCACAAAAGCGAGTCCATGCTCTCCTCTTCTTCTCATGAGCTATTCGGGACAAGGATGGATAAAGTAGGATGGGTCGAGAGACGGTTCCAGACGAGTGGCGGATGAAGAGGAAGACAAGGATGAGAGAGAGAGAGAGAGAGAGAGAGAGAGAGAGAGAGAGAGAGAGAAAGACGACCAGCTCTGCCGATCGAACTCAGTCTGTGTATTCCGCCACAATGGAGAGCAGCACCGTGATGTCATCGGGTTTTCCTCCTGAGGACGAGAGAAAGAGAGACAAATAAAATCCAAAGTTTCATTCAATGAGGTGTTAGAATTGATTCATTTGAGTTTTATTCTACTATATTAGCTATATTTTTTCTCATAGCTCATGCGCGAAACTGCAGAACGTCAGGAAGCATTTCTTTGGTTCTTTCTGGTTCTCACCTCTGACGTTGAGTCCGTTATCGCAGGCGAACTGAGCGAACGGCGACATGTAGTTCGGGTCGTAGGCGAGCTCGTGGGCCTGCTCGGCTATGCTGCGCGCCGTCTGCTGGATGCTGTCGTAATTTGTGTTCTGTCATTGAAAACAGACGCTATTGTAACCGGATACCTTTTTAACACATGCCTCATACACAGTCCTTTTGTTTGTCTCTGTGTAATTTGTGTGCATGTGTGTGCAAACTTACCTTGAGCTTCTTCAGCTCCTGCAGGATCATGTAATCCGGCATGTTGTCGAAAAGACCGTCCGTGGCAGTGAGGATGATGTCACCGAGCTGGACGTCAAACGAAGACTTGTCCGCCATTTCAGGACTGAGAGAGAGAGAGAGAGAGAGAGAGAGAGAGAGAGAGAGAGAGAGAGAAGGAGAAACAGAAAGTGAGCGACATCATTACAGCACAGTGATAAAAGCAATGTGAAACCTGATGCGAGACGGCATGTCCTGTCCTGACCTGACCTTTGCCCCGAGCTAACAGAGCTAGTCTGACTTCCAAGAAACTGAATCGGAGCCTAACGGCCAGTTTCCACCTGGGCCGACAGCGCTGGTGGAAACACTTTACGTGGAGGAAGAGCAAGAGGACGAGGCGATACGAAATAGATCAAAGCAACAGGGGCATTATTTCCTGATTAGTGTGTAAGACATAAAGCATGGACACTCCACTAGTTATACAACATGTTCTATCATATGCTTATACACTTCCTGGCCAAAAAAGTCACACAGTCCAGGGTTTCATTCGATCACATTTAGTGCATTCAGTACATTCAGGTCGTCAGCTGACTTCACTTTATTCACACATAACGTTGCTGAGTCTCGACCTGAGCAACTGAATCAACCCCAGTCCATAACACTGTCCCCAGAGGCTTGTGGACACTATGCATGATGGATGCATCGCTTCATGCGCTTCCGTTCCTACCCTGACACACCCATCGCTCTGGAATAGGTTCAATCAGGACTTATCAGATCACATGACCCCTTTTTTCCATTGCTCATGGATTGATTTTTTTTTTTTTAACCATACAACTTCACCAAGTGTTTAAGTTTTGATAATGTGTTGAATGCTTCTTAATCCAGTTCCAGGAATGTCAAATCTCCTTAGTTGTTTTCTTCGCTTGACGCATCCTAATAACTTGAGACCCTTGAGGGTATGATGTCTGAAGAAGTTCTCGCTCTTTTGTAATGTTCCACATTTTTAAGCTGTTTTAATTTAAATTCATCAGATTTTGAAGTTTGTGACAAACCATTGGACTGAGGAAAACTAAAGTAAGTAAGTCTGCAGCTCTTTAGTCATTGATGCTGTGATGAGATTTAGCTAGCTAAGCTTAACGTGTTAAGCGCATGATTAAATTATGATCTTTAAAGAAATCCTACTGTTATGGTCAAAGCTTGTAATGTAGCACCGACTCTACCGACCTCAGGCTGTGGATCATTGTATGACCGTCGCATTTATACGGAGCAATGCTCCGTCGTTATTAGACCCGAGGGAGAATGTGTGCTAGAATCAGTGGAAATTCTTATCAAGCAATCAATAACAGACTGGTGAGTAAGAGCTATTACGTCCAAGCATAAGGACATGGAATTTCGACAAGAACATTTGATAGGGGGGGAAAAACAGAAAATAAATAAATAAATTTAAAAAATGCACTGACGTAACCGTTCCATTGATGGAGGTCAAAACTACAAAGAGGCAGTTAAGGTACTGATTAATATATTTTCAAGTAAATTCACTGTAAATCTAGACTGATACAGATGTTACTCTATAGAGCAATTGATCATTTTGAATTTTTAGCTTGCTGTCTAGAATTACAGATTTTTATTTTTTATATGCATCATGCCACAAACATGTACTTTAGTTGCTTGGCTCAGTTTAATGTGGGAAAACATGCTTATCAGCACACGCACTGCAGAAAGTTAGGAGTCAAATGAGTTCAAACCAGCTATTGGAGGAAAAAACAAATAAATAAAAAAATGTTTTTAATTAAAAAAAAAAAAAAAAAAAAAACCAGCCCTGAAGTGATTGTCCTCCTCCAGAATTCACCTCTGTCACCAAGAAGTAAACCGCAACCCCCCCCCCCTTTTTTTTATAACTGTACTGATGTGTGTGCGCGCATTTTCACAATCTAATCATTCAATATAGAGATAATTAGATTCATTTATTTTGGTCACTACGCGTCTCACAAGAGATGAGATGAAGACAACACAACTCGATCTACAACGTTGTCAGATCTAAACTCATGAGTGATGGTGCCAGCCACTGTCTATAAACTTGGACATCATGGAAATTAACTCCACAAATAAGCAGATGTTCTTTCTGTTCCTCAAATTACTCGGTTCCTTGGTAAAGTCCTAAAAAGGAGTCTGGTTAAAGGCAGAGTAATAGCCGAGATGTCTCGTGTCTGATGAGGCTGTGGGAGAAAGTCAGGTCGGAAACTGTTCCACTACATAAAAGATTAAAATGTCCTGTTTAAATTTAGCGTCACATGAGGAGCTCAAAATAGTCTTGCGTCTGCCAAGACCGACTGGGGTTAAAACCCTGAATGATGATTGGCCGAGTTGCCCGAGTGTCTGATTCCTGCCTACTGATTGGCCGCTTCAGTGCTGGCTTTGGGCTGCTGGCAGGACAGTGAGGTTGAAAGGACAGTTACATGCCTCCGTCTTTGGCTTTCGTGGAAAATGCAAACGCCACTCCTGAAGTCATTATCTTCCTCAGTCTCTCACTAGCTCTTCTCTTGTGCTTTAATGTTTTGCTTTAGTCTCAAGATTGGCAAAAGTTGTTGCCATGGTTACAATTAACCAATTTAAGTAACAAACTTGTGCATGCAACTCGATAAAAAAAAATAAAAAAAAACAGAAAAAGAAACACTGACTTTATCACCACCCTCATCAACAGACGTCACTCAACCATAACATGCCGATCCATTACCAGCTCCCTCAGGATGCCATGGCCCCCTTAACAGTTACCCAACTCCCTCACCAACACCCAGACCCCCTGCTCACCAGCTTCAATAACTACCCTGCATTGCCAGAATCCTTTACCAACTTCAATAACCTACTTGCTCATGCCATGACCCCCCCCTCAATAGCATCCGTGACCACTTTACCAGCTCCCTTACGCACTTGACAAACTCTTGGCCCCTTACCGGCCTCTCAACTATGGCATGGTTCCCTCACCATTGATGACCCCTTACCATCTGCAAAAATTGATTGTCCAACCCCACAGCCAAGATCTTGCCTTTTTGACAGCATCCTGACTCCCTTACAACCCTGACTACTTCTCAACTCTGCCCTGGATCCTTATCAGCTCCCTCGCTGTCTTGAAGATACTACAGATCCCTTACCAGCTCCCTTACTCCCTCAACCTTGCCCAGAACCCTTTATCAATCAACTCCCTCACATCTTGACAAATACCCTGACCTCCTTAGTAGCTCCGTTTACTCCCTTCATCTTGGCAACACCTTGACCCAGTAACAACTTCATTGCGTCAGTAATGCCCAGGCTCCCTTCCCAGTTTATTCCATGCACCTACCCCTGGCCAAAACACGCTTGACTTGGCAAAACCCGTGCAAACAGATCCCATGGCCTGCTAACACAGAACCGACTGACTACAAAAGCATGATGGACACTTCACCGAGAAGCGTATAAATCACTAGAAACCCTAATCATGTATCCTCCATCAAATATGACACACACACACACACTCGTTGCAGAGATTGTAGTAAAACAGAACGTTAGAGAATCCAAAGACTCCACCCACCTGTCACTCAGGACAGACCCCTCAGCCCCCGGTGGGGCGATTGACAGCTGAAAGGGGGTGTTGAAGTAGTGCTGCTGCTCGTCGGAGCGATGGATCACCTCGCCTCCCCGGACCACCAGGAACCCTGAATCGCCCAGATTACACGCGTGGATTTGATGACTCCTCCGGTCCAGCACCACTATACACGCCGTACTGCTACCTGCAAGGAGGGGAGAGGAAAGATCTGAGCATTTCACATTCACAATCACGTGTGCAACAACAACAAAAATATATACGTATACAGTGGAACCTCGGATTACGAGTAACGCGGTTTACGAGTGTTCCGCAAGACGAGCAAAGATTTTTAATCAATTTTTACTTGAAAAACGAGCATTGCCTTGGTTTACGAGCAACGAGTATCGTGTATCACGCATGCGCTTCTTGTTTTGACGCCAGTGTCATGTGATCACAACTGAGCCAACGGTTTTTCTCTCTCTTGCGCTGCGGAATTGAACACACACACACACACACACACTCTCGCCTTTACAGATCCCCCTCCCACCCCCTCCTCCTCTTGGTTTCACACACACATACAGAGACACACACTCTGCCTTACACAGAAACTCTGCAAGCACTAAGACCCAGCACACCCCTCCACAGCCCCCCTTACACCCCTCCTCCTCTTGGCTTCGCACACACAGACACACACACTCTCTGCCTTACACAGAAACACTGCTCTGTCGCGATTCTTTTCAAAGGTAAAGTGCAGTTCATTTGTTTTTTTTTGTTTGTTTGTTTGACTTTACAGCAGTGACTCCGTTAGTATGTGCTCACGCGAGTGTGATTAGTGATGTTCCTTGCTAATTTTTCCGATAAAACAGTCTCTCCGTTAATGTGTGTGTGTGTGTGTGTGTGTGTGTGTGTGTGTGTGTGTGTGTGTGTGTGTGTGTGTACACGATGAGCGGGCCCAAGCACCTTGTGCCATTCCCAAGCAGATCAAGCAGTACAAGGACAATACAAGGACAATATTTTCAATCAGATCAGTCTACAGTTTAAACAGACTGCTACCTAGCTGATTAGCATGCTAGTCATTTCCAGGCCATAAAGCTAGAATGCTATGCATTCTAATCATTTATGTGATTAGACACTTAACGGTTAATTAATACCTTTGAATATTTTACCCCCTGAACGTCAGCAAGACAAAGGAGCTGATAGTGGACTTTAGTACAAAGCAGGAGAGGAACTACCAGACCCCCGTCA
>JAQMYJ010000009.1:23252916-23266988 GCA_030014305.1 Clarias laeviceps
CACACACACACACACACACACACACACACACACACACACACACACACACACACACACACACACACACACACCTTTGAGGCACTCGAAGACATTCTCAGAAAGTGTTTTGTAAACTAATTTGTGTTCCATTCGTATGAATCATGATGTGCTGTGTGTTGTTGAACAAGAGCAGGTTTGTGTGTGTTCTGACCCAGAAGGCACACTTTGTACAGGAGAATTCCACAGCTGTGAGCTCTGTCTGTGTGTGTGTGTGTGTGTGTGTGTGTTTCTTTACGATGGCTTGCAGGGAAAATATGCCGTATTATGACTAACAAAGGGTCTGCTAGCCATTGTGCTCGCGTCCCAAAGGCACGCCTGATGACTGTTTCAAAAATCCTTTTGGTTTATATATAGTGTTACATCCTCCAGTCAAACAGTTTACCCACAATGCATTGCGGGTTTTTTTTCTTTACTAAAGAAAGGTCTCGCATTCTAAAGTGTGATGAATAAAACTGAAACATCACTGCGGTGTGTGTAAATGTATTTATTTACACACACAGATGACGAAGGAAAGGGAAAACAGTATCACGTTGTGTGTGTGTGTGTGTGTGTGGTTTGGGTTCTTTTGACTAATCAGCTCAGTTGCAGCACTTAGGACTAATCACTTTTATCCTATGATGATCCACTACTGGTGGGCGTGGCCTCTTCCAGGATGACTCCACCCTCCACACACACACATCAAAGCAGCCACGAGCTCATTTAAAAGTCTTGAACTTTTAATGAGCATGAAAAGGACATAAATCATATCCTAAGACCTTCATTACACCCCAACTATTCACATGGTTAAAGTCCTTTGGAAGGACGGCATCTGTCGCTCCGTGGACCGTTTTTAAAAAAAAAAATTTTTTTTTTTAAATAATAATAATAAATTGAAAACCTTTACAGTGGCCTGACACCTTACTAACACACGCCATGTTGTCTTTTCCTTAACCAATATGTGTGTGTGTGTGTGTGTGTGTGTGTGTGTGTGTGTGTATCCTCACCCAGCAGAGGTACTTTGTTCTGTAGGAGCTCGTAGTAGGACGAGGTGAGGATCCCGACGGGACAGCTAGGAGTAAAGCGTCCTTCCTTCACCAACCGCTCGCACGTCCTCATCAGTGTTTCGGAAAACTGAGACGGGTCGACGCCGTAGTCGCGCCATCCACCCACTCCGTCCGCCACACCTACAGAGGGAAAGAGAGAGCATGACACACAATTTATTCATCTTCAGTACCCGAGAGACGAGAGTCCAGCCTGTCCAAGAGACACCAGTTTGACGCAGGAGTGAAGCAGAAGCTCTTCATAAACTCTGACTGCAAGTCACATTAATGCAGCAGAAGTCAAGCATGTTGTTTAGAGCTTTTGTTTGTTCCGCTGCTCGTATTAAGCTGAACACTTTTTAAGATCAAGAAAGGCTTAAAGAAATGAATTTTATTATAAGGAAAACATTGCAGTACCATTTTTACCCTGTAAATTAAATATCATTTGTATTGTACGAGTTTGAGTCAAAAATTATCTTTACTTTGGCTGTAGAATTTATTTTAATGAAATTTTAAAAAAGACAAATACATCATTTTTCAATACACTTTGTCTCTCTGGCAACAAGCTTTCGTATTCCCTCATTAAAAAATGTTTTAGGCTGAGCTGCGAGCCACGAATGCACCGCTGTCTTCACTTCTTCATCATAAGTGAATCTTCGTCCTCGTAGGGCTGCTTTAAGGGGACCTGCTTTAACACCTGAAGTTATTGCAGAGTGGTGACAGTGTGGGGACGTGCATCGTCATGCAAGATCGGATAGTGTTCCACTGAGTTTAACCCCGTAATTTAGATTCAGCTTTTCGATAAGAGTCTTTCTGTAACAAGCACTGTTGATTGTTGAACCTTTTTCCGGATAACGTTCCAATACTGGCCCTCGAGAGTGCCAAATAATAGGGAGTATGAGTCCAAATTTTTTTTGCAGATAACCAAACGCATCTGTTGCTTCAGCACCAGGTACACCCTCAAACCACGGGAAAAAAAAGAAAGAAAGAAAGAAAAAAGAAAAAAAAAAAAAAAAAAAAAAACAGCTCTGCACGCTGCTCTTCCTTCATGCAAATCACAAGCGGGGAATCTATTTCTGCTCGTACCGCAGTTACGAATGAACCGATGTTCATACCTGCACAGCAGTGACTGGTTAGGACTTTACTTTATCATAACCAGAGTGCGGATAATTTTTGACTCGCTCCCATATAACTATCCATTTGTTTCCAGTTCTTGGAGCCACACTAGATCGAGACCCGATCGCTGAAACGCCGGACACAAGTGCGGGAACACAACATGGATGTGACCACAACATACACTTGGTCTTAGTTCGTTCACTTTTGTCACTGGAACCTGGAAAACCAGCACACAGACTGCTGGACACGAGAGAGCCGTGACTCAGGACTGAACCTGGGAGCCTGAAGCGAACTCTACCAATTAATGACAACAATAAAACACACAGAGATCCGCCTGAACATTACAAGGCAAAATATTCTGCCCAGTTTTGAGGTGGTTCCCTGTAACTCCCCAAGACGTCTGGGGTGTGCTGTGGTGTCTGGCGTCAGGAATGGTTTGTCTGGCACATCTCATGGGTGATCATTTGGAGGCCAGGTTAGGCGCCGTGTACAGCAGGCTGTGGGTTACTGGGTGTTCTGGTGCCTTTCGGTTATGGCCAGTGATTTGTGCTGGGGTCGGATGGGTTGGGCTTTGCCACCACCAGCATGGGTGAGCCTTGGGTGCCCATGATCCTGTCATCAGTTTGTAAGTTTATGATTGATAATCAATGTTAATGTTATAGATGATCGGTGTCTATCTTTTAGAAACAAAGCTGTGATCATGTTTAGCAGGAGGTGCAACCTCATCAGTTCAACAAGAACGAGTAGTAAATCGCTGCGGTAACTCAAGGAAGAGGAAAAGCTGCAGAACTAGACAGCCTACATTGACTTTTTAAAAATCAGTCACGTTAAACACTTAAAGAAAGAAAAAAACCCCAAAAACAATCATATACTTGAACACACTAGTCTGAGGTAACTAGATCATCTCAAGGATAAACCGTTTTCTCACGAGCCAAACCACAGACATGACATCAGCAGGATGTGCTCTTGTTACTTCCTCTGAAGTGTGAGACTCCACGAGTGTAAAGAACAGCTGAAAGATATAAAGGCCTCAGTGTGAATCTCAACAGCACTCTCCGTCTCACACACACTCAGCTTTGTGATGCTAATCTACACTGTAGAGACAAAGCTTCAGACAGATAACTGCATTCTTCCCAGACTTGAAATTGGGACATCTTAATGCCAGTACGTCTGGTTTCTGATCCTGTCTAACGTTTCAGATGATGGTTTAAACCTTCCTTTGGGGGGGAAACAGGCGGCGGTGACGAATTCGCAGGAACAGGACGAACGGCTTATGTGAGCGTAAGAGCATCCGGACATCCGTTTTTAGGACAGAGTGCTCTTAAGTAAAAGTTAAAGAATTACCGCAAAATGTCCGGTGCTTATACGGGACGTGCACAGACACACACACTCTCTCTCTACAGCAACATCAGTGAGTTAGCTGAACTTCATGACAGAAAAAAGAGCTCAGAGGATTAAGGATGGAAAAAAGCACTACATCATGCTAGCAGTAACACTGGCCTGTAGATGTGGAAAATGTAGAAACCCTCAATCGGACATCTAACATTTTATTCAATCACCTTTAGCTTTGATTTATTGCACGCAAAATGTGGTGGACAGTTCAAGTGTGAAAAAGAATCCTCAAAACTCTTTCACAATCCGAGTCCTGTGGAAAATCTCCACAGATGTGATAATCTGGTCATTCAAGACATTCAGGTCGATTTCATTTTATTGCCACATAACGTTGCTAGACCTGAGCGACTGAGACAACCCCAGATCATAACTGTCTCCAGAGGCTTGTAGAGTGGACACTATGCATGATGGGTGCATCACATCACACGTGCTTCACTTCTTACCCTGACGAATCCATCGCTGAACAAACTGCACAAACTTTTCCCAGCCTTTTCCCTGATGAGTCTCACTAACAAGTGGTTTTCTAACGGACACATGATTGTTTAGTCAGTTCTCATCACACTGTGATTTTTTTACTGTACATTTTATTACTAAGTGATCTCCATTAACGATTTTTTTTTTTTCCCCTGACCACATTTGTTCCACAGAGTCCTTACAGGTTTTAATAAAAGTACAGGACGGCTCTAAACCCAGTTCCAGTCATTTCAAATCTCCCTAATTGTTTTCAGTGCTTCATGCAGGTGAAGAATTCGGCCCTTCTGAAGTGGTGACTTTTTTCAGGCAAGTGTAACACAATCTAAACTAATTCTTAAAACGTTAAAAAGTAAAAATTGAAACACATCCTTTGTGTTCGGGTAATGTTTAATGCTGTGAAACCTCCCCAAAACAAGTCAACACTTATAACAGTCTCGCTTTTTAACGTTTCATAAGAGAGGAAAACAACTTTTATAGTCATGTGTGAGAAACGAGAACGCCCAGACGTCCCTGTTATGAGAACTTTCCCACAGCAGGAAAAATTCCTGTCTTTTACAAAGCATCTGTCCAAAAATGTTAAACAAACATTCCTTCACAATAAAAAACTTCAAAAACTTACACATACTATGTGAGGGGCAATTGGGTTTGCGTGTACTTTGTTACTATAAAAACAATAATACATAAGGTAGAACAAGTGCATTCTATAATATCAGAACGGACAGAAAGGCGGTAAACACGGTTAAAGGTAAGGAATGAGTTTCACGTGGAGGTGTACGTTATTTAAGACCTGTGGACATTTAAAATGGCCCTGGGTCTAATTTAGCGCCTCTGCAGCAGAGTTATGTTTATAATGCAGTCCAGTCATGCATGCACATTCACACACACGCACACTGTTAAATAATTGACGCTGACTATGATCTGTTCAAATAAAACAGCCAAGCCAGAGGACGGCACCAAGGTCACATGATTTTTGTCTTTTTACTTTTTTGCTTTCATCCAGTGAAATAAACCTCTTCATAAGAGTGCAAATGTTCCCTGAAAATGCTGCATCCTGACGTTCTTACAGATAGTTCAGATTACAGGAGCTATTCTAGAGAGCTTCATCCATCTCGACACACACATGCAATCTTCCTTAGAGAGGACCATACAAGGAGACAGGCTGCTCTTTCCTCAAACACACACTGAGAGGAAAGCAGCGTCCAAATAAAACAAATAGTCATGCGGCAAAACAGCGGGTCGAGAACTCCGGAGTAACCAGGGAGAGCTGGTGTAAACAAACATTTACATGCTTCCAGCTGAAACACTGTGTTCCAGGCACCAAGTTTGACGCGTCTGCACTTAAACAGTTACAGATGAACCACTCCAAAAGTTCACCTGTGACAGACGTAAATGATCCCCCCCCGCCCCCACCGCTTCGGGTCTACACCGGGAACAAAGTTCACTCGACAGAGGAACGTAGGAGGAGGTGACAAACGAGTCAGAGCTCAGAAGAAGCGGCGCCGATCTTTCAGAACTGTACAATATTGACTGGCATTATTATTTTATTCACTGCATTTCTCTCACAGTCATAGTTTATATCCATGTACCTTGTAAACTGCACGTCTGAACCGCATGCTCGTCTCAAGCGACACTATTCAGCTTTACTTTCTGAAAACAACACAATATATTTATTCTAAAACAAGGAAACAGCAGCACTGATGAAAATATGCTCCAACACGGTCCCCCCTCAACACTGTCCAAACACCATCCCCATCTCATCCCTTCACACTCCTACGCTGTTCAGACACCATACCGACCTCCACACATCCTCAAGCACTCCATCATCATCATCATCATCATCATCATCAATTCCTACCTCATCCCCAAGATGCAGAACACAAAATACAAAATGCAGTTATTAAATGATTTCATTCATTAAGGGAAAAAGACGGTTCAACCCCAACATTAAGGGGGCAGTTACTTTTTCCCCATAGGACCAGGTAGGTTTGGACAGCTTTTTCCCCCTTAATAAATAAAATGATTATTTAAAAACTGCACTTTGTGTTTACTCAGTAAATTTTTGTGTCATATGAAATTTTTTTGATGATTTGAATCACTCAAGTTTGACAAACATGCTATATATATATATAAATATTTCACAGCACTGTGAAACGGTGATCATGATGTTCCTGATGCAGCTCGTTAGCACGTAGTGACGCCCACAAAACTCCCTAAAGATAATCTACAAACAATCACGAGTACGAGTGTAATACGAACATTATGGAATTTTTACAGAGCATCAGTTTCCTTGTGCAAATGCTTGTACAAATCCCCACCTCATCCACACACTGAATACCTCACCTCGACGTGCCTCGACACCTCGACGCCATCCCCTCCCGTACCTGCACGTGCCAGCACCACCCCAGCCTGTTTCCACACACTTCATGTCAACATACTACACACAGACGCCCTCGCCTTTTACCTGCACGGCTCAACACCCATCCCCACCTTACCCTCGATCTACAGCAAAACCATCCCACTGACTTCTAAAATACAGTTCAGACAACACACCTTGGGCCGCACCTCATACCAGAGTCTGATGCTGATCCGGTGTTGAGCAACACTAAACTATGTACTAAAAAAAACTTTTTCAAGACATCTTGTAGTGCTGAAGTTTGTTTCACATTGGTTCTGTCTATTTTTATAGACATCGGTGCATCATACAGTAGGTAGGTAAATAGGCAGAACTTCATTGACATTGCATAGTACAGGTAGGGGTTTAGCATCTACTAGAAGTGCAAATAGTAGTGTAATACATCAATATTGGCACTGTGAAAATTATGTATGTACTGTATACTGTATGTAACCACATAGTAAATGCAGTAAATACAGTAAATATTGTGCATATAGTTTTGGAAAAGACACAAGAAACAAAGTTGGCTCAAGGTTTAGCAAACCACTGCTGTTGACAAATCACCTTGAGATGTGTGTGTGTGTGTGTGTGTGTGTGTGTGTGTGTGTGTGACAGTGAACTGGAGACCATTGGTTTCCTTTACAGGTCAAACACCACAGCATGGTAGCTGAAGGCAAAACTCTAATAAAACTCACTTATGACTTAAACATATTTCATTTAGGGTAAATAGTTTTTTTGTCATCTACTCCTTTCTTTCTGGAAATGATTAAAGATGAACCTAACTATGAAGCCATGATGATTATTACTTAGCTTTGTAATGCAGAAAAGTAAAGAGCAAGCATGTCATGGCTGAGGTAAAACAGCTGTCTCGCGCTCAACCACGTGATACAAACCCCCCACAAGAAAGGAACACTATACCGGAAGTAGAAATCTCCAGGGAGTGAAAAAAAAACCCTTTGTGTTGATGAGGTTAATGTGAAGGTTTAAATACAATATACTGTAATCCCTCGGACATGATTTGTCTTGCATTATAACTATAAATATAAAATGACAAAGCACTGTTTTTACGTCTTTATTTATTTATTTGTTTGTTTGTTTGTTTGTTTTTGGGGGGACAAACATCCTAAGACGAAATACATTAAAATAACAAGGAACGTTGTGTTTTTTTATTAGAGCAACTCTGTAAAATGAGTTACAGTTAAGACATATGTTTTAAAATAATTACCATGACATTTCATTTTAAAATACAATATAATTGACATAAAAAGGGTCGTTCTGTCAAACTAGGACGCCAATGCGCATGCGCAAGACTGCCACACGTGTCTCCATGGCTACGTAGGAACTCGTGCTCACATAACGTACACATATAACTAGCGACATTGAATTGGTTTATTAACCATGACCGGAAAGAAATAAAACAATAATAATAATGCATTACTAAAAAAAAATAAAGTGACGCGGCAATTGTGTAAAAGGACCGTTTATTGGTTATTTTGTTCCAACATGGCGGCCTCCACGCGCAACCGTTCTGACCTTTAGGCGAAAAAAGCAAAACACCTCTGCGATATTACGTTATAAATCTAGTCAGGTTATTGAAAATGGAGTACAATTTCACCTCAAGTGTTTACAATAGTGTTTAATATTTTCAAATTTTATACGTGTTTAAATTAACGCATTAAAATAAACCTATTAATAACAATCGTGTACAATTATCGCGAAGCAAAAGAGAGATCAAGCTCTACAAAACAAAAGCTATATAGGTCACAAAAACAAACAAAAATAATTTTATTTGCTGAAATTATTTACTTCCGGGTTTTGACAGTTTCCTGTGGTCACTCTGTTTCTGGGTTAAAAGTCAAATCCCCGGTAATAACCATGACAACCGTACATGTACAGTCTAAGAGAGATGTCCTTAGCGTTAGTCTAAATTAAATATGGCTATGTTCGTATTTACAGATATTATTATAAGTACGGGTATTTAAGGTCAGGGGGTACTTGAATGCCTTCCTGCCCCCACCTTAGTGACCTCCCGCGCGCGTCATGGCACTTTAACTACACCCTGAAGGTCATCCAGAGGCATGTGGTGACTTTAGAGACAGTTTTATCTTATGTCTTAAATGTTTAACCCGTGTCTTTTAAAAATATGAATATGAACATGAATGATTATTGAATAATGATAAGTGAAACAACACAAAGGGAAGGGAAGACAGCAGTGAGTGTGTATTTACCCAGGACATCGGCGGACCTGTGGCGCGCTATGAAGCACGCATCGTCCCCGTAGCACATGCCCTTCTTCAGGATGCCCTTACGGAAATCCTTGCCGAAGCCGCAGCTCGCCGTGACCAGCTTGTAATCCCGGCCGTCGGTTTGAGAGAGTCCGCCCAGGACGGCCCTGGCCACGATCCGTCCATACGAGAGTACCGATAACATCCCAGCTCCGCGCGCGCACAACCCGCTCACAATTCTCCTGGGTCCTTTTTTAAAAAACAAAAAATCCCGTCAGATCGAGTGAAGAAAAGCTTTATGTTTTGGCAGATTTCACGGAGAAACTTCTTCCACTCTGCTGCCACATCTCACAGCCCGACATCTTCCTCTCCGCACTCTCTCTTACTCTCACAAGCTCGCGCACACGAACAGCCGGGTTTGGCGAAAAGGAGGAGAAAAAAGAACACTGCACACGGGCCTTAGTGTCATGTGACTCTGACGTCACGCCAAGCATGGCGGAAGTGTAGCTCCCAAACACTGAGGCTGACTGATTTTGTACCTTTTTATTTTTACATTGTCCTGTTTTTATTATTATTATTTATTATTAATTCTATTATTTTGCTAAATTTCATATGAATAAATTTAAACGCTGCAGTCGGAATTATTTCTTTTGTATTTGAACTTGAGGACAATATATAATTTTATGTAGTACTTTTTGTTTCATGACTTTGAGGTCACCATTTATTTATTTATTTATTTAACTTACTGAGTGACTTTATTTAACTTCACTTCAATTGATTTGACCTGACATGACTTAAAAAATCTTCGCCACTTTGTATACTTTTCATTGTAAACCATTACAATATTGTGCTTAAAGTGTTCTATACAGTGTAATAAACTATCAAAACCCTAACAACATTTCTACACCTTTTTTCTTTACTCTTAACTAAAAGTTTAGTCAAGGACAATGCCAAGACAACAATGTACTATTAAGGCCAAAGTTATGTGGACATCTGATCAACACACCCATATGCGGGCCTAAGTCAGGAGAAAATTACAAACAGTTGTATAAGATGCTTTTCTATGCTGCAGATCCTTCACTGGAAATAAAAAAAAAACCCAAACCCAACAATGACAATGACCCTGTCCACAGAGTCCATGATGACATGGTGTATTAAGGTTGAAGAGGAAGAACTTAAGTGTCCTTCATAGATCTTGACTGAAATCAACCCCTTCAAGCACCATTGGGATGAACTCTAACACTGCCTGACCTCACTAACGCTCTTGCATCTGAATAAATGAAAATACCCACAGGCATGCTCAAAGAATCTAATGGAAAGCCTCCAATGAAGAGGTTTATTATAAGAGAAATGATGAGGACTAAACCTAAAGTTTTATATTCAAAAAGCACATAAGTGGGCTTCTTCCTGTGAATGATACAACTTTACAAACCTTAAAGATGACTTAAGACTGCATTGCCTGTAAATAGTTTGGCACACAAGTCTTCATCATTAAACATTAACCTTAATTCAATCACTTTAAAACTGTAATGAATTCAGGAAGCACTTTGCCGAAGTTGCTCTTGAGCTCGTTAGTTACCCAATTGCACATTTTGGCCTGTATAGTACGTGGTTTCACCATATAAATTATGATTTCATCATCAGGTGTCTCACTCAGATGAGAATGGGTTTCCTTTTGAGACTGGTTTCATCTTTATGCCACCACAGAGAGTTTTTTTTCCTCCTACCATTATCATCTCTAGCTTGCTAGTTATGGATGAATATAATAATTTTAAATGTAAATCTGGAATTCTTTTGTAAAGCTGCTTTGTGACAAGGACAAACAAACTTGAAATTGAATCACTTCTCAGAGCATGATTATGACAAGAAGGAAAAATAGCGAGTATATATGAAGTATGTCAGTTTATTATCTGTTTAAACTTTGCATCTGTTTTTAATTGATCTTCTGAGATTTATAACGGCTTTAAATCCTTTATTTTGCAACCAGAAGCCAGTTATTCAAACGCTACACACATTAGGCAAATAGACATAATCAGGGTAATTAATAGAAGATGATCTTTATATCATAGATACAGTTATGTTTCTAATTGAATTAACATTTCAGATCGACTCCAGTTCGCATAATTTGTACACGCTTACAACAACAACAACAACAACAACAACAAGCTTTAAAAATGCTTTATCTGCAGGAAAACAACAATTGTGTAATATATATTCCATTCACATTGCTCTGAACCACCTGAACGAAAAGAGCAATTGCACTACTACAGTTATTTGATGGGGAACACAATCAATAATGAGAGACTAACTGGAAAAAGTGATTGACAGTGCAGTCAATCAGCAGGATCAGCAAACACACACCGAGCCCGGCGTCCCCCATGGCTGCGTAGTCAGTCCTGATCTGTGTGCTTATTTGAGGATAGCTTAAATCACACTAAAGTGGGCTCTCAAGAGCAACAACAAGTCAACATACTGAAGTGGAGCAGCCTGCAGACTGGGGTAGAGACAACAATCTGTCTATTAATGTGGAAGAAACAAAGAAAGGATTGTTGATTCAAGGAGGTGGCATTGTGGTCAGTCTGCACGCCGACGGCAGAGTCATAGACATAGTCAATAGTTCTTTGGTTGGTTTTATGTGTTCTCCTGTTCTTAATGCCATTTCTGTAATAAAAAAACCAGTGGTGTCTCAGTTTGCTGCAGACACTGGAGTGACTCACCGTCTGCTGTTTGATTTTGGATATAAAATAGCAAGGGCAGAGTTAATACAAATAAATTAATGTAAGACCAACAATGTAGTTTTGAACCATACAGAGTCAGAGTCATGGGACTAATCTGTACCTTTACATCTATTGTGGACATAGTGTAGTCCTTGTCTAATTCATGCAAATCCTTTGTGGAGAAATGTCTATCATTTAAAGATTTAATATCTGGCCTATACTAGGGGTGGAACAATGCACTGGAGAACAATATTTCACAATTTCAATTTAAAATGTCACGATACGCACCGTAAAAGAGAAAAATGGCTTAAAATACAGAGTCAATTACACTGATACACCCAAATCTTTTACATGTAATTTATGTTTAATAACGCAAATTGGCTTATCTCGGGTTTTCTTCTGTTCCAGGTAAGGGTGATTTTTTCCAACTACAGGAGATATTGTGAAGGTCTCGGCTGCTGCTTTAAAAGAACGACATGCTGTTTTTCTTTAAAAAACATGTTTTGGCAGCATTCACACAAGGTTTTGTGGCCAGGCTACAAGTGTAACTCACTCACTCATCGCCTATACCGCTTTATCCTGTATACAGGGTCGTGGGGGGCCTTTCACTACTGGCAATTTGGGACACCAGTTAACTTAATCTGCATGTCTTTGGACTGTGGGAGAAAACCGGAGTACCCAGAGGAAATTAACCGAGCACAGGGAGAATATGAATCAAACCGTAAGTCCTGTTTGAGCTTTTAAAACGAGTTGTGAGCTGGCTGTATCATTACACACACAGCCTACACAGTACAATATCTGAGAGCCAGCAGTGCTTTTATGTGTCTGCAGATGCTGGTGAGAGATAAAATATAAAATATATAAAATTTATTTCCAAGCAAATTTATATTCAAAAGAGTTGTATTTTGTATCAGACCCTGATTTAGAAAAAATTTTAGGTGGACTAGGACTAGGACCCGATCTGGACCACTGTACAGTCCTGACCCCAAAACATCTCTCTGTCAGGGAATAACCAACTGTAGGCTTTTAGTACTTTTCTTTGCAAGGTGTACAGTGTACTCTTACAGAAATTAATGGATTCCTAATTTAAAAGATATAACTATATAATTAGTCTAATAAAAGTCACTTGCCGTTCCTTAGTAAACTTATCAAGACATTTTTGACTAAGTAACAAATGCCGGAATTTTTAATTGACTACATAATTACTCCTTTCTTTTTTACTTTTTTGGTGTGTGAATTCTGTGTATGATAATTATCTGTAATGATAATTAAACATAACAATTAATGGACTGTCTACATTGTGATGTTCATGTACACAGTTATACCACAGTTAATAAAACTTTAATGGTACACAACGTACACCTGACTATGTGAAGACAATAATAGGACAAAATGTGCATGTTTGAGGTTGTCATCCCAAAGAATGGTACAGTTTGGTGTCCCTCTTTGACCCTGTGTCAACTAATGCATCAACATAATCAAATAATTTAGGCACATATTAGGAAATAGATGTGATTAATAAATTTGAGTTAATGTGCCCCCAAAGACTAAGATGATTTTTTGCACTACCATTAAAACAAAAATGAATGAATGAATGAATGAATGAATGTATGGTAAATCAAATAAAATTCACATCCTCAGATCTAGAAATCATAAAACTCTATCTGAAATGGGAAGGGATCAGATGTTTGTATTTTAAAGTTAGGTGATTTTAGAATAAGAGCAAAATGTGATTAAAGCTGGTGAGGACTTAAAGCTGGAGTGCTGTACAGTTTATATCACATAGATCTGCTGCCCTCTGCTGGATATAGTAGAAATAGCCATAATTGTTCACGTACCCCATTAGAGCGCAATGAATGTTATCTTTTTAAATAACACAGTCCATCCAAGGGCCATGTTCAAGGGTCCAGCAGTGATAGTTTGGCAATACCAGGGCCTAAAATGTGTTGCATGATAAAGTGTCCTCTACACAGGGCTCAAAAACCTGCTGATCATTTCAGTCAATCACCCTCAGATTTAAGTAACACTGTTCATTTCTATAATCTTCATCTCTCATTTTCAACGAGGGATTTAAATAATGCTTTTTCACCTACAAAGTCTCTGCTGAAACTTTTCACAGGCAGAAATGTTTTTTGCTTTCAACAAATTATTACTACAAAAACAAAACACATCATGGTGAGACACATCTGAAAAAACAATTAATAAAACAGCAAACAAATAATCAGAAAACCATTTTTTAAAATCACAGAATAGCCTTTAAATTATTTATGTTGCCCTTGTTTTTGTTTCTTTCTCTATTCATTTTTTTGTGTATTTATTCATCTATATACAGTATTTATTTAGATTTATCTTTTAAATTTTTTTTAGTAGTAGTTTAATTCAGCACACACTGTGGTCATTTCTTTAGTGCACTCTTGAGACTGACCTTCTTTACTTCCTTGGTTTTCCTTTATAATAAAGTTTACTGTTAATTCTGAGAAATTTCTCTGCTTTCCTGTTTGTGAGATGATAAAAGTTCTCCTTGACACTACTTTGTCCACTTTTATGTCTAACTTAGGATTTTGCTATTGCACACATTAAGACAACAACAATTGTGTGTGTATATATATATATACAAGGTGACAGAATAATGGGAATTTTTGAAATGCGTATTGGTAGCCATTAGCAGGTGGTAGCACTGCGGGTTAGTGACATTTAG
>JAQMYJ010000009.1:23284178-23297000 GCA_030014305.1 Clarias laeviceps
GCATTTCTCAACCTCAAGGATGGAACCCAGGAAAACTCTATAATGGTGTTGTGCTGCCTCTGGTATGACAACATTTTTTAAAATTCTTTTTGGATTTTAACTTTTGTACTGTTTATAATTGAATGACCTTTCTATAGCAGCTGAATATGTGACGTGGTTTGAATGCTTGTATTTTGAGGGGTGTCCAGATTTTAGACACGAGGGTGTAGAGGATGCACGGCAAGAGTAGACTAAGAAGATAATTTCATGAATTAAAATTATCTTGCATGAGAATGGAGTTCATTTTCATGTCAAGGCATTGAAGGGGTAAAGAAGGCATTAATCATAGAAGCGACACAGAGGCCAAGGCTAATGCTCATGATGATGCTACCATCACCCTGCTTCACTGTAGGAAGGGTGTTCTCAGAGTGACTAGTAGTGTTGGTGTTACACCGGGCACCTCACTTTATGCCAAGACAAAATAATATCCAAAATTTCTTTTTGAAAATAAAATATATATATATATTCCCACAGTGACATCACTGCATTGGCTGCTTAGTTTTAATTCATGTTGGACAGTTGGTTTAGCAAGGCTTATACAGTACCAGAGGAGGATCTGCCCCCCTGTGTATTTCCTATTTCCTTTCTAGAACAATTAAACTTTTCAGAATATCAATAAAACAAGCACTTTCTCCCTGTTTATGTTTTTGCTGGTTCAGGTGAGGGAGGTGTCAAACCGCATTTTCAGCACACAGGACCAAAATGTCGTGGGAGACAGTCAGTACACATTCTTCATCACCTTCTTTGGCCAGTGGAATGATCACGACCTGTCGTTCACCCCAATGTCACCCAGCATCCGGTCCTTCAGCAATGGCATTAACTGTGATGACAGCTGTGACCGCTCTGAGCCATGCTTCCCCATCCAGGTGCATATAAGGAGTTAAAGTTGAATTGGTTCTGAAGGATTATCCCTAACTCTATCACTAATACTATTAATTTATTTTCCAAAATTCCACTTAGATTCCTAGAGATGACCCGCGCTTGCCCTCTAACCCCAAAAGCTGCCTCCCTGTATTTCGTTCTGCACCTGCCTGTGGCTCTGGAAACGGTGCGTACATGTTTGGAGGTGTCCCGCGGGTGAGGGAGCAGATCAACACCCTGACATCATTCCTAGATGTTGGCCAGCTATATGGCTCTGAGGATGGGCTCGCTCGAGAACTCCGTGACCTGTCCAACGACGGGGGCCTCATGCGTGTCAACGACAGATTTCGGGACAATGGACGTGAGCTGCTGCCCTTCACCAAGGTGGTGAGCAGAATGTGCGCCACACGCAATCGCATTCTGAACACCACGGGCCAGGAGGAAGTGCCGTGTTTTATTGCAGGTGGGTTCATTGATTGATTTTTGTATTTTTGAGTGAGGACGAAGGCTTTCACATGCTTCCTGCAAGGCATGTCAAGCTAGCTGAGTGCATCGTAACACTTGGAGAAAGGGCTATCCACCCTCTTCCACCTGCTTGATTCCTCGCGATCTTATGTGTGGCAAATGCTCCCAGATATTTAATACGTTTATGACAGAAATCAAACCATGAGAAATGTTTAATTAACAGTAATTAAATTACTGCCACATTACTGCATTTTAGCTGTAGAATCCCTGGTTTAATCCGGGTATATTTATGTCTCTACCACTGTCAATAACCATGCAAGTAGATGGATTGGCTATTTAAATTCGCCCCTAGGTTGGAATGAGTGAATGAATGCATGTGTTCAAGGCCACCTGTGATGAAATGTCATTCCATTGAGAGTGCATTCTTCTGCCATGCATCCATTGTTCCTGGAATATCCTTTAGATCCAGTGCAATTCTAGTGGTTATTTTTGCATTTATTAACAGGAAACATTGTACAGTAAGTGAGATAGTCTTGGACTATTTGCTAGCTACAATATTCTTGTAGCTCTGGTGCAAAAAAGACAAAAAGACTGATTTCATGGCCCAAACTTTAAACCCCAAATTTTAAACGACTGACTACATTCCAGAAAGAGCAACATAGTTTACATTGTTTACAATAAAATTAAAGAAAACAAAACAAAAACAAAGTTTCAAATAAATGTAAGTACTTTTATCTAAGAACAGCTGTTGTGTGCAGGTGATGAGCGTGTGGATGAGAACATCGCTCTGACTTCACTGCACACCCTCTTCCTGCGAGAACACAACCGGATCGCACGTGCTCTGCGGCGCCTGAACCCGCACTGGACCAGTGAGCAGCTTTATCAGGAAACTCGCAAAATTGTTGGAGCTTTCCATCAGGTACTGCAAACACACACACACACACACACACACACACACACACTAAGATTAACTGCTGTTGATAAATGTTTTAAGTTGATTATTCTGGATTTTGTGGACCTGCTTGTTTTCTTTCTCTGGGACTGAATGGTATAAAGAAGAGTGACGGGGCTAATTTCTTTTCTGGTCCAGATTGTAGAGATTCAGCCTGCTAGTGACAGTTGCGAGTCTTAGCTGCAGTAAAACATTTGAATGGTATAAACATTTCAAAGAAGGCCATATGGCGGTGAATGATGATCCCAGCCAAGGTGTCTCGGAGGTGTCACTGCAGTCGTTCCCGTGAACATTCAGCGAGTGGAATGCCTCATCCTTGAAAATTAATGAATAATTTGTCAGTAACTTGCAGAAAAGACGATCTGTGCGTGGAAACTGTTGCTTGCACATTACAGGAACTCGGCTGGGAGGTATTGCTACGTCCCCCATATACTGTAGTCCTCACCTCACCATTTCCACATGTTTGGGAGGCCAAGACTTAAAGCAGGCAGTCGGATCATGGCTTAGGAGTACTGAGAAAACTTTCTACCTTGATGGTATCCAGAAGCGCATAGTGTTGCAGGGGATTTTAATAAAACAAGTTTTTACTCTCATAACTTTGTTCAGTTCAAAATCAAAAGTCCCAGGTTTGACTTCAACGGGCCTCATAGAAATCAGTTCCAACGCAACCAAGATCTGTTTGAAGATAACATTTTTTTCCTGTCTCAAGCCAAATACAGTTCTGTACCGATGTCACACACCTGTACAAACACAGTGTGTGTTTGCTGCAACCTGTAAACATACTCTAATAATATTGAGGCAGTCATCTTGGACCACTAGGGTTGTTTTTGTAACCAAAAACATGATTTGATACCAAGAATTAAATGGGGAATTGTTTGAAAAGTTAGAATTCTATATAACTGTGTGTTTTCAATTTTGTGGAAACAGTATGAGAACCTTACATATGGATGTGACCATATACTCACAGTAAATATACGCGCTCTGTCTCGCAGATCATAGTGTTCAGAGATTACCTGCCACACATCGTGGGAACAGATGCCGCGAGAAGGCAGCTCGGCAGGTATCCCGGCTATAACCCCAACGTTGACCCGACTATCTCAAACGTCTTCGCTACCGCTGCTTACCGCTTCGCCCACGCCACTATCCAGCCCCTTATCTTCCGTCTGGATGAAAACTTCCAAGATAATAGACGGTTCCCCAGCATTCCGCTTCACACGGCCTTCTTTACACCATGGAGGATCGTATTCGAAGGTGAGTTAATTCTGATAACTAGCTTACCTCCTTTACAGCAGATGTTCTGCATAATGGTATTATTTTTTACAGCAGCACTGAGCACTTTGTGAAAAGGTAAAAATAAAATACGTTCTTCAAAAGGTTGAAGTTGAGAGAACACTGTTGCTAGGCAACCATGATATACAGACATTCAGGACAGATGTTAATGTATTTTATAACAAATGGTGTCATTTTCAAAGAAGAGACAAAACCAGAAAAAAAATTAAAAAGCTAGCTTCAATCCACAGCGTAAGCAAGGACCAAACCAGGAGCTTTGTTCTACCAACTGTAATGATGCAAGCAGACAGCTTCCACTGATCTGTGTTGATGTATTGATGTTTGCTTTATAGAATCTATGTACACCATCCCAGATGTCGTGCAGTTAATCATATTAGAAAATTCTAACTCCTGTATCAAATAGCACTTTGTGATAAAACCTCAGCTAAAAGTCTCATCTGAACCCCCCAGGTGGAATTGATCCTCAGATTCGGGGGCTGCTTAGTCGGCCAGCTAAGCTGAACAAGCAGGATGGTATCCTGGTGAACGCAATTAGAGAAAGACTGTTTGCCTTTACCAGCAAAATCGCTCAGGACCTGGGTTCCCTCAACCTGCAGAGGGGCAGAGAGCACGGCCTGCCAAGTAAGCACACACACACACTCACACACACACACACACGGATACTGTATGCTTAGATGATCAATGTCTGAAAGACAGACAGGGTGACAGGCAGGTAAAACGAGTGGATCCATACATTTCAAATAAACAATGAATAAACAAGCAAACAAACAAATAAATACATTTATAAATAAATAAATAAATAAATAAATAAAGGGGCCATGCCAGCCCTGGGAAGTTAAAGACAATGTGCTAGAACAATGAAAAAGTTAATATTATCTTGTATAGACATGAAGTAAGTTGTGCTGTAAGAATACTTATTTCCCTTATCACTTTTTTTTTAAACGTACATTACTGTTCAAAAGTTTTCAGCCACCTATTTTCTTCATATTTAATTAAACGAAACTGAATTAAAGAAATGGGAACAAACATTTACCGCAAATTACCTAAAGATACAGTTTAAAAATTGGCTGTTTATGTAACAACCTAAGCAGCAACCTTATTTCTAATTTCTCACTCAGTCGTGTTTGGGGAAGCAAAAAATTTCAGGATATTTTATTGCCTCTTTTGTGCTGAAAAAAGGATACGTAACTCTATACTGCACAATCCTGAGCTCTATATACATGTATATTAAAAAAAGCAAAACAAATAATGGCCAAAATGCTCTGAGCTTTAAGGGCTACAGGAGTCCCTGGGAGGCCAGCATTTAGGCATATTGAGAAAACTTTCTACCTTAATGGTATCGAAGCACTAATGAAACACTGGGATAAGTGCTTTAGTGTAGCAGGGGATTATATAGAGAAATAAAGGGAGTTTTTACTCTCATAGCATGTGTTCTGTTTAAAATCAAAAGTCCCGGGATCCGGGACGAGAGAGTTTTTATTTCCTCTCGTCTGTTCCAACCACCAGCCTTCACCATTGCCAGTATTCAGTACTAATCACTGGCCTGATCATCTGTCATCATTTGCACCTGTTTCTCACTGGTTTAAGTTAGATGCTTTTTATACTGGAATGATTCATAGGTCACTGTGTGGCTTAACAAACAAAAAACATTCCTCTGAAACTGCTCATGTACAGAAACTGAGCAGAAAATGAGAGCTAAAAAAGTCATTCAGGAAGCCTGGAGGATTATTTCTCAAGACTACATTAAAAATTACAAGGAAGGAAGCTAAATATGAGGATCTATTTATATTTATCAATAGTTATGCATCCAAAGTCAAGAGTCGTTATACAACAGGTGGAAATACAGTGTACACGAGACATACAGTATATTACATAACAAACTAAAACTAAAATGGGTCCTAAAACTGTCTGAATACTTAAGTCCCAACATTTTGGATTACATTTTCAACTTTACAGAACAGCATATTCTGAAACATATTTTTCATTGCCTATTAACCATACCATTATATTTTCTTCTGCCCATCAGACTATAACGCTTGGCGCAGATTTTGCGGCCTGTCCACACCCAGGAATGTCAATGAACTGACACGAGTGCTGAATAACACAGCTCTTGCACGTAAACTCCTCCAGCTTTACGGCTCTCCCGAAAACATCGACCTTTGGGCAGCAGGCATTGCTGAACCGTTTGTTGCCGGAGGCCGAGTCGGACCGCTGTTCTCCTGTATCATTGCCACCCAGTTCCAAAAGATCCGCCAAGGAGACAGGTAATAAGCTTTCAAAAAATAATAATAATAAATCCACAAAAAAAACATTTAATCACAGATATTGAACATTAGTAAGTGCATTAAGCTTTGAAATTTCTGCACTCAGGCTCTGGTGGGAGAACAGCGGCGTTTTCACCCCAGAACAGAGAGCCTCCCTGTCCAGAGTGTCTCTGTCTGGCATCGTCTGTGACAACACAGGCATTTCCAGAGTTCCTAGGAACGCTTTCCTCTTTAGTCCCAACCAAGCAAACTTCATCAACTGCAGAAGTATCCAGGGGGTTGACCTCAGTCCTTGGAGGGAAACAGTCACTAGTAAGTGAGATCAACAGCAAAACCAACAAGTCCTCTTGTCTTTAAAAGTTTCTTAGTTACCCTCCATCTCTGCTGGGAATCACAAGCTTATATGATTCTTGACAGATGACAAGTCACTATGACATATTGTTTATGTCGAATACACACTGAATAGCTATGAGGATGCCAATATCACTGAAATATGTGACATCTAGTGGGCAGGCTCCAGCCTTGATTTCCTTTATTATGTTTTTCAGTCTTAGTTTATGAGTGGGGTTAAACCATGCTGTCCATTTACATTATTGTGTGTGTCATTGTGTGTGGTGTTGGCCTAATTTTGGTCTTTGCCCTTCTAAAGGACAAAAGCAGTGAAAATTCATCTGAAGAAAATGAGGTCAGTAAAGTTTTTATCATCTTTTACACACTGAACCAATCAAAAAGCAACTAGCAAACACTTGGACTGAACAGTGGGCTGCTGGGAATTCGATGTGTCTCTTGGTAGTAAATTAAGGGGACTAGACTTGAGTTATAATCTTAAAGATGCTTATGAAAAGGCATACTTGCCCAGAACTACAGTGGTTTGGAAAGCATTCAGATCTCTTCTGTTTTCGTACATTTTATGGTGTTATAGATTTCATTAAAACTTGATTAGCTTGCTTTTTGCCATAAATATAGGAACAAAAACAGAAATATGTAATTTAGATAATGGTTCAGACCCTTTATTCAGGACTTTGTCTTTCAAGTGTTCTTTGACAACCTTCTACAAGTATTGCACACCTGATTTTGGGCAGTTGGTCCAATTCTTCCTGGCAAATCCTCTGAACCTAAGTTAGACCATGGGGAGTATCTGCAAACTGCAATCTTCAGGTTTCAAACACTCCAGAGGGTTCAAGTTTAGGCTTTGCCTGGACAACTCAAGAACATTCAGAGACTTGTCCAAAGGCTACTCCAGCACTGTCTTGGCTATAAGCACTTGGTTGTTGTCGTTAAACCGTAAGATTTTTTTTCCCTAATATTTGGTTCGGTCCAAAACGTCATATACAGTATATGCATGCCACATACTTTTTTTTTTCTCTCACATATGACTTCTGTTCAGCTATTGTACCATATAAGCCTGGTTGATAGAGTATCTCGGAGAACTCTATAAGAATGGCCATACCTGCCAAACTAATTCGGATCTATTTCCAAAAGAATTATTTCATCATTCAATTATAATTTCACTGTGTTCTTTGGAACATTCAAAGCCTAACAAATGGTTTAATAGCCATACCCAGATCTACAGTATGTCTTGATGCTTCTGTATACTATGTGTTGACAGAAAAAGAAATAGTTGAATGTTACAGTATGATGTAGTCACTGGTCTGGAAAGAGGTCACAAGTTTTAAATATGGCCTCAAAAAACTTAACTTTTCTTTAAATTCATGTTCTCATTCTCATCCTGTTTTTCCCATCTACCCCTTTCCTCTGATTTTTCTTCCACTCTCAGATCAGCCAGTAATGAGGAGCCTCAGTTCCCCTATTGAACCCCTCACCACCTGTAGACCCCCTAGTTACCCTAGGAACCCCTGTTCCTTTGGTATCCTGGATGTCCATGGACCTCCTGGCATCTTTATCCCTGCCTTCACTTATGCAACATCTCTACAAAGATCTGAACTTCTAAGATGGGCGAGTTCACCCGCAGCATCCCTGGCATCTAAGAGTTTCTAATTTCTTCTGTCTTACATCTGCAGTGTGTGCACAATGACCATGCAGCACACCACCACATTATTTCATTAAAGCCAAACCACAGTGAGGCTCCACATGATGGAGCAGAGTGAGACAATGTGGCTAGAGGCCAGTTTATGCATTGATCTGTTAATCTGATGGTTAATTTATTGGCCTGTTTGTTCTTCAAAGGTTCCCATTTTACATTCAAGTTCTGTTACATAGCAAACCATTGTCTTAGATTACAGCTGTAGAATTTTCTATCAAACTTTTATCAATTCTATCAATCTTCTATTTCTTTGTATCAATTGTTATGAATAACAACAATAATGGAAAAACATCCAAGATTGATTCACATACACATTGAAGGATTGCTTTTCACATGTGCATACACTGTTCACAAATAAGTCTCCTACATTCTGTCCTCCCCAGTGCACTGTTTGTCCTCCCCAGTGCACAAAAATGGCTTTTTGCGCACTCTGTTGATAAAACATTTTAATATGGGTCACTTCACTGCTACATATGATCTGCATTTAGTATGTCAGTTTTTAGTGCTATAGGTTCTTGTGCATGTTTTTACATATCATATATTTTGGTATTTTGGTTTGGTAAATCTTGTGTTGCAATAATTTTTCTGTTTGTTTGTTTTTTCTTAGAAACCAGTTAAATAAAATGCTGTACCTCATCTGTACAACTTTTGCCTTTTTTGATCTTGTTATGAAATGTAATATTTATCTACACATCTGCCATCCGTTATACATATTTTATTTCCAATAAATATCAAGTATTGGTAAATTATTTAGCAATAGTTTAGCTATAAAATGTATTCTTAATGAAATCACATAAATAATAATTTACCTTTTTAAAGATCCCAGGTTTTATTATTTCTTTAACACTTTAACATACAGTCATGAGTAAAAGTTAGTTCAGACCTCTATAAATGCAGAAGTTTTGGCAGTTTGCTGGTCTGAAGCATTAATGCGTGTGTTAACAAAATGCCAAGAGGGAAATACAGGGACATACAGTAAGCAATGGACTTAGAGAAACAATTGGTCAAATAGAAGCAGTTGTTGCTGTACATCAACATAACACTTCATACTGTAGTGTGATGATTTGGGCTTGTTTTTGCAGCCACATGAGCCAGGCACCTTGCAGTAATTTAATCATGAACTCCTCTGTATACCAGAGTATTCTAGATGCAAATGTTAAGCTGTAAATCTGTCCAACAGCTAAAGTTGGGTCACATAATGGCTGTAAAATAAAAGAATCAAGGTTTTAGAATGGCCTAGTCAAAGTCCAGTCCTCAACCCAACTGAAATGCTGTGGCGGGACCTTAAAAGAGCTGTACATAAGTGACTGTCCCAATCCCAATATTGATGAACGCAAGCAATGTTGTAAAAAAGAATGGAGCAAAATTCCTCCATAATGATGTGAGAGACTGAAGAGGTTAAACAGAAAATTATTTCTTCAAGTTATTCCTGCTAAGGGTGAGTAAAAAACACTCCTGTTAAATAACAGCTGATTACTGGCAGCACAGTTGCTAGCAATCTAGTGTAATTTTACAGTACTAATACTGTTAAATTACTTTACAGTTTATTACTGTAAACCTAAAACACAGTATATTTCTGTATTGTTTTTACAATTTACAGTAGAATACTGGCAGCACAGACACCAGCAATCTACTGTAATTTTACAGTATACTGTACATCCAGTATTCATTTTACAGCAATTTTCTCAGTTTAACTTGCATTTTCTTTGTTTATTAAACAAAGATATAATTGATAATAAAATAACTTGAGGTTTAAAAAAAGAAATACAATATAAATCTTACTATATAAAAAATTCCAAATAAAAGTAGAAAAGTATTTCTCTATAAATATCTATAAAATATACAATAAACATGTCAGAAAGAATATAAAACAAAAACTTTTATTAACAGGTAGAGTCAAAAAATGACCCAAGGAACGAGCCACAGAAAAACATGTTTCTTTATGTAACAAATCTTTTTAATTAAAAAAGTAAATACAATAGCCATAAATAATTCTTAAATTGGAGGAATGATCATGGCAATTTTTTTTTGCAATAAATTGCATAATAACAGGTGCTCAAACCAAGGCAACACATATAAACTTGTTAAAACATTACAAGCATTTTAAATTGTAAAAATGTTCAGTAATAATAACAATACAAGTAATAACAAAAACAGTACAGTACAAGTAACATTTTGGTATTTACTTTCTACGGGTCCTGTGAGGGGACACATGCACAGTACCTGTAATCACTCCTTGGCTCATTGTTTCTCTCCAGGTTTATTCCAGAGTATCACTGCAAAAAAGCAGTAAGCAGTAGTTTAGAAACTTAATTGTCAAGCAACGATAACAACTCAGATTGTAAGGTGATATTCACACAGCATTGTTTAACAAGAGAAATCAAATATAATTAAAAATCATGAACTTTATGATTAACTCTATAGTACCTGATCAGCTGAAATAATAGTATATAACTATATAGATACAGTATAACTATATAGATCGTGAATAACTTTTAACATGCAATATTTGATCAATTCTAAGAAAAATGACATTCAAGGCCATGATAACTTCTGGGATTTTGGGATGACAAAACTGTTGTAATTAGCAGTTTTTTATACCACCTGTACAAATCTTTGGATCTAAACCTCAAATCATATACCAAGTAAATTAAATCCGTGTTTATATATTTTATACACAAAAACAATCTGCTTCCTCACATTTTAAACATTAGCCCCAAAAATTATTTCCATTAATAATGATGGTTAACACTTAACATGAAACAATGAACACTATTTAACATTCAGAAGACAATTTAAAACAATGTAATAAAGCTTGGTGAGAGCTTTATAAATAAGTAATGATGTTTGAGGCAAGTTCACATATACTTGACTGAAAATTATCTTTTAAGTTGCTGCTTCTAAAAGTTATGTTTAAGATAATAACACAAAACAAATTACTTCGATAGAAAAGTAGTGAGATTTGATCACCTTTGCACTTATACACTCCAATCAGTTTCCCAAAAAAATATTGTATGTACCGTTATTTAAAACATTAGCAAAAAGGACTAGACCACAATGCATTGCAAAATACACAAGATAACTGTATTAAATAAATACAGAAGACTACTGTTAAAAAAGTGCAAAATATTTCCCAGAATACATTGTTTTCTACAGCACATTACTGCTTTAATGGAAAACAGTACATTACTGTCAGATTGTTTTTTTTTTTAAACAGCAATTTTTTACAGTGAACACATAGAATTAAAAGAGGCTGAACTAACTTTTCCACATGACTGTAGGTCTTAGGTGTTCCCCCAAAGTATGTTTGTAAATGCTCCAGTAGAAATACTCACATAATGCATTTTTTAGAAACATATTTTCTATACTAATTAACAATATGTACTCATTAAAAGTCCTACTCCTTGAGGTAGGTCATCTTACATGCAGAAACATGCCAGGTACAATTCATAATAGCAGGTAGTAGTTGCCATCACAGCTAAAAGTATCTAGCGCTACTTAAAAGACTCAAGCCCTCAATGCAGGAATGTAAACAGAAAGAAAAAAAAACAGCAAAGTGTACACTACAAAGTGTACCAAGATGTTAGTGATTTAATCAATCTACATGTTTTGGCATTGGCATATAATTCTCCTTGTTTTAAGCTCTTATTTACAGTGGCCGAGAAGTGCAAAACCAAATAACAAAACCGAAAACAATAACACAGAAAACAAAATAACAACACAGAAAACAAAATAACAAAACCGAAAACAATCTAACTGTAGTGTTTGTCACCGATTAACAACACAAGTCGACAGGTATCCGGATTTGCTGTGCACAAGGTTTTTTATTCAACAACCCTTCAACGCTTGTCTGTTGCATCCCCTGACCACAACGCCCAGAGCCCCCCCTAGTGGCCGCACACAGTAGGCAACAAAGTCAGCTTAAACATTTCCATTACATATGACATCTCCCCGCCTTTTTGGAGTGAGTAAACATAACAATAACTTTAACCCTCTAAGTGGTTATCCTTTAATTATTGTCACCCAACGAACAAGAGGGTCTAATTTTTTTTTGTTTTCCACAACACAAACTAACTAAGGGTGTGGGTAGACTACCACAATCCCTTGAGATGAGACAGGGATTATTCTGCCCTAAATGTCCAACATCTCAACTAACTTGCATACTTGGGGTTTGGTTTTACAGTTCTTCCGAACCTGGTGATGACTTGACTCAAAGGTTTAGGTGAACAAGGCGGTTCAGAAGGAAATTCACTCTTGCTCTGCGCTTGTTCTGATGGTCCACGCTGTCTTTGTTGGTCCTTTGGTTGGGAAGTGTCTACATTTGGAGGTGAGGAACGCTCTTGGCTCACCAGTTGGATGTGCCGCCGGTTTCTCCTGGGTGTATCGCCTCGCTCGGTCTCCAGTGTGAAGGAGAGTGGCGCTACTTCCTGGCGCTGCACCGTTGCGGTGCTTGTCCACGCCTTTTCTCCGTCAATCTTCACCCTGACTCTGTCACCAATACTGAGTGGTGGAAGAGGTTTGGTAGAGTATTTGCGGTTGTAGTACTTTTCATAGCACTGTTTTGCTTTCACATCATTTGTTTTGACCTTTTCCTGGTCAGGCCACATTGGCTGAAGACTCTCTTTCAAGACCAGGAGTGTTGTACGGATTTCACGACCCATCAGCAGTCTGGCTGGACTTTCCTTTGTTGGTTCGGTACGGGTAGAACGGTAACTCAACAGTGCTTGGTGTGGGTCATCCTGTTTCAAAATCCATTTTGCAGTCCTCACAGCTCGTTCGGCCATGCCATTGGCCTGTGGAAAATGGGGACTTGAGGTGACATGGTGGAAATCATATTCTGCTGCAAAGTGTCTAAACTGTTCAGCTGAGAATTGAGGTCCATTATCAGTCATTAACTGCTCGGGTAT
>JAQMYJ010000009.1:23319023-23344231 GCA_030014305.1 Clarias laeviceps
CCTTTCCACCTGGTCTCCTGGATGCACAGTATATCCACCTTCCTTCTCTGCATCATATCAACCAACTCTCTTGCCTTCCCTGTCATAGTGCCAACATTCAAAGTCCCTACTGTCACTCCTAAACTCTTGCTTTTCCTCTTCTCTTCCTCCTCTCCTTTTTTGACC
This sequence comes from Clarias laeviceps, assembly GCA_030014305.1. Classification (NCBI taxonomy): domain Eukaryota; kingdom Metazoa; phylum Chordata; class Actinopteri; order Siluriformes; family Clariidae; genus Clarias; species Clarias laeviceps. The sequence continues at coordinate 23,319,189 of JAQMYJ010000009.1, forward strand.
AACAGTAGCCCAATTTCCACCAGGACCCTTTAGGTCAACAGCACCGATGGTGTTGCCTAAATGTAAATGAGGTCCTAGAAGTACAGTAAATACACTGCATTTCCTGCTAAACGGTTAGTCACATTTTAATCATCTCGACACCTATAAAATATTATTGAACTCTTTCATTTCCATTTTTTTCAATGAGGAAATAATCAAATAACTATTGCACAATTATATGACACTTTGTTTATGGTTAAAGGCCTTTCTGGAAAATCTGCTTTGTTTGATAATCATTAACCCAGAAGATTGAAGACTCATGCCGATACTGTAAGAGGAAGGAGGAACTACCCCAGAAGGAAGTATAAAGAAATGTCACAGCCTACCAGTGAGATGGAGATAGTGTGCAGTGTGTATAAATGCCCCCCGTGCTTTCATAATCGAAATCATCTGAGAAGCAAAGAGGCAAAACACACACAAAGGTGAGTTGATGCTTCTGCATCTTTTGAATTTTATTTTTATTTTTTTCATATTTAAATCCATTTATTTTGAATAAAACAAACAATAATAATAATAATAATAATAATAATAATAATAACATAAAAAACGAAAATAAAGTTTAGTGCAATTGATGCAACTGAACTGAAAAGCTAATAATTGACTAAAATCATTTATTCTTGAATAATAATAATTATTATTTTATATTTGTATATTTTTAATGATGAAATAAAATGAAATACGAACTAAAATGAAAATATATTTATAATGTGCATATATTATTTATAATACTTTTTTTTAGTTTTCAACCTGAAATCTTAAAATTCTTTTTCTTTTAATCATGAAAGAATTTACAACATTATGAATGAGGAATAATTTATTATAAAAAAAAAAATATGACAAATAAATTATACTGTATATTTAAAATATCAAATATATAAATATTTGTGTTAATAAATAATTAATAAATTAATTACAAATATATGAATATCAGTGCAAGTTATGAAAAAAATTAAATACAAATCATATTTGTATGAATTTAAATATTCAGGATGATATTGTTAGTTAATAGTTTGTTAGTTACGCTTCCTCCACCCTTACTCCCAGATTTAAATCTATCCTTCGTATCTTTTCAGAAAACTTATATCTCAGTTTCCTTTCCAAATGTTCACACTGTCACATTGCATCCACATGTGTACAGGTTATAGGTCGTCTTAATTATTTGCTCAGTTTTAATATTTCTGCTTTGGCAGTTAAAATCAGCAATTTTTTTATCTCTCATTATCTCTCATTAATGTAAACAGAGCTCTGTATTAAGGCATACTTTCAGAATCAAGAATTTCATGATTGTCATGATGCACATTAAAGGTCTAATACCAAGAAAGTTTTTTTTCCATCATTGTGCAAATTTTGTTGCCCAAACTACAATGTTTTTTTCTTTCAAACATTCAAATAAGGAAAATACACAACATGTTAACAATAATTATCAGGTGCTCATTAAGTGAACAGTAGAGATGTCATGCACACTCAAATTGAGGTGGCAAGAGTCCCATCAAATTTTTCAGATAAGAAATCTGTAGAAACTGTTACATTCTATACTCTCAGTAAGTGTACTTATGCAATTTTGTATGCAAAAAGAAAATGCATGACGCCTCTGGTGAAGAGTGACAACGACCCTATATGTTCTGAGTTACTATTCAGATAGAATATTTGACATCACAGAATTTTAAAGATATTCAGGTAGATTCAGAAAAATTCAGAAAAACTCTCAGATTGTTATAAACAGATGTCTTAATAATAACTGTAATTTTGCATTAATATTTCTGACTGTGATAAAATGGTTCCTATTCCAGGATTTAAATCTGTAGGTGTGAACTAGTTTAGAAGTTCATAAACAAATATAGAAATAGATTTAAGGCATAATGAGAAACGCGCACCATCTGCACAAACACACATGTTAAGGGTCATCATATCATTCTTGACTTTCATTTTTAAATTAAAAATCTTCTTTTTATTATGAAATGATACTTATTATTTAATTTTTTTCTTTGAGTAGATCAGGAGAAGACAAAATTCACGAGACATTCAGACATGAATCTCTTACTGTCTGTAGTCACACTGGGACTGTGCTGTGTGCTCAGCTTCCTGTCTGTATCAGGTGAGTTAAAACAAGAGCAGTAAACATTTCAAAAACATCCAGAAGAAGATTATTGATCCTGAGATACCTATGATAATATTGAGCTTCCAAAGTTGAAGCTTTAGTCAGGTTGTTTTTTTCCAGAATGTAATTATGTTTCAGCAAAACAATATGGAAATGTTTTATTTACTGTTTAAACTTGTCTAGGCTTTTATACACAAAGATCATGTTGTGTAAGGAGGCAGTTTAGGAAATGTTTTGGTTAAAAAACAGTTTGGTTAAAAATGGGATTTCTTCACATGGTTAAAATGAACTTGCGAAAAGGAACGTTAGTCTGATCCAGTGGTTCTGCAAGGCCCCCTTTTTTTATTAAGCATATTTTCAAGCCACTTCCCACTTAACATCTTTTGCTTCAGAACTCCACTTGAATTTATTTAAAACATTGTAATGCATTCAAATTTCAACTTAAAAAAAAAAAAAAAAAGTTTAATGGCAAGAATTGTGTGCTGTTTAACACCCGGTATGAGACAACCTCAGATGATCTCATAATGCAAGTCATGATTTTAATTAACAGGATAAGTTAATGGTTAGGGTTAAAGGTCAGTAACTGTCCTTCTTAATGATGATTTATATAATATTTTATTGTGCCTGTATATGTTTCATTGTTTCCCATTATGTTTGTTTATGTAAGTGTTCGTAATCTATTAGCAAACCAGTTTTGTTTTCATGAACATGTGAACTGTGATGTGTGTTTGTACAGGATCTGAGGACAATAGTTCGATCAGACCTTTCATTCTGGACGCCATCAAAGAAGCCAAACAAGTTGTAGATGACTCTTATTTGTACTCTCGTCAAAAGTGAGTCTTTAACACATTGTACCAGAATATATTCATATCAGAGGATGTTAAAGCAAAGTTTTTTATCCCAGAATCAGCTGAAGATCAAATTGAGAAATATATCTCAAACTGACAGACATAACATACAAGAAACTCAGTCTCAAATATCCTGTAGGATTACAAGACTAAACAAAGACTACAGTACAAACAATATAATCTTATTAAATTTTAACCTCATCTACTGTACCATTTCATAACTCAAACTCCCTTTATTTCATTCCTCCTCCATGGAATATGCCATTTCAATGTCAGTGCAAATGGGGTACTGCTAGAGCAATAAGCAGGGGGACCGGATCTTCTTGTATGAGGTCATTTTAGGGATAAAATCTTGGCTTGATTAACAGGACATAAAATAGGGAGTGTTTTTATTTTTGAACACAGACACTAGAGAACCACCTAAATGTTTAGCAATGACTGAAAAGAATGGTTTGCAAAATAACCATTACCTTAAAATTAAATTGGCATAGATGCGTGATGGCAACACAGCATAGGTCAATGATGATTAAAAAATATATACAATATGTGCTTATATGGAAGCCTAGAACTAAAGTGATCAGGATTTTTTTTTTAAGTAAATTTTACCACTACTGGAATATGGGAAAAATATAAAGATATAACATTGCAAAAATGTAGAACTCACAAAATAAGCTTATTATTATTATTATTATTATTATTATTATTATTTGGAAACAACCAAACAACCAGAAAAACATGTGTGATCATGTGTATCTGTGCTATTTCTTTGCCTAAGTGACCCATTTTTTTATTTTTTGCTCGGTCATGTTTGTATAGTCATCATATTGCCTAGGTTGTGCTGAAAAAAATTACTAAACTCCACAATATTGAGCCCTATATAGCCTAGTGTATGTTTTTGTTTTGTTTTGTTTTGTTTTTTTAAACAGCAAAACAAATAATGGCTAAAATGCTCTGAGCATTAAGGGCTACATAAATCTTACCCTAATAAAACATGTATAAATTGGGCACAAACTTTGCAAACTTAATAATACGCGTAAACGCTAATTTAATATTTCATCTTTTTTTAGTTTCCAAAAGGAAAAAGGAAAACACAGTAACAAATATAAAATGATTAAAGTGTATCATTAAAAATTTCCCATTCAGAATCCAAAACTGAGTGTAAACTGAGTGTAAACTAATGAACTCTGAGCCCTAAATTATCTTGCTAAGTTGTATTTTCACCTTTGGGTTACAGGAGTCTTGAAAGGGTGCGCAGGGAGGATTTCATCAAGCCGTCTGATATACTGCGTCTGATGAAGCAGCCAAAGCGGAAGTCGCGTGAAGCTGTGAGAGCTGCGGATTACTTAGAGCAGACACTGAGGATCATCTCAGAGAAATCACACCACGCACACAAGAGATCTATTAATGCCACAGGTCTGACACACACACAACCACACACACACACACACTCACAACTCTAAGTCATATGATTATGGTTTTAGAGATGAGGTTTTTAAAAAGATTTTTTTTTTTTTGAGAACTCAGGTATAAGTGAGTTTATGTTCATATCCATCCTCCAACTCTGCACAAGAGCCACCAGCAGGATAGAGTTAGATGTAGCACTTAATCTGCTGCTTATGCTGAGGCAACATAATGCACTCAGAGGAAAGCGCTATCTACCCTCTTTTACATACAGTACACAAGATCACAGATGCACGTGATCAATTAATGTTTCTGTGGTTAATATTAGGCCATATTTACACTCAGAATGCAAGGACACTTTTACTCCCTTGACAACCAGCCATGGCTGTAGCTTCATCACAATTCTCTTGCAGACTTAAATTTCTCTTGTAGACTTGTATAACTCGCATGTAAAACTTTAAATAGGACACAAATGCTGTAAATTAAATTATAATTCTATTCTATTCTATATTCAAAAAATATTAAATAAAACCGTTAAACATTTTACTGCTTTTATTTAGTATTTTTTAAGGAACTTAGCTGCTTAGTTTTCCTGAACATCCTGCAGAACCAGTCATAGGCCTCCCAAGAACACGCCTGCTTCTTTTGTCATATTTGCAAAACCCAGAAGCTTTTTTTTGTGTGTGGAAATTTTCCTGTAAGATTTATGAATTAATCTTTTTTTTAATGTTTTTTTTTATTTTTGTACAGACATAATAATAAAATCATAAAATTATAGTAATAAAAAAGTATAGTATAAAGTATATAGGTAAAGCAAACTATAGTATTTCAGTGTGCGTGAATGAGTGTGTGTGTGTGTGTGTGTGTGTGTTAACCCTGTTTGTCTGTTCTCTCCCTCAGCACTGCTTACTCAAGAAGAACTCAACACAATCGTGAAGCTGACTGGCTGTGCCGCCCAAACCCAGCCACCTCAGTGCAGAACAATACCGGATCTGAACAAATATCGCACAGCCTCCAGCGTCTGCAACAACCAGTACGAGACACACATTGAACCAAGAACACACATGTAGAGCAATAGATTCAGTCTTAAATAATGACAGACTACCTCTGTCACTGCCACATTGTTAGTCAGGGTTCCAGGCTCTAAACTTTATTGCTCTGAGGCTTAAAGAAATATTTCTTAAAATCAAATTGCTGGTCCCACTGTGCTTAAACTAAATAAAAAAAATTAAAGAAGTTCTTCAGTCGATAGGTTTAATCCAATACTCTACATATTTAATGCTGTGATATCTAACTTTTTGCTTTAAATCTGTAGTGTAAATCCACTTCGAGGTGCCTCAAACATAGCATTCGCTCGCTGGTTGCCTCCTAACTATGAAGATAGCATTTCTCAACCTCAAGGATGGAACCCAGGAAAACTCTATAATGGTGTTGTGCTGCCTCTGGTATGACAACATTTTATTTTTAATTCTCTTTGCATTTTAACTTTTGTACTGTTTATAATTTAAACCTTTCTGTAGCAGCTGAATATGTGACATTGTATATAAAATGTATTTTTGTTGTGTCTCTGGTCTGTCCCTTTGTCCTATGAACACCATCTCCCAAGGTTTACACTCTTGCTTTTTTCTCTGGTTAGAAATACCAAGTCATGAAATTTTTAAGTTGTGCAATATGCTTTCTTTTTTACATTTTGAGGGTAATTGTTGAAATTGAAAAATTTTCCAGCAACGAAACCGCTGCATTGGCTGCTTAGTTTAATTTATATGGGCCAATTGCCTTGTCAAAGCTTATACTCTACCAGAGGAGGATCCGCCTGCCTGTGCTGGCCACATGACCAGATCTGTCTCTTTACTGTTTCTATTTTAGGATAATTTAACTTTTTCTAAAGCAGAATATCAATACAACAAGCACTTTCTCCCTGTTTATGTTTTTGCTGGTTCAGGTGAGGGAGGTGTCAAACCGCATTTTCAGCACTCAGGACCAAAATGTCGTGGGAGACAGTCAGTACACATTCTTCATCACATTCTTTGGCCAGTGGAATGATCACGACCTGTCGTTCACCCCAGTGTCACCCAGTATCCGGTCCTTCAGCAACGGCATAAGCTGTGATGAGAGCTGTGACCGCTCTGAGCCATGCTTTCCCATCCAGGTACATATAAGGAGTTAAAGTTGAATTGGATTATCCCTAACTCACCTTAGAATAATTAATAAAAAAATATATATATTGTTCACAATTTCACTTAGATTCCTAGAGATGACCCGCGCTTGCCCTCTAACCCCAAAAGCTGCCTCCCTGTATTTCGTTCTGCACCTGCCTGTGGCTCTGGAAACGGTGCGTACATGTTTGGAGGTGTCCCGCGGGTGAGGGAGCAGATCAACACCCTGACATCATTCCTAGATGTTGGCCAGCTATATGGCTCTGAGGATGGGCTCGCTCGAGAACTCCGTGACCTGTCCAACGACGGGGGCCTCATGCGTGTCAACGACAGATTTCGGGACAATGGACGTGAGCTGCTGCCCTTCACCAAGGTGGTGAGCAAAATGTGCGCCACACGCAATCGCATTCTGAACACCACGGGCCAGGAGGAAGTGCCGTGTTTTATTGCAGGTGGGTTCTTTGATTGATTTTTGTATTTTTCGGTTCCTAATTGAATGATGGCCAACTGCCAGCTATTTTGACGGCTCTCCCGACAGCTACCAAACGTTTCACATCCTTCCAACCAGGCATGGCAAGCTAGCCGAGTGCATTTTAACACACTTGGAGAGAAGTGCTATCCATCCTCTTCCACCTGCCTATGCTTACAGACACATTTTTACCGTGGATGGCTGTGACACATCAGGATGTGTGAATTGAATTAGTGATCTGCTGTGTTTATTACATTTACAGTATGACAGTAATCAAACCACAACAAATGTTTAGTTAACAGTAATTAAACAGTAATTAAATTAGTGTCTTTTAGCAGTAGCATCCCTGGTTTAATCCAAGGGTATTTGTCTCTCCCACTGTCAATAACCATGCAAGTATATGGATTAGATATTTTAAATTGCCCTTAGCTTGGAACGAGTGTGTTCATGGCCGCCTGCGATGAATTGTCATCCCATTGAAAGTGGATTCTCCTGCTATGCATCCATTGTTCCTGGAATATCCTTTAGATCTAGAGCAACTCTAGTTGTTATTTTAGCCTCAGTTAGAAGAAAATGCATGCAAATATATGATGATTTGGCTATATATTAACAGGAAACATCATAAATGAGATAGTCTTGCACTACAGTATTTGTTAGCTACACTATTCTTGTGGCTCTAGAGCAAACATCACTAAAGGACAAATTTCAGACCCCAAACATATTTTGAACAACTCACTTTATTCCAGAAAGAGCAACATAGTTTACATTGTTATTTATTTATTTATTTATTTATTTATTTTGCATTGTTCCTTTCATCATACAATAAGATCAAAGACAAAACCTAAATTTCAAATAAATGTAAGTACTTTTATCTAAGAACAGCTGTTATTTGCAGGTGATGCACGTGTGGATGAGAACATCGCTCTAACTTCACTGCACACACTCTTCCTGCGAGAACACAACCGGATCGCGCGTGCTCTGCGGCGCCTGAACCCGCACTGGACCAGTGAACAGCTTTATCAGGAAACACGCAAAATTGTTGGAGCTTTCCATCAGGTACTGCAAACACACACACACACACACACACACACACACACACTAAGATTAATTGCTGTTGATAAATGTTTTAAGTTGATTATTCTGGATTTTGTGCCCTTATGTCTGTGAATGGGTCAGGAGTAGCCCAGTGGTTAAGGATTTGGACTACAGTATGGTTCGGAAGGTTCCCGGGTTCAAATCCCACGACCACCTAGTTGTCCCTGTTGGGCCCTTAACGCTCAACTGCTCAGATGTATAATGAGATAAAAATGCCTAAATGAGGTGGCTCGGAGGCCACTGTAGTCATTCGTGGAACATTTAGCAAGTGGAACGTTGATCCTTAAAAATCGATATATTATATTGATATTATATTGATTAAATATATACTCGCTTTGTCTGGCAGATCATAGTGTTCAGGGATTACCTGCCACACATCGTGGGAACAGAAGCCATGAGAAGGCAGCTCGGCAGGTATCCCGGCTACAACCCCAACGTTGACCCAACTATCTCAAACGTCTTCGCTACCGCTGCTTACCGCTTCGCCCACGCCACTCTCCAACCCCTTATCTTCCGTCTGGATGAAAACTTTCAAGATAATAGACGGTTCCCCAGCGTTCCCCTGCAAACAGCCTTCTTTACACCGTGGAGGATCGTATTTGAAGGTGAGTTGATGCTAATAACCAGCAATTTTGACCGCAGCACAGAGCACTTTGTGAAAAGGTGAAAACACAATATGTTGTTCAAAAGGTTAAAGTTTTGAGAATAATGTTGCTAGTCAACCGTGATAAACAGATATCCAGGACAGATGTTAGGTAATAACAAATGGGTCCACTGATCTGTGTTGATGTATTGATGTTTGCTTTATAGAATCTATGTACACCGTCTCAGATGTCCTGTAGTTAGTCATATTAGAAAATTCTAACTATTGTATCTAATAGTATTTTGTGAAACCTCACCTAAAAGTCTCATCTGAACCCCCCAGGTGGAATTGATCCTCAGATTCGGGGGCTGATTAGTCGGCCAGCTAAGCTGAACAAGCAGGATGGTATCCTGGTGAACGCAGTAAGAGAAAGACTGTTTGCCTTTACCAGCAAAATCGCTCAGGACCTGGGTTCCCTCAACCTGCAGAGGGGCAGAGACCACGGCCAGCCAAGTAAACACACACAGACACACACACACACACACACACACACACACACACACACAGATATGCTTACATGCTCGATACATGCAGACAGGGTGACAGACAGATAAAAAGAGTAGACCCATAAATTTAAATAAATAATGAATCAACAAACAAACAAAAAAAATAAATGAATAAGTCAATAAATAAAAGGGACATCCCAATCCTGTTAAGTTGAAGACATTTGGCTAGAACAATGAAAAAGGTAGTAATTTCTTAGTATAAACATCTCAACAATTTTACCACGGAGTAAATTGTATGTCAGAATACTTATTCTTTATCACTTATTTTTTTTAAATGTACAGTACTGTGTGAATCTCTTATTTCTTCATATTTAATTGTGAATGAAATTAAATTGTGTAGATTAAATGGAACAAATGTTTTACTGCAACAGGCTGCAAAGTGCCTAAAGATACAATTTCGGTTGTTTATGTAACAACCTCAGCAGCAACCTCATTTCCCCGCTCGTCTTTTCCCACCACTCAGCATTCAGCGTGTGCTAATCACCGCCCTGATCATCTCCACCTGTTTCCCACTGGTTCATGCCTTACGCTAGATGTTGTTTTTTATTCTTGGCTGATTCATAGGTCACTGTGTGGCCTAACAAACAAAAAACCTTCCTCTGAAACTGGTAAGGTACAAATTCTGGACTAAAAATAAAAGTCAAAAAATAGCCAAAAATGACATGCAAATAAAGTCCTTCAGGATGCCTGGAGAAATATTTCTCAAGACTACATAAAAAATACAAGTCTGGCTCTTTGGGAGGTAAATTTGAAGAAATTAAGGGGCTCAAGACTTTTGCACAGTACTGGATCTTTTTATATTTATGAAAAGTCCAGGAAGGTTATAGAGTATGTGGAAATTTGTACAGTAGTGGACAATCAGTGTGCACGAGACATATACTTTATTACATAACAAACAGTCACCAGAAAAAGTTCCCAAAAATTGTCTGAATACTTATGTCCCAAAATCTTGGGTCAATATTTGTCACAAACACAGTCATACACAGTATGATATGAAGTGAAATGCTTATACGATCGCAGATGACCTAAAAATTATTCAGTAAGAATATGAAGTAGTAAATAAGATTTTTTTTTGCTATTAACCATACCATTATATTTTCATCTGCCCATCAGGCTATACCGCTTGGCGCAGATTTTGCGGCCTGTCCACACCCAGGAATGTTAATGAATTGGCAAGTGTGCTGAATAACCCCGTTCTTGCAAGTAAACTTCTTCAGCTTTACGGCTCTCCCGATAACATCGACCTTTGGGCTGGAGGCATTGCTGAACCGTTTGTCGCCGGAGGCCGAGTCGGACCGGTGTTCTCCTGTATCATTGCCACCCAATTCCAGAAGATCCGCCAAGGAGACAGGTAATTTGTCTGTGCATTAAGGTTATGTACCTCCACCACTCCAGTGGCTCAGTGATTAGCACTGTGGCCTTGCACACCCTGGGTTGAGGGTTCGATTCCTGCCTCGTCTGTGTGCTTGGAGTATGCATGTTCTCCCCATGCTTGGTGGGTTTCCTCCGGGTACTCTCCCACAATCCAAAGATTAGGCTAACTGGTGTTTACAAATTGCTCGTAGTATGTGAGTGTATGTGTGCCCTACAAAGGATTGGCACCCCATCCAGGGTGTACCCCTCCTGTACTCCCTAAGTCTTCTGGGATTGGCTCCGGACCCTGTATACAGGATATAGTGATATAGATGATGAGTGAGTGAGTGGTGAAGGAAACTGCACTCTGTGATTGTTTTCCTATAACATTTTTGCACCATTAATACGTATGAACCGGACACAGGCCGCTAGTTTTTTTCTAAAAAAATATATATTCAAAATCATTTTTAACAGCAGATGGGGCGTATAGAATGCTTTAGTCAAGTGAGCTGGAGAGACGCAAGTATTTGTTTATTGTTGACTAGCTGTATTTTTAAAGTACAACTTTTAAAATTGGTGTTGAATGTAGTCCTCTTACTAAATAAATACAGTAAACTTGCGTCTCTCCATCTCACTTGACTGCAGCGATTTACAGGAATATACACATTCAGTATGTCACCTCATATAAATAATCTATGCACCAGGTCACAATAACTTACCGCATCCCAAACATCAGCTATATATAGCTGAATATATATAAATATCCAATTTAACACGGTTATACCCTAGATAAGTGTAATTGATTAGATAAGAATGTTTTAACTACCAAATAATGGATGGGAATGGCATTTATGTCATGAATTAAATATCGAATTACTTGGACTTTTAAAAAGTAAAATTATATCTATACACAGTTAATTTGGGTCTTTGCGATTTCTGCACTCAGGCTCTGGTGGGAGAACAGCGGCGTTTTCACCCCAGCACAGAGAGCCTCCCTGTCCAGAGTGTCTCTGTCTCGCATCGTCTGTGACAACACAGGCATTTCCAGAGTTCCTCGGAACGCTTTCCTCTATAGTCCCAACCAAGCAAACTTCAGTAACTGCAGAAGTATCCAGGGGGTTGACCTCAGTCCTTGGAGGGAAACAGTCACTAGTAAGTGAGATCAACAGCAAAACCAACAAGTTCTGTTTTCTTTAAAAGTACAAGTACAGATATTTGTTGTAGGATGTAGAGAAGTACAGTATAAGTAAAAAGTATTTTAAAAGTAAAACTACTTTAGTAAAGTACAGACACATGAAATATGTAGTTAAGTACAGTAACAGTACATTTCCTTAGTTACCTTCCAGTTCTTCTGGGAATCGCAAGCTTATATGAATCTTGCAGGATGACGAGTCTCTATGACATATTGTTCATGTTGAATACACACTGATAATTAGCTATGAGGATATCAATATCACTCAAATGTGACACCTAGCCTTAATTTATTTTATTACTGTTAAATGCTGTGCATTTCAACTATTGAGTGTGCCATTGTGTGTGGTGTTGGCCTAACTTTGGTGTTTGACCTCCTAGGGGGCGGAAGCAGTGAAAGTGAATCTGATGAAAATGAGGTCAGTTAAGTGTTTTTTTATTACACACTGAACCAATCAAGAAGACATTATAACTTGGACTGAACAGTGGCCTGTTAGGAATTTGATTATTTATTGTGATGCTGATCATTTTGACTGTCTCTTGGTAGTAAATTAAGGCGACTAGACTTGAATTATAAACTTAAAGATGCTTGTGAAAATGTAAAACTCGCTCAGAACTAGTGGTTTCTGCTTATGTACATTTTATCATTTTATAGATTTAATTTAAACTGAATAAGATTGCTTTTTTTACCACAAATCTTTAAACAAAAATAGAAATATGTCTTTTAGACATTTTTTCAGACTCTTAATTCAGTACCTTATCTTTTTCTTCCACTCTCAGATTAACTAAAAATGAGAAGCTCCAGTTGTCCATGTTGAACTAGATGCTACCTGTAGACCCAGTAGTCCCCCTGACCTCTTCCTCTCTGCCGTCGCTTCTGCAAAATCATCTACAAACATCTGAACCTCTACAACACCCATATGAGCGAGTTCATTAATCTGATTGATTAATTTATTGACTGATTGCTCTGCAAAGGTCCCCATTTTACATTCAAGTTCTGTTACATAGCAAACTATTGTCTTAGGTTACAGCTGTACAATTTGACCACAAAACAAACCAATGTTGTATCAATTGGAATTGTAAGAGTAATGATGGAAAGAAATCAAATACTTAAATAATTCTTTTGATTGTGTTAAGCTGCTTTGGGACAATGCCAATTGTTAAAGGCGCTATACAAATAAAATTGAATTGAATTGAATTGAAAATACATCCAGGATCGATCCACATACACCGGTACACACTGAAGGGTTGCTTTCCAGATAGGGATTTGCAAACTGTACACTGTTCATGAATACGTTTTCTAACTTTGCGCTCCTCCAAGAGCACTGTTTGCACTTTACAAATGAATGGCTAACTTTCTCTTTTGCTAGGTAGTGAGAATTGATAATGGCTTGTGAGCATTCTGTTCAGGAAACATTTTAATATATTGTAGGTCACTCCACTGCTACATGTCATCACACTTAGTATGTCAGTTTTTCAGTGCTTCTATTTTACATATACTATATATTTTTTCATTATGCATGCAGTATAGCTCCCATTTTCTGAGCTTGATAAATATTGTGTTGCATTAATATTTTTATCTTTCTTTTTTATTTTGTTTCTAACCAGTTTAATAAAATGCTGTACCTGATCTGCACATCGTCTGCCTTATTTGATCTTGTTGTGCAATGTAGTATTTACACATTTGGCATGCATACACTTGGCATATATAGACATTTTATTTCCAAAACCATATATTATCAATTTATTGCTCTATTATTCAGCTCTATAATTTAGCCATAAAAATGTGTTTCAATAAAATCAGATTTACAAATTAAAAGTCGCATAGTTTATTATTTCTTTAACAAGTTACCATAGGTCTTAGGGCTCAACCAAAGTGCGGCTCGGATCCCACTGCAGTTATTTGGCAAACATTCAGCGAGTCTTCACCTGATCCTTGAAAAACTTGTTGCCAACTTGCTGAAGAGACGCATCTTTCTGTGAGAACAGGACACAATCCTGCACCAACACCACTTGCACTTTACTGGAACTGGGCTGGGAGTTATGGCCACATCCCATGTATAGTCCTGACCTCACGCCACGTGTTTGGATCCCAAAGAAGTTAATTGGAGGCCAGCGTTCAGATGCTCCAGTAAAACGTTCTACCTTGATGGTATCCAACCACTAGTAAAATACTGGGACAATTGCATTAGTGTCAAAAGTCTGTCTTTGACCTGAATGCCCCTTACAGTATATACAGTATAACCTATACGCTGGTAAGTCATCATACCTGCAGTGAAAATCTTCAATAGCAGGGAGTAGTTGTTATCACCACTGAAAGTATCTATTGTAGCACTTCTTAAAAGTATCTAGCAGTCATTGCAGGAACATGGACAAAAAGAAAAAACCCACAGCCAGTCTGGCGGTGCAGGAAAGGTGCAGCATAAAAAGGCTCCAGTGATTTAAGCAGTCTACATGTTATAATGAGGACCAGTGGTGAAGCAGTAGACATGTTACAGAGGAGAGAGCAGGGAGAGTGTGCTCTGTTATGACTGCATGCAACCATAATCTCTTATTATAAGATTATTATAAGATTATAATCAGTGTTGGGGAAGTTTCTCAGTAAAAGTAATCTACTACAAATTACTAATTACGCTACTTTTAAGTTACTTTGAAAACATCTGTCACTGTGTGCGCCTGTGATGTGCGTGCACCTCAATCGATCATTAATGTTAATGGATCTCGGGCTTTCTCCGCGTAAAAAATCCTCAGCTTTTGTCCCTTCCTCCCTCCTTTAACCCTCCCCTTCCCCATTTTTTCCAAATAAAATTATCCCTTTTCCCGTAAAACCTCGCCTTGTGTCCGTGCGTCTGTGGTGCCACCCGTGCAAAAAGAGTGAACCCGTTACATCAAATGTAAAACTATAAAGCTTTTTTGATTTTCAAATGCATTTTGATTAATTTTTAAACATTACATTTGTAACGCTAGTAACGTAATGTGTAACATTGGTAACTGTAATCAAATTACATGCATTTAAAATATAAATCAGTTATCAGGAAAAGTAATTAGATTACAGTAACGCGTTATACCTAACTCTGATTATAATAATATAATATATATATAATATTATATGCTAACCAATTACAAGATTATTAAGTTTACAAATTTGTTGTTAATTTTCACATTTCGTTAAATTTGTTTAAACATGGCTCAGCTGTGGATTTGGGGGTCAGAGGATTCGAGTTCGAACCCTGCCGACGGTGGGTTGCCGCACCCCATAATTCCCAGCCACTGCATTCATTACTTGTACCAAACCTGGTTAGAAACCCCTTGACACCCCTTATTGTCTATATGCAGTGGAACCTCGGATTGCGAGCAATGCGGTTTGCGAGTGTTCTGCAAGACGAGCAAAGATTTTTAATAAATTTTGACTTGGAAAATGAAAATGAGTCTTGGTTTACGAGTACCGAGTATCATGTATCACGCATGTGCTTCTTGTTTTGACGCCGAGTGTCACGTGATCACAACTATGTTTTTTCTCTCTCTTGTGGGTAATCGTCTCCCCTGCTGGGTCTTAGTGCTCGTCTCTCACTGGTACAATCAACATCCGTGCACGCGTGTACTGTTTACTATAACACTGTGACCACGTGTGTGCACGTAAAACATCTTTTATTTTGTGCTTGTATGCGTGTGTGTACAGCGCGAATGTACTGTTTATTATAACACGTGTGTGCGCGCGTGTAAAGCAAAAGAAAGTCTCATTAGAAGGTTAAAAATCCATTTTCTCCCTCAGCCTGTCGTTGTGTGTGTGCACGCGTGTAATTTGACACTGTGCCCCCTCCTCGCACCCTCTTCTCTACACAGGAACACTGCTCTGTCGTGATTCTTTTCAAAGGTAAAGTGCAGGTTCATTTGTTTTTATTTTTACTTTACAGCATGCACTCACGCAAAAGTGTTCCTTGCAAATTTTTCCAATAAAACAGTCTTTCCGTTAATGTGTGTGTGTGTGTGTGTGTGTGTGTGTGTGAAACTCAAATAAGAGAGGAGGAAGTGTTACTGTGTAACACTGATTCCTCCTCTCCTCTTACTTTAGCTTCACAGACACACAGCGCCTGCATGCATAAACACTTATCTGTCGGGATTTATTTTTACTTTTTTTAAAGGTAAAGTGCATGTTAATTTGGTTTTGGTAATTTTTTGGGGCTGTGGAAGAAATAATTTGAGTTTCCATTATTGCTTATGGGAAAATTTGCTTTGGTTTACGAGTGTTTTGAAATATGAACCCGCTCCCCGAATGAATTATGTTCATAATTCAAGGTTCCACCATACCAAGGAAAGTTTATTTGCTTAATGTAAGCTTCGAAATCCCCATTAAGTTATTGATGTGTATTTGAAACATGATGCAACAAATCTTCTTTAACATAAAAAAATAAAGTAAGTAAAACTTTATTTGAAAACACGTCAGGAATGAATTAACAGAACTACTTTAATTTGAGAGACAATGGAAAAACAAAACCATGATGGAAAAGTTCTTGAAAATATGAAGGAAATTTCTTTGAAATATGACAAAGGGACAAACGAGACCCCTTTTGAACACGACGCAAAGTTCTTTAAATTGACACGTAAATAAACCTTTTTAAAATATAGGGGCGGGTCAAAAGTTCTCTGACTAAGGAAGAAAAATGGCTAAAGAACCGGGGTGAAGTTGGTTTGAAGTTGGACACTGGATATTCGAGCTCCAGCTTCCTGATTCCGATTCGTGGCGGAGATTCGCTAACAGAGTCCGGCAAAAGCAAAGCACAAATTATTAATAAATATGCAATGTAAAAATATTAAATAAAAAAAATGCAGGACAGTTGGTCTCACATTTTAGAATAAATTTTGAGGCAATAGGTCACATGACCTGGAAGTTATTGAAATAAAATCATTAAATGTTCTATTAAAAAATATTTTAAAATAATTACTTTGCATATTAAAAAGTGATAATATGCAAAGTCATTATACACCACCATGCATCACATTCACATTAACAGTAACATTTATATATTTATTTATTTCAAATATGAATGTTTATAATATTAATATTATCCGTATTTCAGTCAGACAGTAATTTGCAGACTCTAGCGAATCTCCGCCACAAATCGGAATGTGGAAGCCGGAGCTCGAATATCCAACGTCCAACTTCAAACCAACTTCACCGCATGGCAAACCAAACGTGAACCTTCCTTGGAGGAAAAAAAAGACTGTATTGAGCACCCAAATTGTTAAGTTTTAGTGATCCTTTAGTGATTACAACATACATAGGTGTCATGCCCATCTTTTGCTACATAGCCATTTGCATGTTCTATGGAAATCCAGGAAACAAAAGAGAAGGAAACAAACCATAGGAAGTATTGCCATTTAAGAGATGATGAGGAAAAGGGGGAAAAGATAAATAAATGACGGGGAAAATTAACACTGGCTAGAGGAAACACAGTGAAAACAAAATCAATTTTTTGAGATAACAAAATCTACCGAATCTGAAGTACTTTGCATAAGTAAAAAATTGGAAAGAATCAGATGAGATATATCAGGTCAATTCATCTACATATACAATGCAATTTTGAGAATCCAATTCAATCAGTTGTGATTTTCTGTTTCCCTTTGGTGGCAGACAGGATTAATTACATTATTGGTAAAAATTTACTCACTCACTAACTCACTCACTCATCGTCTATACCCCTTTATCCTTTTTTTCCTTTTTTTGTGGCCAATCCCAGGAGGATTAGGGCACTAGGCAGGGTACACCGTGGACAGGGTGTCAATCCATCACAGGGCAGGTAAAAATCTGATGCACAATGTTAAATGTGATCCTGAACCACTTATCTTAGCATCAGCTGTTGCAGTTTGTAATGTTTCCCCTCACATTGCATTGTTTCCAAGGTAACCATTTCTTTGTCACCTCCTCCCACATGGTGATGTTAATAATCCCAATTCCTTCTCATTTATGGACATTACTGCCTTAAAGATTGGAGCCATTCATGACAGTCTAGGTATTCGTGGGACTGATCGACAAATCTTTGTTGCCCCCTCTGGTCCAAAGTGTCTGTGTTGATGGTAATGTGTGTTAACTCACAGATAATGTATTTTTTCATATCTCAATCTCTGTTTTTCATGTCTCAATCTCCACCTCCAAATGTGCAGTGTTTATGTAGATGAGCTACCGCTGTGTCTCGAGAAAACACCAAGTGAGGGGTTCTTCTTATATGAGGTCACAGTAGGGTAAAAATCTAGTTGACTTGTTTAAGCCACAGTCCATACAAAAATTGGAAAAAGGACAAAAAACGATCATAAAAACTCATACTCACATACTTCTTTGCCTACTGTATGTGACCCAATAAATTTTTTTATTAAGTCATCTTTGTATAGATGGTTAAAATGAAACAAAATTCAGTTTGTCGTATTGCAGGTTGTGCTGAAAAAAGGATAGGTCTTCTATATTGCAAAATTTTGACCCCTATATACAAAGTATTTACGCCGTGGGAACATCACTGCCTACCTGAACAACACGGTGTAGTTGATTGATGTGTTGTTATGGAGGTGATGTGGGTGTACAATAGTATACTCTCGGCTTTTCTCTTTTGTCAAAAGTGTCTGACAAAAACTTCATGACATTGCCAGGCTTCTGACCGAGGTCTCTGGATTAGAAAGTGTTGACATTAAACACTGGATTAAACACATTACTATTGTAATAGAAATACCTGACATGCTGATGAAAGCTTTGTATGTCACACGGTATCATTCAGTTCTCCCCATTTATTTTAAGTGGGGAATTAAATAAGTTAACACACAAAAAAAAATGGATTGAAAAGCTGTGTACAAAAGCACTAGATAGTACTGCAACTAGGACAGCAAGAATGCAACAAGGTTTATGTCAAAAAGGCTGAGAGGGAAGTGGATCAAATTTGCGTGTGGAATTTTAATTATAAGTTACAATTACGACAGTTGAAATGCTTTTGTTTTATAGCCTGTTTTTTTCTGCCACTTGGCCGACAGTTTTTGTTGAAAGAACATTTTAAGGTAAAAATGCTTGTTAGCAGTGCATTTCAGTTCAGAGTTGCCACACAGCCTCTTATTTGTTGATAAGTCAGGAACATCGCTTCTGTATTCAATCAGGTACAGTTGACGGACTCAATGCAAGACACTGACTAGTGGAGGCTAACAGCAATAACTGATTTAAAAAGTTTAAGTTTGCAGACTAATGAGCTCCTTCACTGCAATCATAAAAGCAATTTCTATTTTTTATTATTTTTTTTTAATAAACTGCAAATGCTCTGGCACATTCAACCAATCTGCTGTTGCCTACATTTTACTTGCTTAATAACTTGTCGATGAAAATTTTAAATGATTAAAACTCAGACGCCAGGAGACGGACAAAATGTTTGAAGAGAACAAAGGGCAGGAGCGGTGAGGGTCAGGAAGGACGGTGCAAAGGGTGCAGTTTCTTGGTTTCCGAAGGTGGCAGCAGTCATTCCCGAGCAGAGGAATGATTGTTGCTGGCGGACCCTGAAGACGAGGTACTCGAGGATGCATCAAAGTGTAGCGTTGGCCCTTCACCAGCAGCGTTCCTTGTGGGGGTGAGCATAGTCAGTTCTGGAGAGAGACAAAATGTTTGAGAATTAGATAAGAAGAAAGTATAGTGAGTCCCAGCTTGGTGGAGAACACATCCTGCAATTGATTAAACATCTTATTTAGCTCCTGGGTGTTGAGACACTGGTGGAGAATGCTGGCATCCAACACAGACCCTAGGGCGTAACCCACCCCAGGAACTGATCTGGAGCAGATGGCTGTGGAACTGTTCCGGGGTTGAGTTGCTCCCCAGAGTCTGTGTCAGATGCCCACAATCTCCATAAGTATAAAGCCTTGAACAAAGCAAGTCAAAACAAAAAAAAGACACTGCAAGACGGAGGTTGAGAAAAAAAGATGGGGGAGGAAGGTGCAAAGGGTGCAGTTCCTTGGCTTCCAGAGGTGGCAGCCATGAATCGCCGAGCTGAGGGATGACCCCTGCTGGTGGAGGCTGAAGAGGGCTGAAAACGAAGAACTTGAGGATGCGGTTAAAGAGTGGTGTTTGCCCTTTCACAGTGCTGTGCCCCATGGGGGGACAGTTTTCAGCACAATTGGGCTCCAGAGAAACACAAAACGTATGTGATTTAAACACCCAAGACAAACTACTCAACAGACCAATGCTCGGCTGGCCTTCAATAGACAGGTGATAACAGCAGGATGGTAGTCGGTTGGTTACTGCCAGCCCTGGTCACTTGAGGCCCCCAGCCCCTTTTGAATGAACAATGGAGCTGATGAAGGTGCTGAAGCAAGTTCTTGGCCTTGTTTTCCTTGCGTGAGGTGAGGAGGGTGAACAAAGTAAGAGGTGCTATTAAGCTCGTTTCTAGACAAATTTTACTTTTTTTATTTATTTTATTTAATATTGTTTTGTGTCTCTGTTTCTTTGTGTGTTATGGCAGTCATCACATAAGCAATTTCCTGCAGGATCAATAAAGTTTTCTGATTTTTCTGATTTCTGATTTTCAATTACTGAGGCAGATAATTTTGCTTCCTTCAAGAAATACTGCTAAAAACTACTTAGCAAAAGATATCTAAATATCTAAAAAGTATCTTATCCATAACGTTATGGATATGGAAAGTGTTTTGCTCTGTTCTTTTTCTGTACACACCCTGACAAAAGTCTTGTCGCCTATCCAAGTTGTAGGAACAACAAATAACTTGACTTCTACAGTATGGCCAACAGAACCACTTTATCCTGGTGTGCCTGATGGCATAGTGTAGATAATGGTACCTACTGCTTGTCTTTTCTAAATATACAAAAGATGAATTTAGTTAAAAACAGTGCAGAGCCTACAGTAAAAAGTACAAAAAGAGGAATGTGGCAAAAACAAGATTTCAATATTGCAATATATTGATCATAAATGTGATAAACATGGCAAATAGCTCTGGTTGTGTAAGCCAAATGTTTTGTTATGTTTATTTTTTTTTTATAGATGGTTTAAAAAAAATTAATTAATTTTTTTTTAAAAGAGGCATTTATTACCCAGCTTTTGCTTGCAATTACACAGACTTGGTTTATTGAGCGGATAGATTTTATTGACAAATATAACAAATGTGAAAAGCTGTATTAAACAAATTCATTGACTGCGTGGGCAGTGGAATGTGGTTTCTTCTGATATTGATCTGTGTTCTAGGAATTAAGAGCATTTGGTGACAAGGATTTCTTTATTTTTTCTGTCGATTTCCCCGTAATATGTGGGCTTCAGTTCAGCACTTCCTTCTAGACAATGCTTCCTTTAAGACAATGTTTATATAATATGTTAAATATTTATAAAATGTAATACATGCAGTAGATATAAAAATATTTATAGATTATTTTCCGCAATTGACAAGGGAAATTTTGGGTTCTGTCTGGATTCAGAAAAAACATGAACAAAACTGTGTATAATTGTTAATTTGCAGCATATACAGGACATTTTATATTTGATTTGATTGAATGCCCTGTGTATTTTTTTATTTTCATTTTGTTTTTCACATAAAAATCACAAGTATTTATTATAGAAAACAAATCACAAAAAAAAAAAATGTTTTAGCTTTTTTTCATACCTCACCTCAGAGAAAAATAAAGGTAGTGTTCTGCTATTAAAAGTACTAGTTTGACTTAAACACCCCTCAGACATTGCTCATAAATATATCCTTATTCCTATTAAATTTTTAAAAACTTTTTAAATCAATATTTGCTGCTGCTAAACTTAGTGGCTTTTGACCTCAGAGTTGAGAAAACATTTTAATGCAGTGGTTTATGGAAAATTATGTAATGTTCGGTTGCATAGTCCTTGCCTTCAATAACTGCATTAAGTTGAAGACCCATCCAGCGACATAACCAAAGTGTTTGATTTTTCTTCTTGCATTTCCTTTCCATGCTTCTACTGCAGGTTTTCTTGGTTCACAAGGTAAAAATTTAAGTCATTACCTCTCCTCTAGTTAGTTGGAAAGAATTTCCCTGTAAATTGACAGATTGCTTCAAAAGACTTTAATATTTATTCTGTTGCTACCTTTGCAATCAGTAAAGATTATCAAGATTGCTCCAGAAGCAGCTGTGCAAGTTCAGCAGCCATGTGTGCTGATTTAAGGCACATTTTCCATTTAGGCATTTGACAGATGCTTTTATCCAGAGCGACTTACGCAAGTTTGACTTTAAAACTTTTGAGCTGTGAATCATTTAAAAAAAATCCCCACATGTTTCCAAGCAATTATAGCACAAATAGTTCCTCGTTCCAGGTCTACGGAAATTGAATACACATGTTTTTGATTAGTCGATGCTTATTGCATGGAATAAAAAGATGTTAAAGACTTGTACTATTAATATGAATTTATTTAAAAATGGTGAATTACTTTTTACTTACCTTCTTAGTTACATGTAATGTTGAAACTCATTTTATATGTGTTCTACTAGTTCAATTTATATCGCGGCAGTCATTGATCTTTTTCCGTCTTGAATTAAATAGTGTTGTGTGTTTTTTTTAATGCATTTGTTAGGTGTTAGAGAGAAAAGCATACAGTAGATCCTGAAGAAGGAAAAAAAGGTTAAAGATTTATCTGACTTTTACAGAGCATCGATACGGAAGGCTCTTTTCACAAATATTAATGTTAAAAAATTTATTTAAAAAAAATAATAAATCACGTTAAATATCAGTATAACCATAATTAATAATAGCAAATCGATTATGGGATGTAGGTGGGACATATGATTATGGGATGTAGGTGGAACATCCACTATGTTTGAGACGTAATAACTTAAACAATAAATAAGTTTTTTTTTTTAAATAAAAATAAAAAGATCAGCACTAGAATAAAAGGGGCCATTTGTCACGGGCGGAGATGAATAGGAGTGAGGAGAGAAGCTGTGACAGTTTGGTCACAGAATGTGACCAGACTGTGTGGGGGAAAAACCTCAGTGACGTGTCAATGACGTGGGAGAATCTACCAAAAACCCGGAAGTAAAGCGCGAGCTGGGATCCAAAAGCTCGTGAATCTGTGAACGAAGGTAGAGTACAGTACGCGCGATCGCGGCACCTGATCTACGGTTAATTAATCCGGACAGAAAAGAGATCCTGAGTGTGATGTTGATGCGCTCTTGCTCGCGGACGCAGAAAGTATCCACAAGCATAAGCACGCAGGTTGAGAAAGATAGCGTGAATGGAGGATGAAGGGACAGACGGGGTTGAAAACCTGAGAGATCCGATGACGGTTTCAATGTCCAGACGTGAAGGCGGCAGGTCCGTAAAACAAAGCAGGGTCGGTAATCTTTATCCAGCAACGAGGGCAGAGAAATTCAGAAGCGCGGTCCAAGATCAGAGTCGTTAAGCAGGCAAGGTCATACACGTAGGGATAAACACAGGAAGGTAATCCAAAGGGCTATGCACGAGACAGAATCCAGAAAACGGGCGAGTTCGAACACAGAAGTAGAGCACGAGGAGAAATCTCTAGGGAACCGGCGGGACAAAAGACAGCGCAAGTAAGATACATCGGCGATGAGTGGAACTTTCCGAGAGTAGAATGCCAGATTAGTAGCAGGTGCACTCAGGTAATCAACTCACAAAGCGTGGAAAACCTTGGATAGAGTTATGACCTGGATGTACTGGGTTGGTTGTGCTGGCTCATGACACTATTCTTAAAAAAAAAAAAATGAGGAAATAGGACTTAACAGCACCTCAACAGCATGGACCTGTGCAATTTTTTCTACTGCAATAGGCTTCAGTATATTGAAGGTACTGTAATGCACACATAGACTATTTAGGTGTTTCAATCAGGCCTCTGAAGGGCAATCTTAATGCTTCAGCATACCAATAAATCTTGGACAATGCTATGCTTTGTGGCAACAGTTTGGGGAAGGCCATTTTTTTATTCCAACATGACTGTGTCCAATGCACAAAGCAGGACTATAAAGACATGGTTTGATGAGTTCGGTGTGGAAAAACGTGACTGGCCCGAACACAGAGCCCTGACCTCAACCTATTCAAGCACATTTGAACTGGAACGGAGATTGTGAGCCAGGCCTTCTCGTCCAACATCAGTGTCTGACATCATAAATGCTCTACAAAATGAATCGGCACGAATTCCCTCAATAACACTCACATATTTTGTGGACAGCCTTCCAAGAAGAGTGGAAACTGTTATAGCTGTAAAAGTAGATCTGGTTTGTAAATCCGGTTAGAGTTTAAGGTGGCAGCTATTAGGATTTTGTCTTCTTATATTTCAGGTAGACAGTGTAAAATTTCCAAGGCCTGTTTCTTTGTTCCCTTAAATGGAAATGCTACTTGTAGTTTGTTTTCCTCTCTATTGTTTCCCCAGGTTTTCCATAGAACATGCACATGGCTATGTAGTAACAGATAGTAACAGATGGACATGACACCTATGTTCTTTGTAATCCCTCAGGAAATGACCTAGGACATAAAAACCTTTTCTCCTATGAATTAACTAGAAAAAACGTGTGTGCAGCTCTGTATGCATGTGCATGCATGTGTGTGCACGTGTGTATACCTGTGTGTGTACAGTATATCTCGTATCTCTTTCTGGTCGTCAAGAATATTGAGGCGTGGCGGACACATCATCTGGTCTTTCCTCATTTTTTTAGACTTAACAACTTCCTTACGGGCAGACTGGCAATGATAAGCATCTTCACGTGTCCAACAGGTTTGCTCTCCTCAGTGACGCACCATCCGAGAAACCTGAAAGAGCTCTGGTTATAGGAGACTCTATACTGAGGCACGTGACATTAGCTAGGCCTTTAGAGGCGCCAGCGGCAGTGGTTAGGTGTATCCCGGGAGCCAGAGTACTGGACATAGCAGGTTATCTTAGGGCTCTAGGACAGCATAGGTTCTCTAAGATACATGCTGGAGCTAACGATATACGCCTTCGTCAGTCAGAGGTTAGTAAGGGTAACTTTACAGAGGTGTTTAAATTAGCGAAGGAGATGTCCGATGAAGTAATATGCTCTGGTCCCATCCAAATGAGACGTAGCTTACAGCAGGTTATGGTTGCTGAACCGCTGGATGTCCAGGTGGTGCTCCGAAAATTATGTGGGCTTTATAGATAACTGGAAGACCTTTTTTTTTTCTTTTTTTTTCTAAAAATTTTTTTGGATTTTTTTTCCCGATTTTCTCCCTAATTTAGTCGTGGCCAATTCCTCCCCGTCACTAGGGGGCTCCCACATTAAGGCT
>JAQMYJ010000009.1:23354239-23369031 GCA_030014305.1 Clarias laeviceps
ATTTTTGGGGATCATACATAATCATCTCTCTAAAATGGCTGAAGTTAGCAAATTAAAATTTTTAGGGAATTAAGATTATAATATAGCCATATAATAAAGCCATATAACTGCTGTCACTGCTACCTTGTTAGTCTGGGTTCTGGGGATTATTAATGTAGTAAATAAACATTACTTTTATTGGTTTAATATTTTAAAAGATTTTTATGTTTAACTATGTTACTGTATGATAACTGTATTAATCAGTTTGAATTAACTTTCTTTTAGTCATTTAGACTTTTGATCTAATACCTAACGCTGTGATGTAACAATATGTGACCGTTGTTTTAAATCTGAAGAAATAATCCACTTCAAGGAGCTTCAAACACACCGTTTGCCCGCTGGCTGCCTCCTATTTATGAAGATGGCATCTCCCAACCTAAAGGATGGAACCAAGGGCGACTCTATGATGGCTTTCCTCTGCCTCTGGTATGACAGCATGTTATGGCTTTTTAATTATGTTTGTATTTTAAAATGAATTTTGAATCACGGTCATGTAGTAACATCAATATAGTCAATCAATATAGTTAGCAAAATTACTTATAAAATAATTGTGATGCATAAAAATGTATCCGCTTTGCGGTAAAATACTTAAATTAAATCTGATGCCATTTGTTGTCACCTGAAGTTACATTACTTAGTGTTATGAGACATTGTTAAAATAGTCTACCCTTGGACATCGTTTGGAGCATGATTAATCCCTTAAAATCTGAAATCTGAAAAGATGGTGAAGCGTAAAAAATCTCAGTGTGATGCTACCACCACCATGCCTCACTATAGGAACTGTGTTTTGCTCTATTCTTTATTTTGTTTAATACGGTTTATGGACTACAGATGAAGGACTTTGTATAGACGTCTGATCATTTTTTATTCGTCTTCTACATAATGAAACTTTTTAAATTATATTTGTCTTCATATATTTTAATATTATATTTGTCTTCTACATAATTTGTCTTCTACATAATTTAACTTTTAATATTATTAAGCAAAATATTAATCCTTGTCCTGGTTTTCATTTCTGTGTTTGTTCAGGTGAGGGAGGTATCAAACCGAATTTTCGCCACACAGAACAAGGACGTTGTGGAAGACAATCTGTACACCTTCTTCCTCACATTCTTCGGTCAGTTTAATGACCATGACCTGACCCTCACACCTCTGACACCGAGCATCCGGTCCTTTAGCAACGGCATTAACTGTGACGAGACCTGCGCGCGTGCTGAGCCATGCTTCC
This sequence comes from Clarias laeviceps, assembly GCA_030014305.1. Lineage (NCBI taxonomy): Eukaryota > Metazoa > Chordata > Actinopteri > Siluriformes > Clariidae > Clarias > Clarias laeviceps. The sequence continues at coordinate 23,355,507 of JAQMYJ010000009.1, forward strand.
CCATCGAGGTCTTTAAAAACACACACACACACACACACACACACAAACCACAATCCAGTTTCATAAACCTGCTAAAACATACCCTCAGTCACGCAACATGCTTTATAGTTTTCCACCGACACTGAGGACTGTAGCAGTGCAAAATCATATAGTTTAGTCCTAAATGTGTCCTAAATGTGAATTGACTACTTGGTGGTTTGGCATTAAAGTAACTTTTTCTTTTCCAATATTTTATTTAGCTTCCTGCAAATGATCCCCGCCGATCCTCCCTCCGCAAGGGTTGCCTCCCGTTTTTCCGTTCTGCTCCCGTCTGTGCCTCTGGACAAAATGCATACATATTTGAAGGTGTGCCACAGATCCGGCTGCAGATGAACTCTTTGACAACATACATAGATTTGGGCACGGTGTATGGCTCTGAGGATGGGCAGGCTCAAGACCTTCGCGACCTTTCCAATGATGAAGGCCTCCTGCGTGCCAATCCGGAATTTCAGGACAATGGACGCGAGCTGCTGCCCTTCAGTACAGTGAACAGTGATATGTGCACCACACACAATCGGTATCTAAACACCACGGGAAAGCCGGAAGTGCCGTGTTTTGATGCAGGTGGGTTTGTGATGAAAAAACTTTACATTTGTGTGTAACAGAACCCAAATCAGGACAAATGATTACTGAACAATAATACAATTCCTCATTACTTTTATGAAGGAATGGTACACACAAAAACCAAATGTTCAAAATGAAGCACATACAGTACCTCAGAGGGTATCCATCAGCCAAGACCTGTTCACTATCATCATTGTTGTCAACTATACTGCTTTATCCTGTATACAGGGCCACGGGGGGCCTGGAGCCTATCCCAGGAGACTTAGGGCAATCCATTACAGGACCATACTGTACACACACACTCATTCTCACACTATAGGCGAAAATGTCTTTGGATTATGGGAGGAAACCATCAAGAACAGGGGAAACATGCAATCTCCACTCACACCCGAGGCGGGAATTGAACCCGGAACAAATACTAAATATTTGTAATTAATACTAAATTTATTGCTATATGTTTTACTGTCTATTGATATATAGGATAATTTTATAATATACGTACATCATACTATTTTTCTTTTCCTGAAGTGTGTATACTTTTTTGGGCTGATTATATATATATATATTTTTTTTTTTTTAGTAAAAAAAAATATATATTGACAGACAAATCAATACAGAATTGTTTTTCAAGATTTCATTACAGTAATGAGTTTTTTTTAAATGAAAATTTTTAATCCAGGTATATAATGATTTTGACATGTGAGTACAAAAATAACAAGGTGTATGTTTAGTATTATTTGTACCATTTTAAATAACATTTTTAGTATCAAGTAAAACATTTTCACTGCACAAAAAATATTTTAAAAAGATCACTGTCAGATAAGAAAAAAAGAAAGATCTAAGAAGAGTTTATGATTGCAGGTGATAACCGCGTGACTGAGAATCCCGGTCTTACCGTGGTGCACACAATATTCTTCCGTGAACACAACCGGGTTGCACGTGTTCTGCGCCGCATCAACCCACACTGGAGCGGCGAACAGGTTTATCAGGAAGCTCGCAAAATCATGGGAGCCTTTCAACAGGTACTTTTTGTAGAGCAAAGCACTACTGTATAACACCAGCATTGATTTTAAGAAATATACTCAGAATGGCAATTAAAAAAAAAAAAATCCAGACCCAGACTGCAGGTTATCAGGTCAAGATGATTACACAGAGTGAATTCAATTCAAATTCAAATTTATTTGTACAGCGCTTTGAACAATGGTCATTATCACAAAGCAGCTTTACAAAATTCAACGATTACGAAATAATGGAAAACATATATGGAAAACGTATAGACTAAAACTATCAGTTTGTACTTTTTGAGGCAAGAGAAAACTCACTTGAGATGACATTAGGAGGAAGAACCAAATTCAACAGGGAACCCCTCCTTATTTGGGTGATTTCAGATAGTATGATTATAAATCAGTCGCGAGTGAAATTTTTCCATAAATTTGATCTCCATTTGTTTTGATCGTTTTCAGCCACAAATTATGGCTTAATAATAATGCAATAATATAGGCATTTTGGACAAAAAAAATGATCTCAATGATTAAACGAGGAATTGTCCAGAAAGATGGATATATATATAGAAACGGATAATATATTGTAATATATTTGCTGATGTTTAAAAAATTCTGTATTAACATTTGCATGTTTTGACTGACTGACTGTTTCCTGATTCACACTAAATACACATGCTGTATCTTACAGGTCATGGTGTTTAGGGATTATCTGCCACACATCGTGGGAACCGATGCTGCAACGAGGTTGCTCGGGCAGTATCCCGGCTACGATTCCAATGTTGACCCAACCATCTCCAGTGTTTTCTCCACCGCTGCTAACCGCTTCGCCCATGCCACTCTCCAGCCCTTCATCTTCCGTGTGAATGAAAAATACCAGCCAGATTCAAAATACCCCACCTTTCCTCTGCACCTGGGATTCTTTGCACCATTTAGAGTCATATATGAGGGTGAGTTAATACAATTCAATAATCCTGTGTCTATTATGATGTCATTTTTGATGGAAATGAATCTGTGGAAATATGAAGGCTCAATATGCTTATATGTAATGTGCTACAGATGTAAAAACACTGCTTTTTATCCAATGTATACATGTACACGGTTCCAAAGTATGTGTCGTTTTACAGTCTAGAACATTCTAATTCTAGTACCATCTCTTTAGCATTTTCTTATTATAACTCACCTGAAACCCCGCCCCCAGGTGGAATTGATCCTTTGGCTCGGGGCCTGCTTAGTCATCCGGCTAAACTGAACAAGCAGCATGCTGTGCTGGTCAACGAGGTCAGAGAAAAACTGTTCGACTTCGCCAACAAAATTGCTCAGGACCTGGGTTCCCTCAACCTGCAGAGGAGCCGAGACCACGCCCTACCAGGTATATACTATATACTGCACACACACACACACACACACACACTATGTGTACACAGAAAAAGAACAGCTATACTGACAGATAGATGAGACAGAGAAAAAATCAGACAGAAGGAAAGACAGACAGATAGACAGAGGACAAACAAAGAGGAAAGACAAATGGACAAAAGCACACCTGCACAAAGAAGATAGATGACAGATTAACACAAAAGATAAATAAATAGATTTAAAGATACAGACAGAGATGACAAAAACGCATGTAGAACAGCACATTGTTGAACATATTTTCTTTTGCCCATCAGGCTATAATGCATGGAGGAAGTTCTGCGGTCTTTCCACACCCAAGAATTTAAAAGAATTGGCAAAAGTGCTGAATAGCACAAGTGTTGCAAGCAGTCTCCTCAATCTCTACGGCTCTCCCGATAACATTGATATTTGGGCTGGAGGCATTTCTGAACCGTTTGTCGCCAGAGGCCGAGTTGGTCCACTGTTCTCCTGTATCATTGCCACCCAATTCCACAAGATCCGCCAAGGAGACAGGTAATGTGCTTCCAACATAATCATTCAACACAAAATATATTAGTCAGGGCTGCATTAAGCTCATATGTAATCTAACGAGGACCCTTTTTAAGGTCTTACCATCCTTTCAGATTTTGGTTCAGAAATTGATTAGTAGTTGTTGATTAATTTTCCATAAGAGCATGGCAGACAGTGTCCATCATATCTACATGATGTCGGTATCAGCAGTTCCTTTACATTTTTCCACATGGTAGAGCCTTCGGTTGTTTACATCATTTTATTTTATTTGTACTCCATGTCCTTTTTTTATTAACCAAAATTGTTAGCTTGGAAAACATTTCTGATATAAGAGGAATAACACGTTACATTATTTTTAAAATAATTTAAATAATGCAAGCAAAATGCAAAAAATTAGACTTATTTTAGCAAATTATTACTCTCAGACACATAATTTAACCTTATTTTAGAAACTATAAAAAGCAATTTGTGTTAAATGGACATGTCTTGCATCTACTTCTTTTTTTCCTGAGCTACGATAATAAACTGGAATGATGATTGAATCTGTTTCTGTAATTTCTGAACTCAGGTTCTGGTGGGAGAATGATGGTGTTTTCACTCCAGAACAGAAAGAACAACTGACCAAAATTTCCCTGTCTCGAATCATCTGTGACAACACGGGTATCACCAAAGTTCCTAAGGACGCTTTCCGCTTGAGTCGCAACCAAGCAAACTTTGTTAACTGCAATGCACTCCCGGAGGTTGACCTCAGTGCTTGGAAACAGACAGGTAAGAAAGGTCTACTGCAAAATGAAATCCTGTTTACATGCTTTATTTGTCTTTATTTGGGTTTTTTGAAAGAACTAATATTGTTGATTCTTAAATTTCTTAAATATCCTGTTTTTGTCTTTACACCCTAAAATGATGGACATTTTATGAACAGCAGTTTTTAGGTCAGGAGATCTAATTCGCTAGGTTTTACTATATTGTTTACTATATTTCTCAAGTTTTTCCAGCATTCATTTACATATATTGCTATTTCTATAATGTAATGTAGAGAGTGAGCGAGAGACAGAATATTGATTATGGATATATATACTGTATATATATATATATATAATCAATATTCTGTCTCTCTCTCTCTCTCTCTCTATATATATATATATATATACAAAATATACTACTGGAAAATGTATGTATATATATATACATATTTCCAGTAGTGTGGCGAGATTTTGCTCCAAGATTATAATGATGTTTTAGACTTCCATAACTGATGGAACAGCGCTCTTACTGTACCTCAAGCAAGGGAATTCATCACTTAGTGAATATCATGAGATATTTATTTATACATAATATACTAGGAATTGTAGTTCTTATGGAGTATACATTAAGGGGTAGAGATGAGGATATCAGTATGCTGCATATTATTGCAGCAAGGAGACAGAAGTCAATCTAATAAATTTGCAGCTAAGATGGCCTTCTCTATTTGTTTTCCCCCCATCAAATAACTACATTAAATTATTGTTTATGCATGTGTTTGTGCATTTGGCTTACCCTTGGTTTTTTTTTCCTTTTCTTTTTTTTAAGATCTAGGTGACTGGGTCAACAGTGAGGAATCTCATTAATATAAGGTCAGCAAACTGTTTCTCATCATCTTTTTACTGTAATCCAGATCATTTTTAATAGAAAATAAAATAATCTTGACAATGCTCATGAAAGTATTTGCCCAGTCACGTGGTCATCTGCAAAAGCAAATGTTTTGGTGCATGGACCCAAATAATTACCTTGTGTGCTGTACTGATAAATATTTAATCACTGCCTTAAAAAGATCTCTCCTCTTTGGTCCTGGTCCTTGATTAAACACTGACAGGGAAACCATTGGGCCTGCCTGAACACAAAATTTCTTACATAAGTCTACACATAAGACTTACGTATAGGTTATGATTGTTGCTGCTGCATTTGTGTGGGTGGAAGATAGTGGCACTAAACTTGTTTCAGTTTTAGTTTTTTTACACAATTGTGAAAATAATTAGACATTGTCCTGAAATCATATCCACGAGCACCAGGACCAGTCAGAAAGCAGTTAGTTTGGGGTTAAATATCTGATCAATCAGTCTTTAAAATGTGGCTAGAACTTCAAAATGTTGAAAGTTAAAATGTGACAAATTGGTGTTAATCAAACCAGAGAAAGCTGTTTCTTCTTGGGAATCTTCCAATTGCCCTTTATTCAAATCCAGCATTTAGCTGTGCCTAATTGATCTAGGAGTTCATCCTAGAGTTCATCAATATAAGACATTACATAGGCATCAATATTTCGAAACCACATTCACCTTGTCCTGTTTTCCTCGTGTACTAACATGATGGCGCTGTTCCAGTCACCGTGGGATTCCTATTACCATCTATTACTCCCATCTCTAGCATTTTCCCTAATTTATACCAAACATTCCCTAGCTTTCGCTATGAGACGGCTTTGTGAGAGATGGTCTCCAGCTGGGACTCAGATGAATAGTTTGTACTGTTGCCAGTTCTCCAAGATGTCTTCTATATTTCGCCATCTGTGTAACTTTATTTGGCTTTTAATAGCTTCATGTAACCTACAGTAAGAAACAGAAGGTCACATTTTGTCTTTATGTAGATTTAATCATACTAGTTTACATATTGAGCCAATCAAAAATGTTTGTAGTTTTTTTCAAAAAACATTGCTCTTAGCAGGGACACTATTAGAGATTCTGAGCCCATTGAAAAAAAAAATGTACCAGTCCAAACCCCCCCTCCAAACCCCGGCCGCCCCCAATGCGCCCTGGTTCTTAGCATTGTTGAGTAAAAATGGTTGGCGGTCTGCATGGTTGGCGTGTCAGACAACCAGCCTCCTCCTGTAAAATCAGGAAGTTTGGGAATTCTACTTTTTTGAATGTCAGTGACTCATGACTTGAACTAGAAATTTTTTTTTTTACATCTTTACAGTTCTACTCATTCTGATTTTCTGATCTTCCTACGTCCAACCAGGTCTGAGAGGCCACAGCGGTCCACGTTGAACCTCCATACCTCCTGTACCACCAGTCTCCCTGGAACCCTGTGGAATGTTTGATTATTTTAATGAATGAATTTTCATAATGTGATAAACACATTCTAAGCTAATTCTAATGGAACAAGTTGCTAAATAAAATCAGGTTTACCTCTAAATGTACCCAATCAGTCTTCAATTGCATGTTCCAGAATAGAAGTCTGTCTCAGCCAAAATTTATTTTCCAGACTTACATATACAAAATAAATGATAAAATATCACACTTCAAAGTAGAACTTTTTACTCATCCACATAAACAAATAGCGCTAAAATTATCTAACACTGTCTACCATATTGAATCTATTGCTAGGATATATTTCTAGTTTTCATAGAAATATTTACGGAAAATAATAAGGTTTTTTTTTTTTATTATTACCGTATATATTTCCGTAAATGTTTACGGAAAAAAAATTTTTTTACAGAATGTATACGGAATTATACATTCGTGTTTACGGAACATGTTTGTATAATTCCGTTTACTGAAATTGTTTACGGAATGTTTTTCTCATGAATGAAACATTCCCATTTCAATGAAGCTCATGTTTCACAAAAAAATTATAAGGTTATCCAATTCCGCTGACCTCTGTTGTATTTTTTTTTTATGATTTACTGAGTGGATTCAGCATTGCTGTCTGATTAGTCCTAGAAAATAATGCATGTTCATTTATATACAGTACATTTGACTATATTTGGCTTTGTTCCTTCTGTAAGCTGATTTCCTCTAATTTATGTGATTTTGAGAATTTCTTTGGGCTGCTTACCAGATTACAAATAAAATTATCTAATTAATCTGTACAAACTCTGGCTTCTTGAATACTGTTACTAATTTAATGTTAACACTTAATATCAATTTTATTTTCAAAACATATCAAATTATTTCTATAGTAGCAAGCTTTGGATGGAAGCTTTTTACAGCACGGTGGCTTAGTGGTTAGCATTGTCATGGTCTGTGTGCATGTTTGCATGTGAATGAGCACACACAGAAAATATGGCCAAGGGCAGCAGAATGGAATTTTGGAGCAAATCATGCACCAGTTCTGGATCTCTATAAGACTGATGCATGTTGCTTTAATTAAGACAACCTTTAACTGGTTTTATTTGAATTTTAGTTTCTAGTTTATTTTATTATAATTTGATTACTATAGTTCATTTTAGTTTTAGTTAATTTATATTGTTTCTATATTCCATATTATATTCTATATGAACACTCCTTAAAAGTTATAAATCAAAGGTTTGCTAGTTTAATTATCTACTCTTCATCTAAATCCAATAGATAGATGGATGGATGGATGGATGGACGGATAGATAGATAGATAGATACATACAGACATACATACGTACATACTTTATTTATCTCAAAGGAAATTCCAGATATCCAGCAGCCATAAAAACAATAACACAAAGACAGCTTGTAAATTACACACTGTATATCTTACATAAAGTCAGTACACACAGGGTAACGTGAGAACTGAGTAGAAGTTACTAGTGCAATGAAAATCTAAGAACAAATACTGCAAGATACTGTATAGAAGGAGTGTATATAGTTAAGCATATAAATCAAGTTTAAAAACAAAAAAAAAACAATTGCAGTCATGATGTGAAATTTTATATGTGGCAAAATGACAACAGTGCAAACGGTGTTTATTGGGCAAAAACCTACAGTAGGTAGTGCAAAGAGCAACATGAAAGTGACAATGAAATTTAGTCTGTGTGTAAATGGCAAAGTATGCAATAGTTGGAGTAACTGAGCAGACCCTGATGGGAGTTATACATATAACCCTGTGATGTAAATAGCAGACTAGCCTAGCATAGATCTCCCAGTCCACAATTCACATGCCATTGTAGTGAGATATTGAAGAGCAAAATGGCTCTGGGGACAAAAGATTTTTACTTTTTACTGATCACAGGCTATTGATGGCACTGATGTGGATATTTTTCACTGTACATGGCAACATTTTTATATAAACTGATAATGCTAAGTGTTGGAGCTCTAATTATTATTTAGAATTCAGTAAATAGCTGCTAATACTGTATCACTGGCTTTGAGGAGGTGAGAGCTGACAATCTGTTGCCAGTAGATGGCACTAAAATTATTTGATACTGTACAGTACACAAGCTGTCCAAGGTGTAAGACAGGAGTAAGCCAATGCAGTCTTACAGACCGGTAGTTGTTTCAGTGAAGCAAATCTCAGAAGTGGGGTCCTTTTTTTTAATTATTTTTTTAGAGTTATTCTATTTAATTATTCGTTACTTAAAATCCCCATTGGACCTTTGTTGTGAAGGGGTTTAATCACAACTTTAGTCCTACTATCACTTTTTTTTTTTTTTTTTTACAAAATGCCAAACCTTAAACAAATCTCTAAGATAAGGGACAACAGTCAGAGACCATGAGAGTCTTAGCCACAGGGAAAAATTTTAACAGTGCATACGTTTTAAAAAGGGCTGTATGTCCGTGAATAATGATCCCAGCTGAGGTTCTCTGCAAAGGAGGCACGATGGCTTAGTGGTTAGCACTTGCACCTACAGGGTCTGGGTTTGATTCCCGGCTAAGTTCGATTCCCGCCTCTGTGTGCATGTTCTCCCTGAGTTTGGCGGGTTTCAAGAAAGAAATGCAAATTAAGCTAACTGGTGTTCACAAATTGCCCATAGTGTGTGTGCCCTGTGATGGAATGGCACCCTGTACAGAGTGTACCCTGCCTCGTTCCCTAAGTCTCCTGGGATAGGCTCCAGGCTCCCAGCGACTCTTTATATAGGATAAAGCAGTATAGATGGTGAGTGAGTGTCTCTGCGAGTGGAATGCCTGATCCTTGAAAATCAATAGATAACCTGTCACCAACTTGTGGAAGCGGCACATCTGCCTGTGGGAACACCCAACAATCTTTTTTGGGCCATTGAAGGAGTTCCTGGGGGGCCAGTGTTTTAATCATGACTCCAGTGTCCTGAGAAATTGTTCTACTTTGATCGAATTTAAGCACTCGTGAAAGGCTGGGATAAGCACATTAGTGTAGCAGGGGATTATATAGAGAAATAAAGAAAGTTTTTGTGATCTGTTAACCTGCACAAATAAAACACCTGGTTTGACTTGAACGCCCCTCGTGCTGAGAGAATTTGAATCTTGGAAGCTGTACCACTATCAAGAAGGTAGTCAAATAGCATTGTGGGAAATTTAGGCAACTCGTTCACCAAAGTGACCTCAAATATGTCTTTAGATATGTTTTGAGTAACAGGGACATTGTTTATGGATCGCACTGTCCAATGTGGTTTCATTGTGAAATAGACCTCCCAGACTAAACTAACATTCTCCACAGCTGCTTGGCTGGATCTGATACTGTCCACTGTCACCCCATTCTGGCACCGCAAGACAAACACTTCTGCTTCGCTAAACTTTGTGGGCATTCTAAACTTCTCCTCCACACCATGTCTGGTGTTTAGGTTTCACTCAGAAGCAATGGCTTTTTTGGGTACCAATGCATGATGACACCCTGCTTTGCACTTTTCTAAAGAAAAATGGTGGGATTTCTAATGAGGCAAATGAAAAAAAAATCTGTATGGAATTTCAGAAATGCTCTAGAGTTTTGTTCAAGGAGGAAGTCCCTGCTCCAGATCTCCTACTGAACTCCTCCTCTGGTCTCAGTTTTATTTCTCACTGAATGCAGCATACACGTGTGGACTGCCACGTAGGCCTGTGTGTGCCTGTGCGTGTGTGTGTGTGTTGAGGTTTCACTGTTAGCCTCTGAGTAATGGAAACCTCCTGCTTGTACAGGGAAAATGAGTCTGTGTGCAGCTTCCATTTAACTGGAATTTTAAAATGGTGCGGTATAGAACAAGACACAAAGCCAGTGTTAGTGCCTCAATTACAGCTCATTTAATTATCCCAAGTCCTGCTGCTGGTGTTTGTTTGCTAAGTGTTAAGGAGACATCGCAGACCACAAACTGGAAGGTATACATTATAGAGGCAGGATGTAAAATAATCAGGATAGAGTGGTTGGTAAATGCATCCTGACACAAATGTGTTCCTCTTAATTAAAATAAAGTACTTTGTAACTATAATTTAACTATGTTATAGTTAATGCTAGCTAACTTAGGAGCTGCGCTTAGAAACAACAGCTTAATTTAAGATCCTAGAAAAGTGTGCAGTTATGAAAATGAGAGGTTTTATTAATAGTCTTTATTGCCATAACATCACTGCCATTTTCATTTAATAAGCAGATTTTCTTTAACCAATCACTGATGATAGCTTTATGTCCTTTAAAACTCAACCTCTTCTCTTTTGGACTCAATGTCATCACCAAATCAAAAGACATCATTCATATGGAATAAATAATTAAACAAACGTATGCAGCATGGTGGCATAGTGCTTTGCATTGTGGCCTCCGCACCTCCATGGCTTTGGGTCTGGGTGCATCATGTTCTCCCTGTGCTTGGTGGGTTTTCCTTCCTGGGTACAACGGTTTTCTTCCTCAGTCCAAAGACATGCAGATTAGGCTACTTGGCATTACCAAATTGACTGTAGCATGTGAGATTTGTGCGTACTTGTGCCCTGTGTGGGTTGTGTCCTGCCTTGTACCCTTCCACAGTCCATAGACATGCAGATTAGGCTAACTGCTGTTCCCAAATTGTCCGTGCCCTGTCCAGGCTTTAAATCACTTTAAGTCTCCTGAGATAGGCTTCCTGTAACCCTGTACAGGCTAAACCCTTTAGAAAATCAATGAATAAAGGAATGAATGAACGATGTACTTAGAATGCTGATATCATTTATTTCCATTACAGTTTTCTCAAACATTATCACAATTATATCATTTTACCAAAATAGGTATTTAGTTTGGAGCAACAGTCTCCTGCTGCCATGATTTGACTAGTGATCAAAATTAATGCCTTCTACTGAAATGAGGAGATCTGCTGTGCTTGTGCTGCTCTAACAATCTTTTTTTCCCATTATAACAATCGTGGATGACAAATCTTGTTATAGACTTGGCAAAACCTTACATCTGCTCATTCATGCTGTTCTCCAATCAGCCAATCATGTATGCAGATACAGGACCTTGCTTGGGCTGCAACATCAGAAGAATATATCAGGTACCACTTTTGTCAGTATCATGTATGGAGTGATATCCCGGACATTTTTCAAAAGGAATTGCAAATTGCATTTCAAATTGAATTGCAAATTGCATTTGCAATTGCGTTTCCCATATGTTGACGCATAAAGTGTGACATACTGTAATTCAAATGCAATTGCAAACTTTGCATTACTGTTGGTAATTTTTCGCCTTCGCGAACACACACTGACTGCCAAATTTCAAATGAAAAAGCAAAGTCCATTTGCATTTGCATTTCCCATGTGTTACAAGTTATGAGACTGTCATATTTAAATAGCAAAATCAATTACCATGTCTGCTTTTTCACTTTCTCTGCGTCACGTATGTAGTCTGCCAAAACTCAAACGCAATCGCTAATCCATTTGCAATTGCATTTCCAAACTAGTGATGGGTCGTTCATGAACGATTCGTTCTTTTTGAACGAATTTTTAACGTGACTCAGATGAACGAGTAGTCTCGGAGAATGATTAGTTAATTTTCTATTGTGCGCGCATGCGCAAAGCATCGCAAAACCTCCATATGTGTTATACAGGAAACAGAAATGAGTAGTTACCTTTGAGTCTTTTCGGGCCTGAGTCGTTCGTTCTTTTGTCACGTGACTCCCAGAGTCAAGTAGAGCATCATGGGAATATGGTACGACATGGTAGCAGTAGCATGAACGTGTGGCTGACAAATCTTCAGCAATTATATGATGCAATCATGACCAGAATCTCAAAAGAATGTTTCTATAAACTTCTGAAATCCAATGTCCTGAGAGCTTAGGAAGTAAATATCTGCTCTGTCTGGCTCTCTTTGCCTTTATTCCTGCCAGCTGATTGAAAGTGCTGACCAATCTGTGTCCACTACTGCGGCAAATTCACACACACTTTACCCTAACACACTTTGTGCATGTCAGACAAAAAGAGAATTTCTGCAACGTGGATGAAGAATCTAGGTTAATCACTTGCAGATGTGCTTCCACTGCCATAGTGTGCCATGTGCCCACAGTCAGAAATAAAAATGTCCCAGTACAGCTGGTTCTGTTCTACTGGCACTGGAAGCTGAATGCTTTTTCCCCACTTTAAGAGAGCCCCAGTGGTCAAGAGTAGTAAATGATGCTTTTGTTTTTGAGTAGCACAATGCACGCAGAAGAACTCGAATGTTTTCTTTAGAGGACCAAGCACTGAAGTTTTGCAGATCTCCTACTGCTTTGTGAACTATTATTACTTTTCTTTTTCTGTTTTCATTTTTCTCAGAATATTTTGTGCTTCAAATGGTCTGAACCATAAAAACCTGGCAGGCTTATTTACACTGGCCTTAAACAGAAAATGAAGTACTGACAGTCTCCAGCACCACCCACAAAACTGAGGACTTTCGGAAATTTCAGTATGTCTTTCCCAATATGAAACCAGTCATGCCAAACACTTGACATATCTGCATCTGATATCTCCAAATATCATGTGGATAGTTCTCATGAGAAATGTTTTCCAAAAGAAGACATGGCTTCTTTTTGTGTTAACCTGCCAAAAATTTTTTATAAATAAATGAATAAATAATAATTAAAAAAATTCTTCCCAAGAGTTGACACTGATGGCACTTCTAGTTAGTAACCTACAGTAGTAACCAGTTGCAAGATTTATTTGTAGTTGGAAAATTCAAAGCACTTTTGAAAGTTGCTCTGGATAAGGGTGTCTGCCAAATACGATACATATAAATATAAATATAAATGTATAACTGAGGAAAAGGAGGTGTGGCCTCTATACCTGTCAGTCCCAGTAAAGGCGGTGTGGCCTGTATACCTATTAGTCCCAATGTAGGAGGTGTGGCCTATGTACTTTTTAGTCGCAGTAAAGGAGGCGTGGCCTGTATACCTGTTAGTTCCAATGTAGGAGGTG
>JAQMYJ010000009.1:23374432-23392360 GCA_030014305.1 Clarias laeviceps
CTACAATGTTGGTTTTTCAGTTCATAGAACTGCAAAACAAAAATGACATAACAACAAGGTGCATCTTGACATGACACAACCAAATGGGCTATTTATTTACTGAACGTAATACAAATGTAATAATTTATTCATCTAACAAAATTGTATTCTAGTTGTAGTGAACATGGAAGCTGTCCCCTGTAAGGTGCACCCTGACTGGGCTATCAGTCCTATGAACACATTCATTCAAACACAGGGACAATCTTGGAGTCACCAGTTAACTGGCATGCTTTTGAGAGCAGGGAAACACCAGAGAACCCAGAGAAAAACACATGAAACTTTACACAGACATACGAGTTCAGGATTGAACCAAGAACCACTGGAAAACTTTCGGAAGTGGTGGTCCGCTGTACGTAATTATACAATTTAACAAACCATGGTTTAATACATGTTATTCCAGATTTGACATTTTCTGTAAATGGTGGCTTTGGCTTAATTCCAGTAAAAATACTTTTTCAGTCTTCAACTGGGATATGATTGGATGCACAAGTTTGGTATAATATACTAAAAGACACATCATCATTGTTATAAGACATCATTGTTAATAATGCTATTTAATAATAATTTAATAATGCTAATGTCCATATCTTTCCAATCATTTTGGGCAAAAATATGTGGATACCTTTCCCAATTATTGAGTTTGGTATTTTAGCCATATCCATTGCTAACAGGTGCACACTGAATGGCATTAAAGATGGTATTGTCAGTCTGTTGGTGAAATGCCTACCCAGTTCTGTTCTGCCCCAGTTCAATGTAAGTTCTATTATTGTGAATTCAAAGTGGAACAGCAACAGCTCAGCCAACAAGCAATTGACCATGCAAACTCACAAAGCAGGGCCACGAGTGTTGCAGTGTGTAGGACTATTCACGGTTGCATCACTCATTGCAGTGTTCCAAGCTGTCTCTGGAAGCAACATCAGCACAAAAGTTGTGCACTGGGAGCTCCATGAATGGTTTTTCATGGCCAAGCAGCTGCACACAAGTCTAAGATCACTACACGCATCGGCTTGTCTCTAGAGCAATAGAAATGTGTTCAATTATTACTCACTATCTGGCCGTCTGATATATGATTCTGGGTTAGTCAGATGCAACCTACTAAAAAGCATAGTGGCAACAATTTTGATGGAAGAGGGTTTTTGGTTGGGGGCCATTTTTCAGCGTTTAGACTTGCCCCCTTTGTTTTGGCGAAGGGTTAATGTTAATGCCAAAGCAAACAAAGACATTTTATTGTATTGTATCCAACATAAGAAAATTGAAGCAACAGTTTGGCAGACAATACTTTGCTGCAACAGTTTGTGGAATGTCTTGTCTTGTTCCAGCACGATTCTGTGCACAAACCAAAGTAAATAAAGACATAATTTATTGACTTTGAGTGGATGAAATCCAGCGGACTGCACTGCTTTGACATTATCCCCACTGGAAACTTTTGGGATGAAATTGAACGTCACTTGTCACAGCAGTCAGGCCTCCAGTGTCTGAATGAATGGGTACAAATTCCCACAGACACACTGAAAATCTTGTATAAAACTGTTATGGCATGCAGCAATGGAAGGGACTACTTCCTTTGTTTCCTGTGTTTCAAATGTCCAAACTTATATACAGTAGCTGTGATGGTCAGGTAGGCAGGTGCATTGCTAGGGATTCTGGGCCCCCAGCCTTGACAAAGCCAACACTTTTCAACTGACACTGCATTTTTAAGGGGCCATTGGAATTCTCCTTACTTCCCCCCACTTTGCGTCACCCCTGCAGGAAGATGTCCACATACTTTTGACCATGTGGTGTATATCAAAATTGAAAATTATGCCACTGCTGTAAATGTTCATATGGTCAGGTGAAAAAAAAAAAGCTAACAAGCTCAGTTTATAGGTCAGTGAAGGTTTTTTTTTTTCTTTTCTTTCCTTCTTTTTTTTATTAGAGAAATGTGTTTAGTGTTTTTTTAAGGTCATGTAGCTCACGTTCACATCTTCAGGGGATTGTCTAAGATGAAATCAGAAACCTTTTTGGGAAGAAATTTAAATAAAAAATACACCAGCTCCTCCTTCTGCTTTCGCTTTGCGCATCAGTCGGGAAAGGCACAGAGCAACAGGCTGAGGCTGCCCCAAGATCTTTTTTATTATTATTATTATTTGTTTTTGTCATCATGCACATTGTTTTTTATTACTTTTTCACTGAGTAGGCTAGGCTTTGGCTGCTGAATAAAAAAAAAAAACAGGCCTGATTTTAAAAGACTATTATTTTTTTAATATTGGAGAATAATTGGCATTGTGCATCAGGGATCTCACGGACAAAATGCGCGCACAAGTCAACTCGGTATTTTACGCGTGCGTGCACCTGTGTTTATTCAGCTGCGTGCTCCAGAGCGCACGGTCTCAGCGGGACTCGGTGCCTCTCAGGCGGACCATCCAGTGGCAGCATGACGGCAGACTCTTCAGCATCCTGAGTCAGGGCGCGCAGTACGTGCCTCCGTTAAGGAGAAACGGAAACGGAGATGGAGAGCAGCAGAAGGAGCAGCCGCAGCAGCCGTCTCCGGTCAGACCCTTAACCGTGATCAGCAGCGGCCATGCGAGAAACACCGAGCCGTCTGGTTCGCACTCACGGGGATCGCGCTGGTTGGCACTCAGGCGCGCCATGGCTCCGTGGCTCCGGGCGCGCGGTGTAAACGACACCGCGCGCACGGCTCCGGGGCCGGTTCCGTCTCCTCCTCCGTCTCCGCTGCCTCCGAGGACGGGAGAGGACGCCATGGTAGGAGACGATCCTTACAATCCGTACAAGTACAGCGAACAGGAAAACCCGTACTACAACTATTATGACGCGTACGAAAGACCAAGTCCGAACCAGAGACCCGGATACGGAACAAGGTACTTTCAGTACGGTAAGGACGCGCTGGTACGGTGTAACATCTTTATACTGATAGGCCATTATTAAAACAGCATTTTTCCTACATCATTGCAAGAGCCCTAAGAGATCTTTACCTACTGAGAAAGTGTGTTAAAATGTTCCTTTCATTGTTATTGGTTTGGGATGGAAATCTCAATTGTTACACATTTAGTGTGTAACCATCATACATCAAGTGGAACTTAAATTTATTATAGGTGCATAACTGGACTTTAAGGACCACTCTTGTACCGCTATACACTACCTCTAGCTTTATACTATATTTCCTTTCCCGAGTAGAAGATACACACATAAAAAAGAATAAAGGTTGGTGCCAAGTCACATGGAAAGATACAGTCTAGTACCACTATCACAAAATGCATATGTAAAGTGCAAAGTCCCCAGTCATCCACCCTACATTGTATTCTTGGACTACATAAATTGATTCCCAGCCCATGCCCAAACCCCAGCCACTAGATTCAGTGCCGGTCCCAAGCCCAGATGAAATGGGAGGATCGTGTCAGGAAGGGCATCTGGCGTAAAACCTGTGCCAAGTGGTTGTGCGGATTGGATGGTCCGCTGTGGCAACCCTCGACAGGAGCAGCCGAAACACCATGAACAGCAACTACATGGTGTCTGTGCAATGACTCTTGCAATCAGCAAATTATCTGGCCCAAACACTTTGCTCCTTAATTACATATGTTAAAGCACCTCTCTGCATTGACCATTTTAAAAAACCCAAACCATCGTCTTTTCTGATTGGTCCAACTCTTTTTACTTTGTAGATCAGGCCATTAGATTCAAGTGCATAATTTGTACACTTTTCCACACTTCATTCTTCCTTTTAAGGGCTCTAGTAGGATGACATCTCATAGTGTTTCCCCATGTAAAACATTAGCTGTAATAACATATTTAATAACATAATTCCATCAAGAATGTTCACTCGTATGTGGATTAAGTAATGCTGATTAGATTTGCACTGCTAACTTAGTTTGGCTTTTGTGATAAGATGTTGAAGTGTTCTGTAGGTTTGCCTGACCTCGTGCCAGATCCGTACTACATTCAGGCCTCCACCTACGTGCAAAGGGTGCCGATGTATAACCTCCGATGTGCTGCTGAGGAGAACTGCCTCGCCAGGTATTGCATAACACTAGAGTTTAGCCAATGTGAAAGCAAAAGCTTTGACATATAACTTCATTCATAAATGCTACAAGAACATAAAAGTAACAATGGTAATTTTACTTTGAATAACAGTCATAAGGGTGCCGTTTTTGAAGGTCTCATCAACCAAGGTGATTAGACTTGTGTTATATTGTTGAATACACTAATTGGTGAAGCATATTCCAGAAGATAACACAAGTTGCATTTATTCACTTCTATGAGCTAGCTAGTTAGCAGTGCAGAAACCTGTTATCCATCAAGGTCTGCCTATTTAAGTAGAATAAGTGAGATAAAACAATTACAAGCAGCAGTCTTGTCAATCATGTTAAATCTTTTACCAATTTACCTAATTGATATTAGGATTAGCATTGATTACGTTTAATTAGCGCTGAGCATCCATCAGGAACTGGCTAATATAAAAACATTACTCAAAACAGTACCTCATAAAAAAAGGAAAAGAAATAAATGTCTCAAATTAGTTCCTTTAAAATTATGTTGCTCTTTTTGGTTAATATTCTAAAATTATGATAGTGTTATTGAGCTAGAGTTTACTGCACTAGCTAGCAACATAAATAGCTAGACACCTAGTGTTTCTAACTTTAATTTAAATTTTATGTAGGTGTAGGCTATTTTTCCCCAGCAAATGTTATGTGAGTACAATTGATTGTTAGCTAAAAGTGTCCTTGCTAGCGATCCTGCTTAAATAATCTAGCTAGCAAATGAAACCCTGCTTGACTTGACAGTTGCTAATGTGTAATGTTGATCTAGGTTGTACTGTACTGCGTTTATAAGAGTTGTTGTGCCTTGTCATTTATTATTGCAGTCAGTATTAATATATCAGTCGAATTTTGGTCTTTTAACATTGTCCAGGCTTAGTTTGAATGTATTGCATGTCAGAAAATAAGGAATGAACCATGTTGAAGTAACTAAGAAAGAAATACTGTAGCTGACATCTAGCATGACTAATAACGGCGTATCAGATGAAGCATGATTATCTCAGTAAAATTCCTATAATTCAACCCAGTTCTGTGAAAGGATGGAAGAAAAAGTGAACTCTTGCTGTAGAGGGAGGACAAATTCACTCCAAGACATGGAAAATTCATCACCAGACTGTTTAAGTGATTATTGAAGCATACAGACACAGTCTAATCCCAAAGAGAGAGATAAAAATACAGCAATATTTATCCAGTATTCCCAACATTTATTTTCCTGCAGTCACACCTTCTTTCCAAAAGTAGTTTGAACTTACTAGGAACCCTGGACGATGTCTGATGTGCTGTGTTTGGTCTCTTGTTTGTACCGAGCAGCTCAGCATACAGGTCGAGGGATTATGATACCCGGATGCTGCTGCGCTTCCCTCAGCGTGTGAAGAACCAGGGTACATCTGACTTCCTGCCTAACCGGCCACGCTATTCCTGGGAGTGGCACAGCTGCCATCAGTAAGTTTCTCTCCACCTGTTTTTTTGCCATCACAGCAGAAGTTTTTTTTTTTAAAACATGTGCTTCTGTATGCGTAATTCACTTTGGCTTAGTTCTAATGAATGACCTATGATATATTTTGTACTGTACACACAACCAATAATTTGGGAAGATTATGTGAATTTTGTTTCTCAGTTCTTAATTGGCCTCTAATAGCACTTAATTAAATGGTACTGCACTTTGAGGATAGCTCAAAGGTAAAAGCCTCATGTGCGTTGTTGTTATTATTATTATTATTATAGCTACATATACAATATCTTCGTTAAGTTTCTTTAGCCAGACTTCTGGATTTTTTCACTAGAAAGCCTGATATAACTCAGCGGTAAACATGGCCGAGAACAGCCTCACTCAGCATTTTACTAGCAAACAGCTTTTACTTATCACTGAATGTTTCAAACAAATCTTGAAGATGATTAAAAGATGGGATGCATGTTTTTCAGACTAATGACTATATCTTTGGCAGATATAAGCAAATCACGATCCTGAAGGTTGTAGCCAGAAAAGTGCATAATATCTAAAGTTGAGGCTTATTCCACTTCTACATATTTCCTACCATATTTTCAAATAATGATATGAATTTCATTGATTTAAAGATCGTGTTCATACAGTATTGGAACAAAATTAATAATGATAATAATTGTATAAAGTATACAATATCGAGAGCTTTAGTGATTTTTGTTTCACATATATAAGCAAATTACCTAACCTAAATAAGGTATGGTTAGTGTCTCATATTTTACTGTTTCTTAGGTCTCAGAGCTTCCCCAAAGTGTGTCCCTAAATGCTCCAGCTGAAATACCCTTCAGATGATGCATTTTTCATTGCTCAAACCCCTCTGTTTCACTCCTCCTCCAAATGTGCTGTTTCAGAGCTGAACAAAAAGCCGAGGGAGGCGGTCTTCTTGTATGAAGTCACATCCGGGCGAAAATCTAATTGGCTTGTTTAAACTCTGTCCAATACAAAACTGGAAAATGGACAAAAAGCAGGAAAATGTTTTTGTTTGTTTTTTAATATTGGAGACGTGTCTGA
This sequence comes from Clarias laeviceps, assembly GCA_030014305.1. NCBI lineage: Eukaryota > Metazoa > Chordata > Actinopteri > Siluriformes > Clariidae > Clarias > Clarias laeviceps. The sequence continues at coordinate 23,381,015 of JAQMYJ010000009.1, forward strand.
ATGTCTAAACTGACTGACTAGTGAATTTTGCACAAAGGGTCCACTATAAGACGTGATATCAAGTCAGAAGTGTGCATCTCCCTTTTTAAATGTGAAATGGATATTTTCAGACAACCTCTTTCATATCCTCTGAGCAGCTTTTCGATCCTGTAAACTGTGATATTCTCAGTTCAGTTTGACATTTATGTTGTAACTTTGCCAGATGTGATACAAAGCCTTATTCAGATCATATCTACAAACAGAGAAGTTTAAGACAAAACCTCTTTTCATACAATATTAAGTTATTCGCTTGGCCGACAATAGACAGACACTTTATAGCTCCTTTGAGAGAAGCTGTATTATTACAGCTGCTGGACAGCAATGTGTATGAAGGAAGAGCATTTGGTAGAGAATTTTATCCAAAGCGAATTCAAAGTGATGCAGAGCGCAGTCCAAGCACAGAGCTGAGCAGGTGATCTTACTCAAAGGATAATGCTGTAGATCTCTAGAAGTAGCACCACTGGGTAAAAAAAGTCTCCAGGTCCCACCTCCGCGTGTGCGGAGTTTGCATGTTCTCCCAGTGCTTGGTACTGTAGTGGGTACACCAGTTTCGTCCCATAATCCAAAGACATGCAAATTAGGCTAATTGACATTCCCAAATTGTGTGTGAATGAGTGTGTGCATGTGTGTATGTGTGTGTGCCCTTTGATGGATTGGCACCCTGTACCCCTATGTCTTATGGGATAGACACACTTTCCAGTGTTGCCCAGATGAGGATGGATTCTCTTAGGATTTTTTCCTCATGCCATCTCCGGGAGTTTTTTCTGCCCACTGTTACCTCTGGCTTGCTCGTAGGAATAAAAGTATACCTTTTATAAAAGTAAAACCCAAAGTGCAGCTTCTCCTCACCAGAGACTGACGTTCTAGTTAAAATATTATTTATAAAAGCACAAAACCTGGATTTTGTGTCAACTGGAGTTCATTTATTTAAACCTACTTTGCTGTCATATCTGTAACATGTAACCTGAGGTGACATAAAAAATGTAAAAGACAAAAAACTTTATCAATAATTAATTCTAGAATTGAAGCCAGAAGTAAACACAGCATGCATTTTGTAATCAATGTGAAAAAAAACGCACTAAACAGACAGCAGAATAATATGTTGCATGGTTCATAGCTTGAGGAGACAGAATAGCTAAAATGTAAACGTGTGTGTTCCTACTTGAAAAAATATATGCTTCAGTATCACGACCAGCTGTGACTGCTGACCACTAATGAACAAGCTGTACGTTTGAATGAATGACACTTTACAAAAATGTTATTGGAAGAGATCCTGCATTAGCTCAGCTCACTCTGTGCTAAGTGTGTAGGGGTCTTGGTGCTGTTGGTGGTACAGGAAAACTATCTGTGGTCTTGTCTGAAGGAAAACAGTGTGCAGGCCCGTTCTGCATGCTGAGCTGTTCCAGACACTCTAATGACTTTCAGAGCATAGTTTTGCACTGAAGTCAGATGCGGTTCATCACCATGTATGGAGTACATGTGGCTGAGCTCCAGTCAAAACAGAATCGCACACATGTGGCCCTTTTAACACAGCTTTGGAAGGTGTTCATTCTCTGTGACATGCAACTGCAGTTTTCTGGCCCTTAATCATTTATCCTGATTAATGCATAACTTAATGAGCTCAACTTCCACCGCAGGTGTAGATATCTTTGGTGTCTGATGTTTACTTCTTTTAGCTTTGTGCTACAAAAACAAGACTGCCTATAAGATTTTTTTTCTATTTTATAGGTACCATGGCAGTCCGATGGTACCTCTACCAGAGTACAGTAGTATTGTGGTCTTTTTGACAGTACCATGGTACCAATTTGCTGATATACAGTATGTTCCACAGAATGGCATGTGCTTCTACCGTGGTAAATACAATGGTACAAAGTTGATGTGAAACCTTTATATTACATACAACAATATAGTACTGCCTGTACTATACCCTACCAGTAGTATGTACTAGCATATCTAATATGGTACAGTAAGTACAAACATTCCATATTAGATACTTGCTGAACTGTGGTAGCCTCTGTGATATCCAATACGTTCCATGGTATTCACCAATGTACTGTATGTTGATACATACCACAGTACCACTATGGTACCACCTGAAGTGCCATAGTACCTACCCTGGTACTCTATAAAGTCCACTGGTGCCTAGTTTGCCATAGTAAATTACAATACATTTTTCTTGTGCTTTGTCCTACCTATTGCCACTTCAGATCATTTGATCAGCAAGATCAAGACACAGGTTTTCTGTCGGATGCACCTCCTGTCAAACCCTCCCATTTCCTAACCAGGATTGGAACAACTCGTATGATGTGTAGGTTGCCCAAGCAGCCAACAGTGGCAACCAGACGGTGATGGGGCTCGAACCCTCTGAATAACAACCAAGAGCCTCAACCGCGTAAGCCAACATGGCCCCAGAAAACTAGCCCTACTCAGTCGGCTTCCAGTTCTTAAATGGTCACAAATGGTTAATGTGGTTTAGGGTACGCTTATCTATATACATGACTAAAACTCCACCTTGCAGCTGAATGCTGTATCAATACGGAGTGCAGCATGTTAATAAATCCAAGTTGATTTTTACTTGGTACATTCAGAAATAAAAATGTTATTGGGGAAATATTAGAGTGCAAACTGGAATTCTTACAGTTCCATCAGTGCTTTCATATTTGCTGTAGAGAATGTACAGCTTAAACCATTACTAATCCAAAAAAGAAGAAAAAAGAAAGATATTTATAGAGCATTGCAGAGTCAGATTTTTTCCACATGTCCTTTTGTGACTATATGAACTGAAATATGGCTTCAGCGTAAACACCAAGTCTGCATTCCAGCACTGATCTCTACACATGGCCTTTCTCCCCAGGGGGACCCTAAGCCTTTTATTCACAGGAAAAATCTCAGGAATCTTAAGCCTTAAAATCTTAACAAGGTGTCATTCAAATAGCCATCGCCAATATCATTGACCTGACTGTTGAGCTTTCAGATTTTATTTAGATTTGAGCACTTGGCTGATAAATTTATCAGCCAGTTCCAATTAAGGCATGATAGAAATGGTCAGATGAGGATTGAGGGATTTGTTCAAGGATCCAAAACCTTCTGATCAGGAGCCCGAAGCCTTAAACGCTGAAAGCTTAAATGCAATAACTTTCCTCTAATACAGTTGCTCTCAACCCTGGTCCTAGTGTTTTCTCAGGTCCCGGCACGCCTGTTTTAACTAATGAGCAAACTAAAAATCTTTTCTAAACTGCAGTGGGTGTGACAGAGCAGGATAAACACTAAAATGTGCTGAACAGACGGACTTCCAGGACCAGGGTTGAGAACCAGTACTAAGATTACTAATGTTACTACTAAGGTATCATGCCCAGCTTACACTTAATTACCACTAATTTACTACTTAATTACAAATTTAATATGAAAACATGAACCTTCTACAATTCATTTATTGTTGAGAAATTCAACAATGGAATAAGTTAAACAAGCCTTGGCTGAGGTCAGAGCAGAGGGTCGGCCATGATACAGCACCCCTGGAGCACCTTGTTTAGATGGATGGATGGATGGATAGATAGATCGATTGATTGATAGATGTTTGTGTGAGTGTGTTTGTGTGTGTTAAAATAATTCAGACAATTCCTGTTCACTGCTTGAGATGCTGACCAAATCATCTTTGAAAACACAGGCATTTCCACAGCATGGACGAATTCAGCCATTACGATCTGCTGGACGCCAGCACTCAATCCCGTGTGGCTGAGGGACACAAAGCCAGCTTCTGCCTGGAGGACACATCCTGTGACTATGGCTATTACAGGCGCTTTGCTTGTACTGCTCACACACAGGTGACTCAGCTCCACCTCGGCTGTGCCTGATGCTAATTTATGCTATTTTCAAAATCGCATTATGTAAGAGTCAGTATTAATGAGTTTGTGTTCGAATTTTGGGGACATGGCACTACTTTTTAGTTCATTAGCACACAACTGAAAATTTCCTGTTTTTCAAAAATCATCGGGAAAATTTGATTAACAAGTTCAGTTGTAATATTAACAATGGTGTTTTGGGGTATATGAATGATATTGTACATGTTATTATTTAAGGAAGAAATTACATAATTGTTAGTGTAGGATGTTTTCTGTTTTGATTTGATATTTATATTTATGGAGAGCGTCTCCTGTTTTATGCCACATGAAAGGCCTGAGAATAAAGAACTTTGTGATTTCCGGTTTATTTGTATGAGGGGCATTCAAGTCAAACCCGGACTTTTGATTGTGCAGAATAACTGAGAGTAAAAACACTTTCTTTATTTCTCTATATAATCCCCTGCTACACAAATACACTTATCCCAGCGTTTCACTAGTGCTTAGATACAATCAAGGCAGAAAGTTTTCTCAGGGCGCTGGAGCCATGATTGGACTGCTTCACATCTGAAATGCTGGCCTCCTAGGAACGTCTTTAATGTCCCAAACATGTGGAAATGTCTTAGTGTGAGGTCAGGACTGTACGGGGATGTGGCAATACCTCCAGGATGAATTACTGTAAAGTGCAAGTGGTGTTGGTGAATGATTGTGTGTACAGTTCAAACAGACAGACTTCCTCAAGTCGATTTTAAAGGATTAGGCGTTCCACTCTCTAAATGTTTGTAATGATGGCAGTGTGCTCCGAACCAACTTAGCCGGGATCGTCATTCACAGACGTACGGCCTTCTTAAAAACATTTGCACAATTCAGATATTTTACTGCGGCCTATTTTACTGAGTCTCATTACCATACTGTGCTCCTGTCTCCTGTAAATGTCGATCAGATTTATGCCATGATTCATGAGAAAATCATAGGTTAAGGAATGTGTTCATAGCTGCTATAACACAAATGATTAAAGGAATTTGTTTCACCTATGCTGGGTAACTATAAATGGATAAAAACAAAACTACTTATGTTGCATCAAAGTAATGATTGGCAAGTTTCTAAGAGATTTTAGGCGTATAATTGTTGGAAATGAATCAGTAACTTTTTGTAGTACTTACATCAGGAACATGTATTGAAACAATTACTTTTAACTTGAAAATTATTTTGTTAATGCAGCTTAATGCAACTTGTGAGGAAGGACATGTGCATGCTGATAGTGTTTGTGTGTAGGGTCTGAGCCCAGGATGTTACGACACTTACAACGCCGACATTGACTGCCAGTGGATTGACATTACAGACGTCAAACCTGGAAATTACATCCTCAAGGTGTGTATCATGATCAAGCTGTCTGGTGTATACATATTTCATACATCTGTACTAACCAATAACACAACAGTAAATCAATTCACACAACACACAAGCCTAAAAAGACAGCAGCAAATGTAGAAACATGGCTCAAATTTAAAAGCGGAGATCCCTATTATGCTTTCCATACTCACTGCTGATTAATTGGACATGGCATGTGACTGTCACAAAAGAAAAGTGTTCTCTAGTTAGTCTAGAGAAAACAGGTTAAGTAACTTATTTTGTCATTTAGTTGGTGTTCCATCATTTGCATGCCCATAATAATACCATACATACAGTATTTGATAGAATAGCTAAAATTGTATCATATGAATTGAAAAACATGAACGCCACTAAAAATTCCTTGCAAATATTTCCTCACCCTCCTATAGAATGCTTGGTTTGAGTTCTGCTGTTGTCTTTTTATGGTTCGTTAGTGTGTTTCGGGCCACTGTATCAACATGTACAAGGGAATCAAAAGGCTATAACAGTCAATGGTAGTAATTAATGTTGGCTTTGTTTTGCAGATAAGCGTGAACCCTAGTTATAGTGTTCAAGAGTCCGACTACAGCAACAACATTGTGCGGTGTGACCTTCGCTACACCGGCAACTATGTCTACGCTTCAGGATGTCAATTGTCACCGTGAGTGACATCTTTTATTATGTTTTAAATGTAGTACAGGATGTAAACAATATCACAAATTTCTCATACTCCTGAATACCAATTCAGAAATCTGGTGCTTTTGAAATATAATTCTTAATGCAGCAGTTATTTAAGCATCTGATGATTTCAATATCATAGTTATAGTCAGATATAGGGAGCATCATATTTCTAAATTTAACATAGCAATGACAAACCTCGAATTGGAAGCAGCTGATACAATTATAGCATGTATATATTTATCTGTTCCATATTTTTATTTATTGGTAGAATTATTCTTTTTAGCTTAAAGTAAATTCTTTTTGTAGTACATTTTTCTCTTTTTTTTAGTAACAACAGTTATATATTCTGCACATACCTTTATATAATGATACATATTGAGTATTGTGATGTGATATTTTTGTGATATTGCCCATAACTTGCAAATGAGAAACAAGTAACCTAACACAAGGGACATATCATATCATATATCATATCATATCATATCATGTCATATCATATCATATCATATCATATCATATATCATATCATATCATATCATATCATATCAAGTTTGCTTTTTGTGCATTCTGATTCATCTCATGAAAGAAATGTTGATATGTCAGATTGGTTTTAAAAAAATAGACAAAATTCTGACATGTCAATTCAATTCTGATCCCGTTTCCTGTGACCACATCTAAGTTTCAGTGCACAGTGAAACTAACAACAAAACAATACATCCTTTGATGTCCTTTGATGGCTGACATTAAGGAAGTTGCAAAAGCTGCACAGCCACACAACGTCTTTCAGACGACTTTCCAAAGTTTCATTATACAGCAGTTAATCACATACGATCACTGTGCTGCACAAATAACATGCAACATCCCATGTGAACATCCAGCATATTAAAATGTACAATATGTGTTAACAATATAAAGTAGAACATTTTGCAATATAAACGGCATTGCCGAAAAAAGTCACACACTCTAAGACTTATTTGACCGCCTTTAGCTTTGATTACATCACCTATATCACCTATGTGTGAAAATTATTCCTCATACTCCCAGAACCACTGACTTCACAATTTGAGTAATATGACCAGGTAAGAATATGAATATAATACTGTATATAAAAAAATGCAGTAATGTGCAGTTAATCTGTACATTCAGTACATTCAGGTCATCAGCTACATTTTATTTCTACATAATGTTGCTGTGCCTGGACCTGACCAACTGGAGCAACCCCAGATCATAACACTTCCTCCAGAGGCTCGTACAGTGGACACTATGCAGGAATGGTGCATCACTTCATGTATTATAGTCTGGAAAATAGCGGCAACGTACAGTAAATGGCTTATATGGAATCTCTTGAGTCTGAAACGGATTCCCAGAAAAGAAGCAACACTTTAACACTGGTGTGATTTGCTCTCTTGCAGGTATTAAAGCACGTTCAGGACGACTTCACGAACGTGGCTGGACAGAGGCGACTTTAATGTTAGTTAGCCATCATGAAGAAAAGCAGTGGATTTCCACAGGACCAAATACGATATTTCTAATACAATCTCTTTGAAAGCACATATTAAGAGATGAAGCTTAGATACGGTTCTATTTTTTATGTTTTTTTATTTTTTTTTAGTTTTTTCATTTTTATTAAATGAATTGATATTTCATTTCATTTCATTTCATTTCAATAGACATATTTTAATTAAGATTATAAAATGTTTACAAAAAATAGGATGTTCCAGCTGAAGATAAAACGTCATTTCAGTAGGAAGTGCTATTCTCCTATAGGGCCATGTTTAACTCAGCTTTACAGTGAAGTAGATTAAAGGTTCCGTCTGATCCACACCGGACAACAGTCAGCTTTTTGACCATGTCCATGACGCTATATTTGTTTATTCTGAGAACTTATTTAACAAATGCTCATATTACTGCAAGACATGTATAACATGAAAATGACTTGAATAAATATTCATTCTGATTCTGGCTGAAAGATTTCTTTGGATAGTTAGAGATGCATTAAACAAAAATAGCAAACAAATTATAAACAGACATAAACTATGTGCATTACAGCAGCCAGAGCCATGGCTTACACTATTCATCTGTAATTTGTCCATGTCCATATCCATATATGTGTCCAAATGAAAATGTTTTACTTAATTGTTACAAAAATTATTTATGTATTTAATGTTGTAAAGGAGTTGTTTAAAGTTTAAACACTACCCCGATTTTCCACTTGCCTCAAATTAGCTAAGACATCCAACTGCAAGATTTGTGTATTCTTTACATCAATGACTCAAATGTATCTAACAGGTAATGGCAGCTAATGAACAACAGCAACCTTCATGTAACTCTATGCCAGCATCAACACACACACACACAACTTAAAAGATCTCATTTGACTGAGTAAATCGAATATATTGTTTAAATTGAATTCAACTGAAATTTAATGCCTTAAATATACAAATCATAAACCCAAAGGAATGTGTTTTTACATTTTTAGTTTTCCTAAAAGAAAGAACTCTGCAGAATTGTTTTTCCTATGGGACAATAGCCCCTGACATATTACCAATAATAACCAAACATTAGCCAATCACTGATAAAAACCAAGTGTTATCAGAATAAATACTGTGCATTTCCAGCAAATACAGCAAATACTTTCTTCTCTTTAGTAAATGAAAATAGTTAAATTTATGCTAGAAAATATTAAATATGTTACTTAGAGAGATTTATATTTATTTCCATTACCGTTATTGGAATGTTTTCATTTTTTCCTGGCAGGAGTGAGGAGACTGTGTTTGGGATAATACTCTTTAGATATATGCATTACAGTATATGGCTAAAGTTTTTCAACATTAGACCATCACACCCATGTGCGAGTCTTCTCCATTATGGTGCCCCAAAGTTGGAAGAACACAATTGTATATAATGTCTTTGTATGCTGTAGTATTACCTTCCCTTCACTGGAGCTAAGATGCCCAAACCTGTTCCTTTTTCACAATGCATCTGCACACAAAGCAAGCTCCATGAAGACATGGTTTGTTTAGATTGATGAAGGTTGGATGATAAGGTTGATGATCAAGTGTTCTGCACAGAGCTCAGACCTCAACCCCAGTGAATACCTTGGGGATGAACTGGAACACTGTCTGCTCCTCACCTAACATCAGTGCCTATTTCACATACAGTATGCTCTCATGGCTGATGGCTGAATGAGCACAAATCCCCACAGACACTCTCCAAAATTTAGAGGAAATTTGGCATGTGGCGTTATGATTAGCACTGTGGCCTCGCACTTCCAGAGTTGAGGATTTGATTCCCGCCTTGGGTCATGGAGTTTGCATGTTCTCCCAGTGCTTTGTGGTTTTCTACAGTACAAAGACATGCAGATTAGGCTATTTGGCGTTCCCAAATTGTTTGTAGAAGTGCGCCTGCCCTGCAATGGATTCGCACCCCATGTCGTACCCACAGTCTCTTGGAATAGGCTCCAGGCCCCCTGTGACCCTGTACACAGAATACACGGTATAGAAGATAAATAAACTAACAAATAATATTTATGTAGGAATAAATGTATTCTAAAGGTGTGATGTTTAAAAATTTTGGGAATCAATTTATGAACATATGAAGATAAATCACTTGTTCGCACAACATAACATTAAAAAATAATTATTTTGGCCAGTAGCTTATTTTTTTCATGACTACTAATAAATATAGTTTGCTAGTTAAATGAACTCTGGTGTGAACTGTTTGCGCAATAAATGAACTCTGGTGTGATTTAAAATCAGGCAAATGCGATTAAAGCCTAAAGGCCCATTTGTGCGCCCTTTTGTGCTCCAGACTGCGCATGCGCACTCTCCCATATCGTACGGGTTTGTTTATCAGCCGCCCGCCCGTTTCCACTGAACCTGACAGCCAGCACAGGGTCACCAGGGGATACGGTTTTCTCCTTATTGTATTGGGTAATCAATTATATAAATATATATTTCACGTTTTTAGAATGCATCCCGTATCCGTGTCCATCCCTTCTTTCCGTTCAGAAGAGAGCGGGTCTGAAAAATGCTACACGGTGAGTTATGCATTAATTACAGTATAACGTTACATCTTTAACCCGAGTTATGTTGTTAAGGTTGTGCTGGTCTAACACAATATATGTCTATACAGTTTATAATTATACTCCCAACATGACTGTGAATATAAATCCGTGAATACACTTGGCGTGCTCTGAGATTTATCACGCACACTGCTCGCACCGTGCCGCGTTCATTAGCTTCACGATTTTTTGTTCTGTCAGGTTTTTAAGATCGAGGTGTTGACGAGCGGGCGGCAGCACAACGTGGAGAAGCGCTACAGCGAGTTTCATGCTCTGCACAAAATGGTGAGCTTTTTTCATTTTTACTCAGAGCTGTTCATCTGTCACTTTACCTGCTTTGAACTTTGGTGGTTTTCCGGTGAAAACACCTGCATTCATGTGCAGCGTTCAAGTGTTACAAAGGTCATTTACCACAAACAATATTTGTGGCTGATACCTTTAAAAGTGGGTTTGTAGTTCAGGAATGATGTTGATAAAATATACAGGAAAATATTTAACATGTAACTTATTTATTGTTTAATTTGATAATCTAATTTGAAAATATGGTATAACATGCATTACAGTAGACTTTAAATAGACTTTTACAGTAGACTTTTGTCCACTACATGGACAAACCTGCAATGACATTGTATCTAAATACATCTACTTCAATATGGAGTCGGTCCCCCTTTCGCAGCTGTAACAGCTTCCACTCTTCTTTGAAGGCTAAGGCTGTCCACGTGAGTGTTTCTGAGGGAATTTGTGTCCGTTTATTCTGTTCCAGTTCATCCCAAAGGTGCTCGATGGGGTTGAGGTCAGGGCTCTGTGTTGGGGCCAGTCAAGTTCTTCCACACCAAACTCATCAAACCATATCCTTATAGTCCCTGCTTTGTGCACTGGGACACAATCTTGATGGAATAGAAAAGGGCCTTCGCCAAACTGTTGCCACAAAGTTGGAAGCATAGCATTGTCCAAGATTTCTTGGTATGCTGAAGCATTAAGATTTCCCTTCACTCTTGATAAGGGGGATAACTTGAATTCCGTGATTAACAGGTTTGACCATATGGGGAAGCTGCTTTCGTTTCAGAACTGACTGATGAGTTAATGTCATAGGAGATTCTTACTCAAGATTGCCAGTTTAAAAACACGCAGTTACCTTAAACTGAGTTACTTTTCTTGTTTTTGCAATATTTTCATCCAAATTCAGACAGTTTACCTGGCAATCCGGTAATTTATCAGAAGAACCACACTGAGTTTTCTTCATTTTTTTTTTTCTTCATTTGCTTATTCTAAATAACATATACAGTGGAACCTCGGATTACGAGTAACGCGGTTTACGAGTGTTCCGCAAGACGAGCAAAGATTTTTAATAAA
>JAQMYJ010000009.1:23392460-23403062 GCA_030014305.1 Clarias laeviceps
CTCGTCTCTTACTGGTATAATCAACATCCGTGCACGCATGTACTGTTTACTATAACACTGTGACCCCGTGTGTGTGTGTAAAACATATTTTATTTTGTGTTCGGAAGCGTGTGCGTACAGCGCGTGTACTGTTTCATAACACGTGTGTGCGCGCAAGTAAAGGAAAAGAAATTCTCAATACAGAGGTTAAATATCTATTTTCTTCCACATGGCGGTGTGTGTGAAACCCCCTTCACAAACACACACACGGGCACATAAATTAAGTTTGGTTGTTTTTATGACCAAAAAGTGATAATAAGCTAATTTTGAGAGTTAATTTTTGCGACGTCATTCCCATATTCCAGCAGTGGGAGAATTTACCCTTTATAAAAGCAATCATAACTTTCATTCTACATGATGCATCTGAAAACCCAAATGCACAGTTTGATATCTAAAGTCGCCCTCATTGAAACAAACCTAATTCCATTTAAGGACTTTTTTAAATTAATTAATTTCTTTTTATCGTCATTGACTTGTGCTGTGTTGCCGGCACAGATCTGTGCCGCTTGGGCTTTAAAGGATATTTTTAATATCTGTGTAGTCCCTACTAAAATAGAAATGGTTCTGGATGTCATAGATCCACTATCACCACTTATACATTCTCTTTGTTTGGCATAGCCAGTGTTTGCACAATTATTTAAGTTTAATTTCGATTGCGTGCTTTAAAACAAGAACATAGTGGAATAAAAACAAGCCACCTCTAAGCTCACGTTTTTCACGTGTTACTCAGGGCCACAATCATTCCGTGAAGACCTGGAAAATAACCAAATTGTCATTAACTTCAAACATACAATGCTATAGACACACATACAAGCGGCTTGAGGGGATTTCGGCTGTCAGGGTTGCACGGCTATATAATGGTGTGTTTATGCCAAAAGTTGATGAACTTTCATCAGTATGTTTTTCCTCTCTCCCACGCTGAGTCACAGAAAAGGAGAGTTAACCTCCCACACCCTAAAGATAACACACTTTCCCGTCAGAATTGTAGTCCTGTACAGCACTAAATTATATTTTATAGTTTAAGCCGCTCCAAATCATGACATAACGGCTCAACTGCCTTAAATATATACGTTTCATAAATTAGACAGGCTCAGACAGACAGAAAAGTGCCCATTTACCCAGGTTAATTTTATATCGTTTAAGCTTTTTATTGCGTTTTTGTTTTTGTTTTGGGTTTAAACTTAATCTCCTAAAATGTCTCTTAGAAAACTTTGAGAAGATTACGAGGCATGCAGGGTGATGAGTGTGTGTGTGTGTGTATGTGTGTGTGTGCGCGCGGTGGTGTATAATTAACACTGAGGATGTGTGAGTAATATGTCATTTATTCTTCTGCACATGGTTTCACAGATGTTCCTTTGTTATCACGGGGAAAAAAAGTTCAAATAGAGATCTGAAATGGTCAGATAATGTACAGTACACATGAATGTTTTACTTCTGCTCATGGTGTTAAATATCACACAGCCATAACAGAAGCTAGTGTAAGTGTTCACTTCTTGTTTGGATTCTTTATAGTTAAAGAAAATCATTAAACCTCCAGAGCTTCCATCAAAGCATGTGAGGAACTGGATCCCTAAAGTTCTGGAGCAGAGAAGACACGGTCTGGAGCTTTACCTTCAGGTACGGCTGAGGGGAGGGTATACTTTATGAAATGCTTTATAAATGGGGGCCTTCATCACTATGTCCAAAGACAGATTTTATTTATTTATTTTTTTCCCCCCCATGAGCTTATCATTTTAAAAGGAGACATTTGAAATTTCATCAATTCAGTTATGAATTGTTTGATGACTAGGGTTTCCTTTGGAGATACAGGGTTCAGCATTGTGCAATATCATGTCTGAATCACAGCTTATTTCAAGTAAATGAAATATATAATTACAGTCACAACCACTCATTATATACTGTAGCTCAGTTAAAATCTTGGGTCATGTCCCAGTGTATGAACTTGATGCATGCTGTCTGTTTTAAGCTTTATTTTTTCGGTCCAGTTTTAGAGATGTGTGTCATACAGTAGGAAATAAACATGTCTGTTTTTAGACACTGAACAACTCTAAGTGTGACTTTTTGTGCATGCACTGTAGATAATACCAAACTGCTAACTCTTTAATATAATAGCAAAATTGATGCCTATATACCGATAGCTTCAGGGCATCTGCGTAGAATTTCAATAAAAAAAGTTGAACAATGACTGCATTGGGACATTTTTAGGAATTTCTCCAGCCTTATTTTGTCTTGTTGATTCACCTTTTTCCCTGTTGACCCTGTAGACGTGTGTTGTTTGTTTTGTTTTTTTCCCTCTAGACTATAATCATGGAAAATGAGGTCCTTCCTAAAATATTCCTGGATTTTCTCAATATCCGCCATCTCCCGTCCCTGCCAAAGGCCGAGAGTTGTGGGTAAGGAGCTGCCGCTAGGGTGCAATTTTGTAAAAGGAGTAAGAGACTGTCGCCAGTGTGATTCTATCGAGCTTTGTTTTTCCCTCTGTTTTTATTTATTTTTTTCTGTTTGCTTTCAGGTCCTTAGAAACTGAATCCGAGGACTCCTGGTACGGCTGTAATTTTGTATTCTACGAATTATAATTTAAGATAAACAGTATAATGACATACATCAAGAAGAAACAGTGCTTCTCCGTACAGTATGCCGTTTGCATTGTGAGCGTTTTGATTGTAGGGGAAAAGGCATATGTTGAAATGTCCTTATGTCCAGAATTGCAGCGTCAACAGGATTAATGTGACGCAGGCAGACATAGAAATGTTGCAATGAGTCACGTATATCAGGGCTTTCTCTCAGTCCGTTCTTCCTTCCTCATGTCATTTTTCTCTCTTCTCCCCTTCCTCTGCAGTAAACTGACACATCAGCCCGTTCTCCTCTTCCTGCGGGACCCCTATCTGCTTCCTGCCACTAACGGTACGTATGCACAATCACTTAAACATAATTTAATCCTCTAGTGTTTAAGTGTACAATAAGCATGATGGACATCTTATTTAAGAATTCAGGTTAACCTTAATGAACTAGACTGAACTAGAATGAAGTAGAAGCAGCACAAGCATGAAAATGTCTGCTACACTAATTAGGAATGCAACAATACGTTGTGACGTGACGCGACGCATCGAGATGCAAGAGCGTACATCATGAAAACAAGCATTTCATGTAAGCGTTTTATTAATTATGCATGTTTCAATTTTATTTTTTTTAGCACTTTTAACAAGGGTTATTGTCGCTAAGCAGCTTTATGACATCAAAAATGTCTGAGGAAATGTGTACAAGTCACAATGATCAGATTGTCCCATGATGAGGAAGCCCAGGGTGACAGTGGTGAGAGAAATCTCCCTGAGATAAGGCAGTAGGAAGAAACCTTGAGAGGAAGCAGACTCAAGAGGGAACCCATCCTCATTTTGGTGATATCAGGTAGCAAGAACTGATCAGCACTGTGTATTAGGAGGCTGGAAGTTCAGTATAACAGATGTGTGAACATGGAGACCACCTTCGTGTTTGGAGGCTCAGGAACAAAAATTCTGTTCTGAACTAACGAGCGACTGCATTTACAAGTCATTAGAGAACGAGTGAAACACATTCTTTCGTCGAGTGCTGGCACGATCTGCACTTGTGAAGTGATCAATAGTCTCTCTGATAACTCTGAGCGACTGCACTGTGTTTGAGATAAAAAAAACTCTTGCAGCAAAAACATTGTTCTTTTGTGATGTCAGTGAGGCAGACAACATCTCGCAGGCGTAATGGAAATACAGCACTAAACACAAAGGAATCAGAAACACAGTCCCAAAACACATCCCTGATATTTCAATATGATCACATTGAACTTATGTCAGGTTTAAGTTTGTACAGTGAATGAATTTCATGAGTGTTTATTTGAACTTACAAAGCTACAGCGCCTTTCAAATACAGATGGTGTTAATTTTATTTATTTACTTTTTTTAAGAGATCTTTGGTCTGTTCCTCTTTGTTGCACTGGTTTGTTCTACAGGGCTAGGTGACAGTCCATCACTTAAATCACCTTCTTTTCCAGACACGATGTCGAACGTCATCACTGAAGGCGTGATTCATGGAATATTCTACCCGGACCAGCAGCCGAGGTAGACCAGCGCGCTCTCCAGTCAAAATATACAACCTCATTTGGTTTCATGGACAAAGAGGCATTTATACTCTAATCATTTACACAAACACTACAAGAACCTACTCATGAAGTCCAAACTCTGTTTTGTTTTTTCAAATCCATGTAAGGTATTGTGAATTTACAGAGCATCAGCAACTTTAATCGTCGTCTTTTTTCATTCAAGAAAAAAACTAACTGATGTAATTGTGCTACCTTGTGCTGTGAAATAATTTTACTACGTCAGCGAGTAGAGCTGGGTGATTTGCAAAACAACTAAATATTTTTGTGAGTAATACTATTTGACTAAACTACTCAATTATTGGTATTTTTACAAAAAAAAAAATCTGCAATCTATAAAGTTGAAAAGGTTTTCTAGACCTGCAATACACCTCACCTTGGATAGAGGTATATCGAAATGGTTATCATTTGCAATTTTAGAATTCAGCAGATGTGGTATTTGAGATTTCTGTTAACATTCGTTCTGGTACAGAATTTAGGATGAATTTGGGTTGAATGAGGAGAAGAGGGAAAGTATTAACAATGTGTTCACTGTGAGTGCAGTTCAGCTTATAGACAACAGAGGGTGCTAAAAATTACCAACTGCTCCTTTAAACTTCAGGAAAACCTGTATACAAGTTAAACGGCAACATGTGGAATTGCATCTTTTTCAGATTATTTATATGAATGCGATCGTATTAGACTCGCAATGCATAAAGCCTTCCCTTTTTGGTTTTTGTTATGTAGCTATTCGGTCAGTTGTTTTTGCCCCATGCATGCTTAAGCTGCTAAAGATCATCTGTACAACTGACAAAATTGAAATTTTATTAGATATTTAAAACATACCAGATTTATTGTTATTGCTAAATATTAATCACCACTCAGCTCTGTTAGACTTTTACAAAAGTGCTTCATTTACCCATCATAACTATAGTGTAACTATTCCAACTCCTGTCCTTGTACCTGTTCAACAGTGATGGATGTACTGACTGGAAAGTGATGAAATTTCCTGTTTGGACCAAACAAGTGCAGAGTGTTAACTGAGCCTTTATACTCAACATTCTTTCACTGACAGGGTTGGAGAACGTATCTCAACTGTACAATCATCAGTCATGGCATTTATGAAAAAGGGAAAAATAATCTCCTGAAAAATCTGAGTAATTAATCTCTGCAGCTGCTAGAAACTGTGAAAGAGACATTTATCCGAGTGTATAGTTTACATAGTCCAGATGTCCAGCATTAGATGACGTTTTAAGTGAGACACAAGAAGACTTCCGATTTTGTTCACTTGAGGTGCATGTGATCAGATTTATGCTTCTATTATAATATTTGGGTTAAAAAAATTTTTTTAAATAAATAAATAATCAAACACTTTATACTTAGCCAATCAGCCAAGATCTGTTTAATGATCTCATGAAAGGGACGTTTGAGATGGGGTGGGGGGTGGGGGTGGGATCTGTGTTAACTTTTTTTGTAGCAACAACATAGTGAGCTGAGTGTATTGACTAATTTATGCAAGTTCTCAAAGCAAACTGTATTAGTCAGTGTTAAAGATTTAACATGCAAATATGTTCCGTTGTTGATGTAAAGTTATGTTTTGTTTAATTTTGATTCCCTGAGAAGCCATGTTGGTTTGCCATGATGCCATAAACTGGATAGGTACTCGTCTACAAGAAGCTGACTAGTAGGAATTTCAATGGGGCGTTTTATTAAATTTTCCCTAGTTGTAGGTTGGGAATTACAAACCACCTTGAGCATAGCTTGTACAGTTGAATGCTTGAATAATACATGGATGGCCATATTAGACAAACAGCGGTGGTTCCCATGTATTTATGTAGACGATGAGCGAGTGTGTGTCATTTACTTGTGAGGCTAAAGTGCAATATTGGAGAACAAACACATCTTGGCTGAATATTTTTTATTTTATTTTTTTTGAAAAAATTTACAGGTTTTCTTGTTCATGGCATCTGTCATGAGGATTATGTTCAAAACTGTTGTGAATAGTGTGTAGGGGTGGTGAAATGAGCGAGGTGTCATATTACTCTTAGGCAAGATGATTAAAATATTTGGTAATTTAAAGAAAAGGGCTAAACAAATCCTTAAAGCTAATATTTGCTTTTTATGAAAATATATAACCAGGAACATGATGGTAAAGGAAGTGATCGGACACTAAACTGCTCAATAAAGTTGGTCAGTTCTAGACATGACCCTATGATAAAACTCTGAGAAGCCCATCATGTGACTTTACCGTCTTAGGTGCTGTTGGCTTCTCATTTCCGATTGGTCAGAAAGAGTTGAATCATTTCCTGTAACAGCAGACCCTAGTGCAGCTGCAAATCATGGGTTAATATTAACATTTGTTCTAAAATGCGCGTTTCTATAGTAACAGCTAATCCATAGGGAGTTGTACAACCGATCCTCCATATAAATGGATTAATATGTGTGTAATTGATCATATGAAGAGATGTTTAGCAATTATGGTTAAGGTGACTACAGTTTCAGCACTTTGTAGCAGTCAGTAACGTCTCCATTACAGGGTAATCTTTAGGACAGAGGACTTTTTTTTTTTTTTTTTTTTCCCTTTTCTTTTTTTGTCTTAAAAAAGGAAGGCTGGTGAGAGTGTTTATGGCTGCTATAACAGAAATGATTTAATCAATTAAATGCAACTATAAACAGAATTACGGTATGAGTGTGTTATTCTTTCATAAATAAAAAGATTGTAATGCTTGAAAAATTGTTGTGGTACAAAAGGAATAAAACACAGTGTGACAGTGTGAGATAGGAAAATAATCAATGTTAAGACAGTAACTCTGGTTCATCACAACTCAAGCAACTTCATGTTGCTTATTTTCCTATAACAGCAAAAGCTTCTATTCCTTATTTTATCCAGCCATAATAACTTGTCAGCATATTTTCAACAAAACACAAACATCTGTATGCTAACACTCGTTCATGATGTATTGCAGTGAGCTGTCAAATTGTGACATGACACTAACAACAAATGCATTCACAGCTGACATCTTGTTTTGGTTGAGAATTATCACATTGTGAGCAAATTCCTCTCAGCTTATCATTTCTGACATTGTGGGGTTTTTTTGCTGTTATTTTTTTTGTGTGTGTATGTACTATGTGCCACGATACTCAGAAGCCCGGGGTTCCTGGTTTAGTGCCGATTCTGAACCCTGCGTAAAGCACTTTAGACAGAATTATGATTGTTATTAAACTGTATAATATATTGTGAAAAAAATAACAGCAATAAAATAATAAATTTTAAACCCAAGCAGGTCTCTGTTATTTGTTGTTAAGTAGAAAAGGAACATGTAAATATAAATTAGGGGACCCGGTACACCCTGGACGAGTGCCATTCCATTGCAAACATACACACACACTCGCGCTATGGGCAATTTGGAAATACCAGTTACCACCTGCATGTATGGGAGGAAACGAGAGGACCAGGAGGAAGCTCACCAAGCATGGTGAGAACATGCCCACCACACACAAACTTGAGATGGGAATCGAACCCTAAACCCCTGGAGGTGAGGCTGCAACGTTAACCAATACGCCATCGTGTGCCACATTAGTGTTACATCTGCTTAAAATATGTCTGAATATTGTATTATAAAAAATGGCAGTTAGCCGTTCAGTGTTCAGGTGTGCCGCCTTTTAAACCAGAATACCTTTTAAAATTTAAAGAACCATGGAGAACTTCAACATACACTGCATTCTCATCAATAGAAGCCAGATGTGGAGACATTACTGTGTTGACAAGTATCATATAACTGATCAGTCACACCAGTTAAAGAATGATCAACGCTATACTTTATTGTCTTTATTAAAAGAAAAAAAAATCATTGTGTAAATTAAAAAATTTGTTCAACAATGCTCATTTTCACACCAATTCCATCATCGGACACTCACATTAACTGCTTCATGGGGATTTCTCTTGTAAACAAACCAGCTAAACCATATAGAAGCTTATTGAAGGATAAAAATACAGCAGCACAATAAGCTTTATAGATCTATCCTGGTGTAATACATCATTTAGTTTGCATAGTGTGTAACAGTTAGTGTTTTGGGGCAGAGGGGCAAGAGATCAATTAATGTTAAGATGTGCTTAACTTTAAATCCAGGAACATTTCAATTCTAAAAATAATATTGATCAAAAATCAACATTAATATGTCTACTCAAGATTGGATTAGTTTTCTGCTAACGAAATTCAATTCAAACACAATGTGATACACGTAAACCTCCATAAACAGAAATGCTCCTAAATGTTTGGACCTTGTAAGACCTTTGGTAACTGGTGATGCACGATGTCACAGCTCGCCACGTCGCTCATCTTTGACCTGCTCCATTTGGTTGGTGTCTGTCTCAGGTGCCTTCATGTTGGCGTAGTCCACTTCTCTTCTGAGCTGCTCGAGAGGAGGCAAACCGAAGACCAGGTTTCTCATTGCGATGGCAGTCATTAGAAACCTACATGAGACAAAGTAGCTTATTATTTCTTTCAAAGGTGTATTAGAGTTCTGCATGTTGTCCACTGAGCTACCATTGGCTGATTGAAATAAGTAGACCGTTTTCCTTAGTGACTTAATACACTTTCGCTTAACACATTGTTTCTTCTCATGATCTACTGTACATATCTTCCACATTATTTGTACACATAATGCATAGAAATGTCTACTGCATCTTTAAAAAGTATACATTACAGTGCTGTTGAGTTCAGATTGGTCAGTACTGTGGTCTGTAATTTAAATAGCAGGTTTAGAATAAAAGTGCAGTTCCACAAGTGTGATTGTTCATCAACAGCAGAGAGCGCTGTATGGCTGGCAGAGGAATTTGACAATTCGATGCAACTGGGATTGTGTGTACAGTTCCCACAGACAGATGCGTCTCATCTGCAAGCTGGAGACAGGAGATGCGCTGACTGCAGTGGGCTCTGAGCCACCTCGCTCGGGATTGTCATTCACAGACATACGGCCTTCTTTAAAACAGTTGCACAATTCAAGAGTCTGAAGTCTGTGCCTGAAGTTTTCTGTAATGAACCAGTTTTATGCCTTCATTCAGCAGAGATTTCATCACATGTCCCAGTTTGACTTGAATGCTGTCAGTAGCAGCTATGGTTTAATTAAAGATGAATGGTGGTTTGATGAACTTGTTTGGTAAAGTTGTAACTATTCTACAAACATTTATGAAAAGCTTTATACCAACTAAAGTGTATCTACCTTCTTTGACCTTACAGTAAAACCTTTAACATGAAATCACATTTTTCAGATTTAGGTAAGAAATAAAACATTGGATTGGATGTGATGTCCTAAGAAAACAAGTAGCAACACTGTGGTGTAACGTGGTACCACACCGACATCAAAGACTAGACTAATTCATGGATTTAGTCAAAGAAATATACAACTAATTATTCTTTTGGGGGGAAAAAAAAAACATAAAACAATGCATTAAGTATTAAATAATAAAGTACAGTATTTAAAGTAGTGTGAACACTGTTGCTAGGCAACATGGATGCCAAACATGAGCGAGCTAAAACAATTTAATAGTTCGTGCACAGTTTTTAATTGGACAATATAAAACAAATTATTAAAAAAACAGTGCCTGTAGATATGAGACATACTATCAGGAATAAGGATTTCCTTATCTGTGTGGGAAAACTGGATAACTAAAATTACAGTGTTAGCATCGACTGCTAACTAAACGGCTAGGTGCCTTCATATTGAGAATCTATTAACTTCCTGTTTCTCTTTAGCTCGGTGATAACTCAGCAGTTCTAACTAATGCTTATGGTGCAAATACAATTATCTACAGTACAAGTTTGTCATGAACTGCTCTCATTTTATGTTTTAGTGAAACTTGTATTAAACAAATATGATTTGGGGTAAGGAAAGCAACAGCTTCAGTGTCTTTATGTATCTGATAAAGTTATATCAGTTATACCAATGCCTGAACACTCTTACCCTCGGCGGATCATGTAGTATTTTTTTATGGCGAATCGGTTGAATCTTTCGAGCACGGGAGCCTCTCGTCGCTTTTTCGCATCCTGCATGCGCTTCTGCCTCTTCAGGAAGAGACGTACCAGAGGATCTGTGGCGTTGACATCTGATCCCTCACCATCGAGACCGGTTATAAGCGGCTGCAGCTCTGGAGGCAGAGGCTCGGTCTCTGAAATTGGGCATAAAGCATTTTTTCATTCCTTAGGAATTTAATTTCAAGAGCTAAGCTCCGTATTAAATCTATATGATTTATCATAATTCAATGGATCAGCATTGTAGGTCGTATTGCTAGAAGTAAGCTTTTTGATCACATGATGGCCTTTCTATTCCATCTAATGCAACAGTGAAAGACCTCGGTGTGATTATAGATTACAGTCTTTTATTTGAAGCTCATGTAGACAATATCACCAGGATAGCATTCTTTCACCTCAGAAATATTGCCAAGATAAGAAATATAT
>JAQMYJ010000009.1:23403195-23418204 GCA_030014305.1 Clarias laeviceps
GAAGCTCATGTAGATAATATTACCAGGATAGCATTCTTTCACCTCAGAAATATTGCCAAGATAAGAAATATATCGTCACTAAACGATGCAGAAAAACTAGTTCATGCTTTTATCACCTCTAGGTTGGACTATTGTAACGTTTTACTGTCCGGTTCTTCAACTAGGTGTATAAACAAGCTTCAGTTAGTCCAGAATGCAGCAGCGAGAGTCCTCACTAGAATCAGTAGATACGAGCACATCACCCCTATCTTATCCACGCTGCACATCTTCACTCACAGTGAAATTTCACTTTAAAATACTACTTTTGACGTATAAAGCATTAAATGGTCTCGCGCCGCAGTATCCGAGTGAACTGCTTGTGTCTTACGACCCGCCACGCCTACTTCGAACAAAGGATGCAGGCTGCTTGTCAGTACCGCGTATTATGAAAACTACAGCAGGGGGCGGAGCTTTTACATTGTGTGACTGTGACCAGACCTAACTGTTATCTCTCCTCTTCTCTCCCTCTCTTTCTCTCTCCCTGTCTCTCTGTCGAGCTACACATGTTGCTCCTGAGCTGCCAGTGATACAGACCCCCCCTCTGCCCTCTGGAACTGTCTGACTTGTCCTGGTGTCCCACTTCTGGTTGGAGATCTCATCACATGGATGCCCCGTGTGGTCTGTTTGGAATGCATGTGGTGACTGGGGACGGCCCACATGACCATGAAGACGGTCCTGACCTTGGCTGATGTTGACAGCTGTTCTGAGGACGTGTGACTGCAGTCACTCAATAGTTCATAACTGGATTTTCTACAGTCTACCCGAGCATCCAATAACGAACCAGACTCCATATAAACTTCATTAAATGTTATATTGAACTTCAAGACCCAGTATGCCTGCAGATCAGTCTCTGTTATCACCCAGATGAGGATGGGTTCCCTGTTGAGTCCGGTTCCTCTCAAGGTTTCTTCCTATTGCCATCTCAGGGAGTTTTTTCTTGCCACCGTCGCTTTCGGCTCACTCATCAGGGACTATGTGATCATTTTGCTTCATACACATTCACATCTCTAATGTTCTACACTTCAAGTTAATTCTCTCTCCATAAGGAAGGGCTGTGTTCTGTACAATGATGTGATTCTCCATATTAACAACGGTCCTTGCTTTAGTTCACACTGGACCTCGCGAGGACTGACCTGTCCCGTTACGGACTTTCTCCTGAAGCTCGAGCAGCTGGGTGAAGTTCTTCTGCAGTGCCTCTTCAGTGGTGTTCACGTAGATGTACATGTAGCAAGACGGGGTGTCGGTCACAGTGTACACTTTGTGATACGCTCCAGCAGGGAGCTAAGTACACAGAGACAATGTTACACATCTATCAGATGGTAATTAGCCTTAGATAAATCTGGAAAGGTACAAGGAGATATTGTTCTAGATGAACGTCGAGATTTAGGGTTGTGTGTGTGTGTGTGTGCGCTTTTACCTGCATCTTTTCTCCTGAAGTGAGTGTGTAGTTCTTCTTCTCGTCCACTATCTCCACCTTCACGTTGCCCTGCAGTACCTGAACACTGGTGTTCCCCAGGTCCTCGCTCACATAGTTCTCTAGATGGAGGCCTGCCAACATAATGCCACAAAGGTCAAAGGGCAATGGCAATGAGCACAGTTCAGCATTCTGATGAAAATAGATGGAACTTGCGACGTCAGGTTCAGTCCAAAAAATTTAATAAATGATTAAAATAGAAGGCGTGGCTACTATGCTGTAATGTTAATATGTACAGTATAAAAGCGCATGGAAATTTTAATCATTCAACAGACAGATGTCCATTTTGTCCTAGTAGACGTTATATCATACACCTGAGACTGGTGTGTACCTGGGAAGTCAGCTATAAAGACCACCTCGGTTTGGTTGTCCAGTGTCCCCTCAATCTCTTCAAACTTATTCCTCCATGGGGACAAATCGACCAGCAGGGGCATGAGCCACGGATTAGCACGAAACGGTGACCAGTCTGCTTTCACAAAATCAACACGGGGGTCAAATATCCTACACACATAGTGGGGGGAAAAAAAATAAAGGTCAGTGCTCGGTTATTGTGTACTGTCTGCTGAGTTTGGGTCAGATTTCAGAAGGCACCTGAAGAGACCAGTCATGCAGTTGATCAAAATCTCCGAATTTGTGTTAATCAATCAACTGTATCTGGGTGCCTTTTAGGATTTAGACTTTACAGACAAATACTTTAGATGCGTTCATGCCAGTAGCGTTTTTTCACGCAAATCACTCTACAGTCGTGGTTGTTTGGCAGTCCTGTCTTTATTCATAGTTGCCATTTTTTAGTAGTAGAGGACAGCTTGTAAACGGCCAATTAATTCAAATCTTCCTCCTAAGATAAGAGAGTGATGTTTTGTATTCCTGCAAATATTTAGATTCTGGAAGGAAGTTGCTTGCTTGAATTGCACTGTAGACAAATCTAAATGTTCACTATAAGAGCAATTTCCAACAGTAACAGGATAGGGAGCCTCACAGGCTGCTCGGAGATGTAACTGGGAATTAGTACCTGGAACTGAAAAGCATGGAAATATGTAACGCATCACCGTAAGAAGAAAACGAAGCGTACCAGCTCTCCCAATAGTTAGCTGCCTATTAGTTATGTGCTTTTACTTTTCATGTTGTCTGTAACGAACAGTCATTCCACCGCCTACTGCTTAAGAACAACCTGGATTTTAAAATACTTTGATTGAAGGAAAAAAAAAAATAATAAATCACATTACCTTTGGTAATCCTTAAATCCTTACCTCTGTTGGAAGCGGTCGTTAATAGACACCCAGATGTCGAAGTAAATCTGTGGTTCGCTGATGTTGTAGCGGGGCAGAGTGCGGCTCAGGCAGGTGGCATACTGCTTCAGCATGTCTCCGTGATCCTTCCATCTCCGAGTCTGCGTAAAAACCTGCGATGAACCAAATGACTGTTACAGCTTCATTCATTGAAAACAGATGCAAAACAAATTTCATTAATGGACAGAGTGGTGAGACAATGACCCCAGGGTTGAGGTAGCCGATCTCTCCCGTTACACCATCTTTGTAGGTGATTTTAACATGCTGGTGGGAGCGAGAGTGGACCATCATGTCCCAGGAGTAGCCGTACAGCCCGTTAGTCCAGTTATTGTAGCCCTGTAGAGAACCCCATTCATAAACACATCAGCATTTTAAATGACACCTGATGTATTACATGTTTTACAATCTAATAAACTGTAACACAAAAAAGCTGATACATGACTCTATGCAGTCTAAATGCCAATTGTTCAATGCATGTTAAAAAAGTAAGTGGGAAAATAAACAGACACCAAACATAGTTAAAAAAAAAAGAAAAAAAAAGAAAGAAATTACTTTTGTAATGAAATGGGAATAAGGCAGGAAAAACTGCTCTGCGATGTACATGATGGTGAAGATGGCGGCCATTTTGTGCCTGAACCGCAGTGTGGAGGGCTTAGGGACCATCCTCGTGTCTGTTCGCTCATTCGAGCCACTTGACACATTGGGATACACGCACGAGGTGCTTGATTGAGGGGGCGGAGTCACCGTGGGCAGGAGGGGCCAAAGGAACTCTGGGAAGTGGCCGAAGAACCACCTGGGCCAATTAGCGTAGCAGAACAGGGGAGTCGTGACCAGCATGGCGTAGGGAAACATTCCTACATGGATAAAAAAAAAAAAGAGATTCATATTATTTTGATTCTATTTCTAAAGTGAGTCAAATATCATGTCTGAAATATAATCATATCAATGCTTTTTTATCTCTTTAGATGGTAACCATCTGATTTAACAGACCTGATTAAGCTCATGAGTAAACAATTTACATTTACATTTAGGCATCTTATCCAGAGCGACTTACAAAAGTGCTTTGTAGTTTCCGTCATTGGATAGATCCTTATACTGGGTTACTAGGTTACAAACACGTAGTAGCAAACAATAAACTGTTCATGTGATTACAGCCAGGACAGCACTGCTGCCCTCTAGGAAAATTGCTCTGTATATGAAGTCACTACATTGGTGATTTAAAGCCATGACTTATTTCCCAGTCTATAATACTGTATATACTCTAACAGGTGATGTGACAAACAGCAATGCAACAACGTAATATAAAAGAACTCTCACGTCATTCAGTTAATGTTTACTTTTATCTGACCCACTGTGTTGAGACTCTTACCGATCTCAAAGAGTTGCGAGTTCATGCAATGAAAGTAGCTGACGAAGAAGAAGGCGACCGGACGGGTGGCGTCAAAAAACAGCAGATAACCAGCCGTGAGATCTAGGATGAGACCTCCACCATGGACCACCATCAGACTGACCAACTCCACAGGCAGGATCACTCTAATAAAACAAAATGAGTTTCAAAAGGATTCACTTTTTAATGTCGTTATGGATGAACTCATCAGTTCATGACAGGCATATAACTGCAACTATGCCCATCTGAAACCAATCAAAGTATCAGTTTAATGCCCCACTTCTCTGCTTCCTCCACTGGCTTCCTGTAGCTGCCAGCATCAAAAACACTTGCCTACAAAGCTAAAAACAGCCCAGCAACACCCACACTACAGCACATTACTTCCAATTCTCCAGCATTGCCTGACTGATGCCACATCTCTCAGAGATCGAGGAGGACATGCACTAGACTGTTTTCTGTCATGGCTCCTATGTGGTGGTATGAAATTCCTCTAGATGTCCGGATCTTTAAACAAATCTGTTTTTAGGTATTTGTGTTTACTCCACCCCGATCTTAAAAACTTCAAAGGACTTATGTAAGTCGCTTTGAATAAGTCTAATAAATTTATAAATGTAAACAATGTTTAACAAGAAATGAAACAAACATAAGTTTCAGACGTAAAGCACGCACTCTGATCATGGTTCTGGTGTACTGAGAAAACTTTCTACCATGATGGTATCCAAGCTCTAGTTAAATGCTAGGATAAGTGCATTTCTGTATTATCTCACTCACTTGAAAGGGTCAAACAGCCAGTGATGAGCCAGATATTTCATGGAGTAACCCTCCACCCAATCAGCATCCAGCTTCTTCACCCCAGCGATGAAGTAGACTATAAAGATCTGTCAAGCAAACAAAAAGGTTCCATGTTACCATGTTGACACATCACAAAATCACTGCATTAATACACACACTCACACAAACGCACACCATGTCAGAGTAATGAGGAGTGGCTCTGACAGAACTTCATCTACTGAATCACAAACCTGAATTCTGAGCAGAGTGTAATTCCACAATGGCACATGTGCGTTCCTCCTCTTAGGGTTGAGAAGTCCATCGATGGACCTGCAGACCAACAAGAATGAACATGAATGCATTGTTAGACTGTGGGTCAGACAATCCTGCATTTTTTTTTTCCCTCACAAAATTATTTTGTGTGTATGTGTGGTCAGTAATTGTTTAAACTATTTGCCATCTTTTAAAATGATTAACAAACATAACATGCTCACTGTACCATGACTTTACAAGGAACAAGAATGAAATGCAGAGGAGATTAAATCGTTGTATTCTGTTACAGAATTATTATCTTTTTTCTGTCTACGTTCATCATCTCACCAGTATCTATTAGCGTCCATCAGTGTGAGCTGGAATCCGATGAGGCCGTAGAGATATGAGTGATTGTTCCATGCCGTTTTGTCCAGAAAGAAAACATACCAGTAGGTGGAGATGAACATGAGGCAGGAGAGGCGGTAAAAACAGCCGAGCATGATACCAACAGCGCCTGTATAAAACACACACACACAAACACACACACACGCACAAAAGTTCAAATTAATTTAATTAACCATTTGTACATTTGATAAAATGACATCACCACTTAATATAATATACTTTATCTAATGTTAGATCGCTAACTTTAACATATAACAAATAAGTTGCGTCTGGGAGCTGTTCAAAACTTGTTTGCGTCAGGGGAAAGCCAAGCGAAGCAGGTTTACATTTTTTTTGTGGGATGCAAAAGCATTTTGTGCAAGATTTAGTGACAACATACATGTAGCACTTTGGGTCTCAGGAATGTTATCAAGCATCATAGGAAGAAGACGAAGTTAGCTTCGTTTTTAAAGCAGCTGGTGCTAAAAGGAATCATAAATTAAAATGAAATGAAGTGTAAGGTCTATTAATTTCATAGCTTACTTCATTTACATGTATTTTATAAATGTTTTGATTGTTTTTATATGCAAAAAATATCATTATAGTGTTGGAAATTAGTAATATTGGTAATATTTTTGGGTGGCTGGAACAGATTATCTGCAATTACATTATTTTCAATAGGAAATTGCGTAGTTAATTCTACGCTCATTCCCTCTCTCTCCATCCCCCCTCCCCCTCCCCCTCCCCCTCCGCTACCACTTCCTGGCTCTCTCTACAACTTCCACTCTGTTCTTCAGTATTTCACCAGGACATGTTAAAATGGTATATGTTCTTTGTAGTAAGAGACGTACATAACACCAAGCATTTGGTCAAACACATAAACACTCTGTCTTTTGTTGTTCATAAATAGAGACCTTTCTGACGGACAATGTGTTTTACCATGTCCCTCCTGGCATGTTTGACCATGTCCCTCCTGGCATGTTTGACCATGTCCCTCCAAGTAGGCTTGTCGAGGCTCAGTGGACAGACCAAGAGCCTCGTTTTTATTCATCTACAGAAATTTTTTAAATGACACCTAAATGACTGACCTAACATTTAATGTTGATGAAGTATTAATTTATACATCATGTTATTATAATAATTTAAGAAATACTCTATTCCCCTTTACTGATGTTTTATGCTTTTGTTTAATCTTAAATAACTAAGTTTATAATAAATATGACTTATGTATCACAAATATGTGTTCTAACTACCTGGTAGCACAGATCTGTGTGGGTATTTCTTATTTCTTATTCTTTATTTCTTATTCTCAGATGAGTCTCTGGAACAGAACAAATTAAGATCAGCGAGGATAAGACTTCCTGGCTAACCCTGCTGTGGGCCTCTTTCATTTTTATACCTCCCCCCACTTCTCATCTTCATGTCTGCTCTCTACACAAGCTTATCCTTTCCAGTGTTTGGATTGGACTGGTTTAGACTTTCTGAAGTTTAGTTCATTTACTCCAAGCATAAAGTATTGGCTCAATCAGATCTTTTTAAAAAGATTTTCCTTGACTCCTTGTCCTTGTTATTGACTAGGACTATAGGTAAATATTTAGCATCTGTGGCTCTCTATATGAATTCAGATAGTAAGATGAAGTAATGTTATCATTATCTAGAATAGCTGTAGTTAATGGTTAACGCAGGAGTTAAAATGGGTTACAATGTTAGCAGCACTGTGGCCTCCAGGACTGAAACACAATAGCAGAACTGACCGAGGAACATCACCAGATATACAAGGTACATCCAGTCCATAGGCAGAGGCTCCAGGAAGTTAAAGAGGGGGAAGCGGCACACCGGAGCGCCGTCGAGGTATTTATAGTCGAGGTGACTGAGCCCACGTTCCTGCAGGACGTCGATGGCCATCAGCATGCCTGAAAATAACATAGAACTGTTCATTAGCACAGACACACGCCTGTGAGAGGAGCAGGTATATGATGATAAAGATTTTTCTTTCAGTAATTAAGGGATTTAAAAGGAAATCTAGGGATGTAGCAGGGGTAGCTCAGTGATTAAGGCATTGTACTACTGACAGGAAGGTCCCTGGTTAAAACTCCACCACCAAGCTACCACTGTTGGGCCCTTGAGTAAGACCATTAACCTTCAACTGCACCAATGTATAATGAGATAAAATGTAAATTAATAAGGGCGTCTCCCAAATGCCGTAAATGGGAATGCAGCATATAGCTCTGTCGTAAATATATGCATATAAATATATACTTATTTGATGTGTTTCAGACCCCCTTGACAAACTCCATGGGGAACCACTGACCAGGTGGAGAACGTTTCAGATTCTTCCCAGCACCCAAGTGTGGAATCAGTGGGACTTCCTTTCTACTTCCTGAGTCTGAAACACCTCAATCAAGTCTAAAATCATGAAAACACAGGCTCACCAAAGAGGCAGCGGAAGATACCGAGCGATGCCGGGTCAGTGGGGCGATTCAGGAGGCAGATGAAGCGGTGCCATGAGGACAAGTCATCCTTCTCAAAACCAAAGAGACGTTGCATTCGACTCTTGACCTGTGCTCCTGTAGCTGATCGGTCTCCTCCATTCCCTCCACCTGACACTTTGGGCTGCTTAGTAGATGAAGTACCTGAGATTGCATGCAGGCAGACAAATGAGTGGAGGAAAATAAAATAATAATTTATTTGATTGCACTGAACATTATCCTGCATGATAATAGATCAGGTTTATCCTAAACACACAAACAACTTTTTCAGTAACAAATATAAACAAAATATCCTGTAGAATATTATAATAAATCATTAAATGTGCTAGACAGTAAGGTATAAAAGAAAAGCTGGACTAATAAACATAACAGTATTCAGTGCATAATGTTGTTGCCAATTATGTAATTTTATTTTTGTTCTGTAGCTACGCTGCAATTGTTTACCTGCGCTCGTGCCCGCTGCCATCGTACCCGCGTGCACCGGATGTTGAAATCAAGTCTCGCGCATAGGCTCGGGACACGTAAACTGCCGGTCTACGTGTCAAACGGCAGCAACGCTACCTGAACTTCCTACCCGTATTATGCAAATCCCACCTTCTTTCACTCCAACAGGCTAGCTCCAGTGCTACTAGCTGAAAAGACACGTCGAGGCTCCGCCATATTGGAAAGGTCAAGGATTTGCTATAAAACTAGGTTCAATCTGTAATTAAAAGGTGTACCAAGTTAATTTAATTTAATTAATTTCATCTTCATTTGCTTGTTAAACGTTTCTTCGTGTCATGTGGTTGCAAAGGTAACGTAAAAGGCTTAGCAACTGTCAGGAGTTGGTCTTCAGGAAAATCTAACCAATCACAGAGCAATAGGCGTGGCTGTTTGCAAATACGGGTGGGAAAACAAAAACAAACGCACAGTATGAACGCCAGTCAGACGTTTTCCAGAAGCCGGAAGAAACTTGGCAGCTTTTAGAAGTTGATTGGCTGAGAACAGGCGAAAAGCCACGCCCATCGAATGCCACTTGTGGTTAAAATTGGTTAATAATATTACAGTTGTAGTTTTTTCCAAAAATTTTTATGTATGTTACATTCTAAATCCTAATTATGTGTGACATTTTAAATCCTAAATCAGATGAATAACTTTTTACTTAATTAACACAACACCACCCCAATTTTATTGATATTCTTTGTGGTGCACAATATTTATTGTATTTATTCCCATTTTACAACTTCAGTAGGACCTCAGGTCAACATTCACATGCGCATTTACATACTACGGGCAATTTGGGAGCCCCAAATAGCCTAATCTGCATGTCGGTGGACTGTTGGAGGAAACCAGTCTACCCGGAGAGAACCCACTCAGCACAGGGAGAACATGCAAACTCCATTCACACAGACCCAGAGGTGAGATTCCAACCCGGACCCTAGAGCTTCAAGTACTATGTCACCGTGCTGACGAAAGGAGCAGGAATTTTTTTAATAACAAAGAAAAAACAGCAGTAGAAACTAATAATTTTTTCCATATGACTCACATAAGTGTAAAATTCTTTTTTGAAAATGTAATACTTTCTAAAGATCTTGTAATGTCATTTTTGAATACAATAAAGAAGTGTATACCATTATGTTTATTATTTACATTTATTATTTATTACATTTATTACAAAAACAACAATATCTGACCAAGCGTTTTCTGTACAATCACGCATCCAAAACTAATGCACAATGCTTCAGGAGCAGAGTTACAGAAAGAGCAGATGGTGTCCTTGTCCTTTTTAAATCTAAAATAAATTTTTAAAGATTTTACAAGATAATGTTTATGTAATAATTCAAATGAGTCTTCTCTCATCTTGTTAAAATGAATATATTTATGAAGTAGACTCTACATTTATTTTGTGGTGCAGGGGCTATTTCTCCAGACCGATAGGTGGCACCACAGAGTTTAATCACTTCAGTAAAAGTAAACGAGAAACTGTTATGTTTGTTGGTGTTTGCTTTTGTTCAATATTAGCGACCTTTGGGTTTCCATACATGTTTACTGCAATATAGATATTTTTAAAACAATGAGACAGTTATAGATTTTTTTAAGATGTTTAATTTTGTCTGTAAATAAGTCTCAGTGCCCGGTGTAGTTTTGTGTTTTGGAGTGAGAGAGGAAATTCCAGGCTGATTAGCATCGCAGTGTTTCTTCCTGCACTGGAACTCCAGGTGAGAATTAAACTTCATCTTACAAACAAGTTCATTTTAATTGCATAAAAAGTTGGGTTTATATTACTGTTATATATTTCGTTATATTTCCTGTGCTGTTGTGTAGCGCTCACAGTCCACCTCCATTACTGTACATCAGATGTACAAAATATCTGACAGGGAAAAGTATTTAAAACTATTTTAAAATAAAAAAGTAAATGGGCGCAATTAAAAACTGATACAGCAAATAACTGCTGATATTCTTGCAATGATTTTAATTTATGTAAATCTGGCTTTATATTGTTACACACGTGTTTGTATGTTTACACATGCTCATTTTGTATATACTGTGTGTGTATATAACTAATAAACTATGACATAATTTAAATGTTTTACTGTATAATTCACTGGATTAGTTTTTTAAGTATAAAATTAAGATAAATCCAACAAATATTACCTGTTTCAAGAAAAGAGAGATGGATAGATAGATGGATAGATAGATAGATAGATAGATAGACTTCTGACTTGACCTCATTAATCGAAACTTGTAAACCATAAGTCTTGCCATGATTGTTCAGACATCTGAACAATAAAATATATATATTATCCTGTGTGTAGTTGCTTCATTTCATTTATTTATTTTAAGACTGGATCGACTGCATTGACCTGCATACGAACCCATCCATGTCCGTTTAGCTCATATCAGTGTCAGGGGTATTAGGATGCTCAGTATTTACTTCTACAAAGATGTACGCATTATAAACAATGTTTTTAACAATATGGTGGGAGTTTGCACACAAGTTTTTTTTTCTCTGCTTTACTGTGACCAATACAGTTTTTTTTAGTGTTATACAGTTAAAGTTTCCCACTTCTTATAGAAATATTAGACTTTACAGGGCTTAGATTCAAGCCGTAAATTTGGCTCAAAGGTAAAGACTAAAGACTTGACTTGTACTTGCCTTTTATTAATTGTGAACAACTCTGCTAAATGCTTCATGTATCTTCGTCCAGCTCTCAGATGGACTGCATATCCTTGAACCCAACCTATTAATTCTGTTTTGTTTCCAAGGAGCCGACACGCTCTTAGTGAAACTGTTGGTCATCTTTATTTATGGAACAAGTCCTAACATGAGCATCAGTTATCGTTCTTGTGTGCAGGAGATTTTAATAGCTGCTCATGGAAAGATACACAGATGGCAGTAACAGTTTAAAAGAACATTCTAAGGCTGAAACATGTGTAATAAAATGTTTGTCAGCTTCAGATGTGATTTCTCTGTTCAGAAATATTCTACTATTGAATATTGATCAACGTTCTTATTGAAAGCCCACATCACAGAAGCTCATTAATCCTAAAGCTTAGAACAATTCAGGGTGAACTCGGGAGTTTTAGTAGCTGGATCCGCAGAAGTGATCAAGTTTATTAAATTTCTGCGACATGCATTGTTTACATGCTCAGGTGTTCTGGTGGGGAGTATTTTCAGCAGATTGGGGATGGGGTTGCTCGGGAGTCGTTTCCAAGCCTCTGCTCGGCGCCTGGGTGAGATGCCGCAGCCTCACTGCGCAGGAAGCACACACACCTGTGAGTGCAAGAAGAGGAAACGAAGCTCACACTGCGAGTGTGATAGTGAGCCGGAGGATGAGGACAGTCTGCTGGACACACCGTGCAGGTCACTCTTTCTTTCTCTCTCTCTCACACACACACACATACACACACACACACACACACTCCCATAAATTGTAAACAGTATACCTTTATCATTGTGTAAATTGAATCATTAAAAGCCACATTAGTAAACATGCAGAAATGTACTTACTAAAACAATACACAAGTGACTGATGGGTTCATCTCAGGAATAAATACACAAAATAATTAAATTGTACTTATCTACATTAATCCTAAAATACTCTATAGGCAAATTGAAGAAAACCAAGTGAGGTGCATCTTTTTGCCCCTTTCGGGGTTCACATCAATGTATGAAAATACAAATGTAAATGAAAGTGATATCAAATGGCAGAGCAGGGTAGGTTTAACATTGTCTAAGGTAATTAATAGCTGATAAAAATCTCTGATATAAGTTTCTTCTCCTCTTGTTTTCTCTCTACTTTCACTGCTTGGTTTGTTACAGGAAGAAGCTGAAAAGCACGTCTAAGTACATTTATCAAACTCTCTTCCTGAACGGGGAGAACAGTGACATCCGGATCTGTGCTCTTGGCCAGGAGTGGAACCTGCACAAAGTTTACCTGTGTCAGGTAGAGTGAGCTCTTCTCCCTACAGTTATGACTACAGCACTGTTCACTTCTCAATTCTGATTGGTCGTGTGGTGTTGATTATTATTATATATTTTTTTATAATTATACTTTACATAAACAGATGAACAAATGACGTGTAATCACTGACATATGGAAGGTTTTCTATAAGGAGCTGTTTATTTAGTCTTTAATTAAGGACATAAAAATAACTGGAACTGGGTTAAGAACTGATTGTGATCAGAAATGACTTACGCACTTGGTGAAGTTGCTTCATAGAAATGTTTAATCATTTAATCGTTATGTTTAATAGTAAACGTTTGAACGCACATGATGTGACAAGACCTTACAGGTTTGGGACACACCGTAATGTGGCAATAAAACAAAGTCAGCAGATGTTCTGAATGTACTGAATTACCAGGTTATTACATCTATGGAGTTTTTCTTCCCTGATGTATATTGCTGGACTCATGAATAGTGAATTTTCTATCTAGTATGTGAGTCTGTTATTCTTGCACCAAAGCTAAGTACCTTTTGAAGCTGCATCCCAAGCAAGACTCTGCTGCGGCTCGTTTCCTGTTCAGATGCAGGAGACGTCACATGTTCACCTGTTGTTAGTTGCAGTATCAGAAACAGTGCTAAAATATTTAGCTTTCATAATATGTAAATGTAGTAACAGCCGTGCGTCTCATGTGTCTTGTCCTGTCCCCCCGGACAGTCGGGATATTTCTCCAGCATGTTCAGCGGCTCCTGGAAGGAGTCCAACATGATGGTCATTCAGTTGGAGATCCCAGATCAGAATATCGACACAGAAGGTGAGACGGCGAAGAAGTGGAAGACAGCATGTGTTTTACATTTACACTAAATTGTCTTCTTTGTGCTCTCTTGATGCTGACTTTTTTTTTGTGTGTGTGTAGCTCTTCAGGTGGTGTTTGGCTCCCTCTACAGGGACGATGTTCTGATCAAACCCAGCCGAGTTGTCAGTATCCTGGCTGCTGCTTGCATGCTCCAGCTGGTCAGTGTGCTTTGTTTCAACAGGAGGGGAAGAGCTTTATACATTTAATCCATATTTAAGACCATCAGTCCCTGTAGACCTACTGAATTTAGTTCCCTTCGCCATGTAGGTGCCAGATAGCGACCTGGTCAAACACATATTATTTTAAAGTCTCTATTTGAAATTTTCTGGTTGTTATTGTTTGTCTTTATGATTCATATAGATTAATACTTTAGATATTTTCTAATGTTTTTAATTCAGTTTTACTTCATTTGTAGTAATTCAGTCGCAGAGTACGTGGTGGTCGTGAGTTGGTCTTGGTTTACTTCAGAGTAAGCTGTAGCGCAGGGAGAAAGAGATCTGAATCTGGACATGAGTCTGCGTTGTCGTGTGTTTTTGTTATGCATGTGAGAAGCGAGATTAAGCCATGGGGTGCAAACCGAGATCTAGGACAGAGCTGTGCAGCTCCAGAAATACCATGTGGTCTAAAGATTTAGAAAAAAAAGCATGCACTGATAATAATAATAATAATAATAATAATAGTATTTAAATATTATTTTTAAAATACAGTGGAGATCGAAAGTTTGGGCACCCCAAGTAAAAATGTGTATTAATGTGCATAAAAAAGCCAAGGAAAGATGGAAACATCCCCAAAAGCCATCAAAATGCAAATGAGACATTCTTATAATATGTCAAAAAATGTCAAAAGTTGGATTTTATTTTCATCATTTACACTTTCAAAATAACAGAAAACCAAATAATGGTGTCTGCAAAAGTTTGGGCACCCTGCAGAGTTAATACCTTGTACTGCCCCCTTTGGAAAGTATTACAGCTTGTAAACGCTTTTTGTAGCCAGCCAAGAGTCTTTCAATTCTTGTTTGAGGTATCTTCACCCATTCTTCCTTACAAAAGTCATCCAGTTGTTTGAGATTTCTGGGCTATCTGTTACGCACTGCTCTTTTAAGGTCTATCCATAGATTTTCAATTAATTATGTTAAGGTCAGGAGATTGTGAAGGCCATGGCAAAACTTTGTTTTGGATGAGGTGTGTTTCGGATCATTATCCATTTGTAGAAGCCATCCTCTCTTTAACTTCAGCTTTTTCACAGATGGCATCAAGTTGCCGTCCAAAATTTGCTGAAATTTTATTAAATCCATTTTTCCTTCTACTCGTGAAATGTTCCCTGTGCTACTGGCTGCAGTACAACCCCAAAGCATGATTGATCCACCCCCCATGCTTAACAGTTGGACAGAGGTGCTTTTCATTAAACTCTGTGCCCTTTTTTCTCCAAACATACCTTTTCTCATTCCGGGTAAAAAGTTCAATTTTAACCTCATCGGTCCACAGAACTTGTTTCCAAAATGCGTCGAGCTTGTCTATATGTTCTTTTGTGAACTTCAAACGCTGATTTTTGTGGCGTGGACATAGGAGAGGTTTTCTTCGGATGACTCTTCCATGAAGACCATATTTGTACAAGTATCTCTTTATAGTGGAGTGGTGTACCAC
>JAQMYJ010000009.1:23455980-23502727 GCA_030014305.1 Clarias laeviceps
AAGATCTGTAAAGTTATTTGGATTTTTACAACATTATTGTTGAAATACACAGTCCTGAAAAAGGGACGTTTCTTTTTGTTTGCTGAGTTTATTTGTTCAGGAATAATTAATTCAAAACATGATCCATATTTTGATTTTTAATAAAAAAAATTTTTTATTATATTCATAAACAAAACTCACACAGGAACGCCTTGTATGTAATGAAAAAAATATATTAAACATGGCTTTTGTTATAAAATATATGACACTGCCTTCGTAGAGCCAAACCTAATAGATAAAAGCTGCTATGAAGAATCCAACTGCAAGCCTACATTTAAAGTTAAGGATTATAAACTCATGATTACAGTAGATTAATCTGGTGAATGATATATCTATATCTCTCTAACCACATCAGAATTGTACAATAAATTAAAATTATGATGGGGTCAGAATTAAAAGCTTCTCAGGAAATGGATTTTTAAGAAAATAAACAAAACGACACAAATTTCCCCCAAAAAAGATTTTATTTTTTCCCCCCCATTTTTTTTTTCTTTTTTGTCCATGACAAGAGTACATGTTTACAATATACACACCGATAGATTTCTTTGGTACAAAAAAAAAAAAAAAAGAAAAAAAGAAAAAAGAAATTAAGGCAACTACAGCAAACCTAAAGGTTTTAAATTTCAGGGCAGTGAAATCAGCAATGATTCACTAACACATTTTACAGCAGTAACTGTACAGCCACTAATTAGTCCAAACGGGGGCACTAATAAAAATTACAAAGTGAAAGAAATGGAATCCAAGTTGAGCCATTTTCTTCAGCAGAAACCATGCTCACCTGCTTAATAATAAATAATAATAAAAAAAAAAACTGCTAATTGATTAGCATGTTGCTGATTACATCATGCTTAATTGCTACATGTGGTGGGACTGTTCCTTTAAAATGCTCTGTCTCATATATACTCCTTGTGTGTACTTGTACACTAAGCGATGTACAGCAGGTTCGACTGGTTTGTAAAAGTTAACAAGCAAGCTAAAGCTTAGGAGGATTAGCATGCGACGCTGATAAGAAGTGCTACACTGACTGATCAGATATGATCAAGGTTTACAGGAGAATGTTAAGATTGTGTTTGCAGCATGGAAAAAAAGTTTTACTTTCGATGAATGTTTGCACACTGGTCCTGAAAGTACCATCATTGAGAACCAAAATCAGGGTTAAAAGGAAAACACCCTCACTTCCCCTTTGTCTCATTTTGTAAATAGCTACACCTAGACCAGTCCAAGAAACGGCATTTTAGCATTTAGCATGAACTGGAATAAGGCGAGTCTAATCTCTTCCCCTCACACCATCTGTGATATGTTAAGTATCCAAGAACACCTTGCTTGGGTCAGTGGTCCCACATGCACTGTAAGTGATATTAACATAATTGAAAATGTTCCCCATGTGTGATTCATTTAGAAAACTGTACCGATTATGCAGAGGGAGTTGTTTCAAATAAAAAAAGTGTGCGTAAGCAGCTCCCATTGCACATCAGGATCACTATGAAAGGCTGTTTGGTGTCAGACGGGTCATGTGTGAAGCCTCTGGTAGCCTAGTTACGCTTCATCAGCATTCAACAAGAGAGCTGCTTGGCAACACAACACAAAGCACATGACCACCATATGGGACTGAAAACATTGAGAGGACATTTCATTAATCCAAGTGCGGCCAGACAGAGCGGGCTTGCTAAATGACACCGTTCTGCCATAAGCTTTAAAACGACAAGGGCGTGACGGTCTAAATTCCCATCAGCATTCGGTGGAATTAATAAAGATTCTGACGATGACTCAATATTTTAAGGTGATTTCTTAAATCTTAGATTTACCAAAAAAAAAAGCATCTAATCCAGTCATCTTTCCTGCAAGTAAAAGCTCAGATAGTCTTTCTGACAGTACAGATGATGGGGAAAAAAATAAATATTATTTATGATGCAGTTCCCAGATATGAGCGAGTCACTCTACATCAGGTACTAGCAAGCACTACTCCCAAACACTCAACAGAACTTTATAAAGAATGGAAAGAAAATCCTAGTCACCTCGTTTATATGAAAATACTCTCGCTCTAGGCAAAGTGTTGTCTCAGTGAATAATTTGTAATGAAGTTTGAGAAAAAAGGCTAATACTGCACTGCAAGGGGGGAAAGGGGAAGGCAGGGACAAAAAAAAAATTGAATATGTACAAAATTACATAAAAAAAATATATATTGATCACTTATTTACAAAAAACATGATTATGGATGTATACATGGCAACATTTTGATAAGAAATGAAAAATGGGGAAAAAAAAGAAAAGAAAAGAAAAGAAAGCTCTTGGCATGTGAACCCTGGTGCGTGCACAAACACGGAACACATGCATGTCGCAAGCTAAGAAATATGAGCCCTACTTAAACAACAAATAGATTTAATATTAACTTCTAGCCCCGGAAGATGGATATTGGAGCTATTAAAGTGGCAGGGAGAAATGAGGGACAGCAGAACAGAATAGCCAGCACTCCTGCGTTCTTAGCTGCGAACGATGGAAGCTACACTACAGCAGGATCAGTGAGCCTGAGGTTTTAGAAAATAAGGAATTTGAAGATAGCCATGATGGCGGCACTGATGAGGCCAGAGATGGGCACAGTCACGAACCAGGCCATGAAGATGTTGCGGAAAAGACGCCAATCCACGGCTTTTCGGGAACGCAGCCAACCTACAGCAACCACAGAGCCCACCTGAGAGAGAGAGAAAGAAATTCGGTCTTTTTCTTGAATCAGAAGAGATGTTCATGCACCTAACTATTCCTTAAACTTGATATTTATCTAATCTACTTCTCTCATATTAAAAAAATCAATAAATATTCTTCATAATCTTATGTCAGACTGAATGCACAGCAGGTGCCTTAAAACCAGAAACTCGTTTTCAAGCAAATATGTTTCAGTGCAATATAACTCCACTATTTTGTTGTTTTATTGGATTGTTCCAGTGACTTATTTTTAACAGTAGAGTAAATATAAACAAAATTTAGAAAAAACACTGATACTAGCTAAAAACATGGTTAGTAACATCAGATGGGGGGAAAAAAAACAATTTGCAATAAAATCATAAATGGGAAGGATTGGAATTGGGTTTAGAGTGCACGTTGCACCATGTGTACTTTATACCATGTGACTGACTGGTACTAAAAACATTGGATCGTAAACAGCAGCTAAATTTGCTCTGGTGCGTGCAAATAGAAAAAGCTAACTTTTAAAAATAGAAAGGGCATTATATTGATTATAAAAAAAAATTTAAAACTGGAAAGTGTGTTAACCACAAGGCTGACTGTGTGCATTTGTTTCACCCACACACACATCTAGTGTAGTTATCCTCCCACTCCGCAGTCTGGACTTCTCTGCCCCATTTAAACAGACCTGTGCCATTGGCCTGCTTTGCATTGGTTCATATTTGCATAGCGCGTGAACACGTCTCACTCACCTTGCAGTGGGTGGTGGAGACAGGCAGACCGATGTTGGAAGCGACGACCACAGTGACGGCTGAAGCCAGCTCGATGCTAAACCCACTGTAATGACAAGATTGAGCTTAGAACAAGGAAAAGGCACCCACCCCACAAGAACGAAACAAAAAGCCGACAAAAGCATCAGAGTGTGTAAATGAACAATAATACACAGAAATGAGTGTGTACACACCTGGAGGGAGTGATGGGAGTGAGGTCTTTACCCATGGTCTGGATCACTCTTCGGCCCCAAACCCACAGTCCGATGCAGATGCCCACTCCTCCATACAGCAGAAGCCAGAGAGGGGTCGGAGCGTTGGACTCCACTGAGCCGCTCTGATAAACCAGCCACAGCGCCACTAATGGCCCGATAGCATTACTGCAAGAGGAAAGAGCAAAACGGCAGGTTTAAGCAAATAATCCAAAAAGGTAATCAGAGCTGCTACAAATAATCTATATTTCACCACTAGCTTTCACTGAAAAACATTTTTCAACGACTTTCAACATCAAACATTTAACAAAAGTAAAAAGCACAGGGCCAACAGCTAACACTTTGAAAAAACAACCCAAAAAATTATTTTACGCTTACAATCGCCTTTTTTTTTTGTAAATACATGGACCACTTGATTTAAAAAAAATTTTTTTTAGGTCAAATAAACGAGAAGAAAAGACCCTACAGATAATTCAGAGTCTGATTGCATTTAAGGCGACTCTGATACCTGACATCATTTCCACCATGAGCGAAGGAGCCAAAGCAGGCAGTGAGAATCTGCAGGAACTGGAACAGCATGGAAACCTCAGGTTTGTCCGCCTCAGCCCTATCCTCCTCCAGCGAGCTGCTGTTACTTCCTCGGTCCTCCTCAGGCACCTCGAGAGTCACCACCTCTCCATCCCCAAGGCCATCTTCGGGGGTACCGTTCTCAGCCACAGCGTTGCAGTAGCTTGTGTAGCTATCCATGCGGATCCTCTTGCGCTCTTGCACCTTGTCCTTGTCTCCATCCTCGGAGGCACGGAAATCCGAGTCTCGAATCTTGAACTCGCTGTGGAGGCCGATGATGGCCATGGTGTAGGAGGTGTAGCTGTTGTTGCGGCGGATGGGCCGGTCTCCGCCCTCGCCCATGCAGTCACCCACTTTGGCGAGGTGAAGCTTGTGCAGCAGGTCCTTGTAGAGACCAGAGTCTTTGTGGACAGTGTGGTACTGACTGTAGCCGTTGCTGGGGGCGTGGCTGGGGACTTGGTTGGGACCGGTGTTGAAATGAACATGAGCTGATTTAGAAGCTGATCAAAGGAAAAAAAAATATATATATATTTTTTAATATATTTTAAGATGAAGCACACTTTTGTCTGCTTATTTAATAGCAAAATTTTGATTGGATAACAGACTATGATATGTGAGCCAAACTGTTATTTTATACAATGATACTTTGATTACAGTCCTCTATTTTATGGTGGCAGATTTAAGAGTGTAAAATAGGTGAGTGAACATGAATCATGCGGGGAATAAAATTTGTAAACTCACTGCTCCCATGGCTGACTTCACCCTCTTTTGGTTCAGCATCGTCAGACTCCCCAATGTCAAAGGTGACCCTGCGCTCTTCACAAGGAGCTGCTGTTGAAGGTGCGCTGGAGACCAGAGTGGACGGGGTCTCCTCAGGAACCGATTTGAGGATAGGACAGTGAGCCTCAGTCATCTCCCGCTTCTCCATTAGGGGGCTCTCTGAGGGGCTGGAAGACTTGATTTCACCTAGAGAAGGCAACAAGAAAAAATAAATACAAATAGAGGGGAGAAAAAAAAAAAAAAAAAAGTTTGCTTACATTAACCAAACATGCAAAGACTATAAAAAAAAATGTATGTGGCAGTGTGATCATCTTAGGAACGGCCCTGGTTGCAGATAAGCTTTAAGAGATTATCATGGGTGTGATGCAAACACAATCAAACACCAGCTGCTAAAAGCAATCAGGTTAAGTATTAGACGAAACATGAAATTCATAGATGTTTTTTCATGAATGCTGAATTCTTAAATTCTAACATCTCAAAACCATTTCGCAGATTAACAGTGCACGGGGTTTCTAATACCGTATCTCCTATATGCTAGTTTGTCAGTATAAACCAATTTAAGGTTTGTGTGTATTTTACTTTATCACCAAAAACTAGATATGACATTAGCAAGGTGTCTTAAATGTAGACATTAAAAACAATGAAGAGCAAAAATTTTAAAACATTCC
The DNA here is from genome assembly GCA_030014305.1 of Clarias laeviceps. Classification (NCBI taxonomy): domain Eukaryota; kingdom Metazoa; phylum Chordata; class Actinopteri; order Siluriformes; family Clariidae; genus Clarias; species Clarias laeviceps. Next base: position 23,461,696 of record JAQMYJ010000009.1, read on the forward strand.
TTTGTTCCTATAGGACACAAACTGTTCTGGTATCTTTTCAAGTCCGTGCTTGCTTGTTGCTTTTTGAACCATTTATCAAGGCGGTCAAACAGCCCGACATTAAATTCAGTTCAAAATCCAGGCAGCCCGTTATCGCTGTGGTCAGACATGCAATCAAAAGGTGTACACACTGCTTTAGACTGTGGTCATGTAAACACAGAACCAGAGATTTAGCAGAGTTAGTGCCCATCACATGAACAGTTACACTAATCCACTAAGCAAAGTCCAATTACTGGATAACTCTGACCCAGTGACATCACTGACCCAGTCCTTACACAAGCTGTCCGACAGAATGGCAGAGCAACAAAGTGTTTAGCATTTTATTGCAAAAGCTCTGGAGTTTTCAGAGCATGTTTAAAAGATAAGTGTTTAAGAGTCACTATCAAGATCATTTTAATGATGTACATCCATAGCAATATATTTGGCACAACTATGACAAAGGTTATGTTTATAGCAAAAAAAACAAAAGGTAATAAATAAACGAGCTGTACAATTTTAGAATTAAAACTATGGACTGTGGAAAAGGCTTCGTAATGCTGCTTGGCCTCAATTATTTGTAGTCAAGAAATAACCTGTCATTTGTTTAGGTAAAGCATGGGATGAAATAATTAACTTGTATTTAGGTGTGAAAGAATCTACAACGTCACTTACGCTCAATCTTCTTCTTTAGGCAGGGACAAACAGCAAACCAAACGATGAGTCCAGTAAGGATGGCACATCCGAAAGAGATGAGAAGAACTCCCCACCAGGGCAGATTATCAAATCCCAGCACTGCAGATCCATCATCGGCACAAGATAGAGAGGGGAGAGAAGGGGACAAGAGGGGGGGGGAAGGAGAAAGAGACGAAAGGTGGTTTTGAGACAAAAAGGCAGCACGTGCTACCAGAACAGATTTCTAAAAGGCATCATTTAAGGGTGGGACTGAATTATACAGTACTCCTGACTGTTAGCTATGTTAAGACTGGGACAAAAGCCGGGGGAAGGGGGTCATGCTAGATGACTGAAGGACAGTCTATGATGCCTACTTTGAATGAAGTGTTTTTTTTTTTTTTTGTAATCTCACTACCTAGTTTTAATAACTAAACGCCACCAGCGTCACCCACAACCAAGCGGCAAATGTGGCAGTTAGGTATGAGGAGCAACCATCTGTCTGGCTTGTGCAACAGTCAAGGAGATGTAAAAACTGAACAGCAGCAAAATGCCGCAGTGGCACAGCTCTGTTAAAGATACACACCAAGGACATACTGCTGAAAAGGTTTCTGCAGAGTTACAGACCACTGCAGTGGAAGTCCTGATCAGAATGAAAAGTAAGAGGGAAGGAAACATGTACAAATCATGGTACATGAACTAATCATGGTTGGGAAATCTAAACATGGTACTTGGTAAATAAAATAATAATAATAAAAAAACTCTTACAGACAGGATAATGTCTGAGATGGCAACTGCATGTCTGAGAGAAGCTTTTAACTCTCTTGCCTGTGTGCAAGAGCTCCTGCAGTTTGAATCAAACTTTAATTAATAAATGTAAGTCTATCCAGATTTTTTGAGCCAAGTCACTTCAGTGCCAAAACTGCAGAACGCAAATGTGACCAGCATACTGAGAAAACGAATGCTGGCACAGGAAACAACTTTAAGGCAAAACTCTGCAATGTGTGGACTTAAAACAAGTCAGCAAAGCTGTTGTGAAAAAAAATAAGTTGTAATGAAAGAACACAGGGAGGAGAGGTGAACGTGTGTGGGAATGTTCTGGATGAGACCGGTTGCAACGAGCCTGGTGGCTCTCCGCCTCCTGCACTGACTCACGTGCTCTTGCGGCACGCTGCTGCGACGTGCTCCACTTACGCTAGGCAAAAAGCAGGGAATGACTGTGGGTGGTAGGGGTGTGGTGTTTTTTTGTATTTTTTTGCCCGCCCCCCATCTCTCTCGTTTTTCCCCCCCTAAAAAGATATAATGCCTTCCTTTCACTTCCAGGTATGAGTCAGTGCCTCGTGGAAAAGGCTTAACAGGTGTGTGAGAATGGGGGGAGTTGGTCAGGACAGCATCAGCTGATCAAAGATAAATATGATGAGCTAGAATTTAAAGATTAGGGATTGAAAGCTGTTTTATTTTTCTCAAGCTTGTTCTGTGCACACAAGAAAGGTTGGGCGAGCTTAAAAGGAGTGGCCCCTCTAGTGTTTAGTGCGGTTGTAGTTTAATGTGCCCCGCCCCCCCTTTTTGTATTTATAGGAAGGTCTGTAGTGTTCATTACATGAAAATGAACCATTATAAAAACAAGACGCCTCTATGCCACAACCATGCTATGGGATAAACTGGGGAAAATAAAACATAAGTGCAGCTCAACTTAAATACTACTTTCATGGACTATAAACCCCTCGCTAAACCACGGCTTCTATCACACAAAAACAAGAGCAGTTTTTCTTTTTTTTAATAAAGAGAGCGTCGTTCTTTATTGCCATGACTGTCTGATGACTATTTATGATTCAGTCGAGCAAAAACAGGGTAGACTCTCTAGCTTTGTGGGAATGCATAAATCATGTATAATGTGTTTTTATTTGCACTACAGGATTCATCAGATTCTCTGCTAGAAGAATAATAAGAAAAAAAAATTTAAATAAAAAAAGATTCTACATAAGATTTGTTTCTTACACTCGGGTCTGCCTATAATAGTTACTGTTAAGCAAGAGAAAATTGAAATCTGATAAAGAAAAAGAAAAAAATTAAGAAAAAAATAAATCTAACCAGATTTCAAAGTCATTGTTTTAGGTCCTGTTCAAATTTATGACTAGTCATAAACAGGTATACCTGAATGGTACGATATGAAACCTGACAGGCCATATTTCTTTTTTAAATTACGTGCTTGGCACAGTCCTGGCATTTGGCAATGAGGGAGTGATTATGAAATACAGTTAACATTGGTAAAACAGCATTTCGACAACGTTTTCATGTCTAGATGTTTCCTCATTGTGTAGAGCACTACTCTTCACATCAAATGTCAGACACAAGAACATATGTGCCAAATCTACTAATTAGCTCTATTATTTTCTGTAAACAAATCAAAATTGTGAAATGGACCATTGATATTAGTTTTAAAGAATGTGATGATACCAGTTTGTCAACACAGTTTTGAGATATCGCAGGAGTCATTTTAAATTATTATTCAAACCAACTGGAAGTCATGTTATGGCACCGAAACTGGTCAAAAATTATACACCAAAATGTCAAATTATATTTGTTAGTAAACCTTTATAATCATTCTAATACAAAACTATTAAAACATATGAAGTATTATATGATCTTGGTCTCATTGTGGCCTACCGGGGGTAGAGTACACACTCAGTGTCTACTGATGTGCAGGAAGTCAAAATTATAAATTTAGAGAACGTATTAATTCAAAATGTATGTCTGCATTTTATATTTAGTCTGTATACAATGGTCACTAAGGAAACCAGATGTGACCGGGGTAATTAACTACACACTTGGGAACATGTATACGAAAAAAAAAAAAGACTGACAATGCCTTGTAAAAGGCAAATACAATGAGAATAGCAGTCAGCTGAGTTGTTTTACAATCAAACTATGGGATCAAAATCTTTTTTTCAAGGTCAATTACCTTGCTCATGGCCACTACGTCACTGTAGCAATTAGGAAGTTACACTAATTAGCCCATCATCTACCAACATCAAAAGTTTTTCCCCCTGAAAATTTTGTTGTGTTAGGGTTCCTTGGTAACCATAACATTCGCTTTAATTTATACTGCACTTAAGGTTATACAAGTTAAATATTGCTTGTGTAATACTTACGTATATTGTATGATTTTAGAATAGCTATGCCAGTCAAGAGCAGGGTCACCATATTAGGTCTAGAGTGACACCAAACTAAACATCCTAACCGAACATGAGGTCAATCACCTCCCTTCGGTTTACTTTACAGTCCCAAGTCACGCTGTTTGTCTACATTGTAGTTATGGGGAAGTTTGAAAGCTGAATGTGTTTGAGGTGGAGGGAAAAATAAATAAATTTTTTAAAAAGGCATGCGAGGACTGCTACAATTTACAGTGAAATTCGAGAGCACTCTCCCCAGTGTTATGCAAATGCGAACATGCAAACAGGCTCCGTCAGACAAGCAAGCCATGCTACCACACCTCGTGAAGCACAAACACCATCCATGCAGACTCGATTCGTGCCACTCCAAAGGATCATTAACAAATCGGCACGACAAAAAAGACGGCGTGGAACTTTCCAGACAGAACTACCTCGGTTGAATTCGGCTTGCAAGGACGAAGAGGGAAATTCTGCTAGGATTCCTAACAATTTACTAGCAGGAGCAATGCCAATCCCAGCGGGGGCTTTATAACAGTAAAGATATTTTAAAATAAAGCCAGAAGTAGGCAGGATGAGTCGTCTTTAATGAGACCACACTAAGGAAGTGGTTTCTCTTTGCTATTGGACTGCATTTTTATAGGCTCCAACTAGACAACCACTTCAAGCTCACCAAGAGCAGTGAAGTGATGACTCATGGCATGCAGCACTCCCCAGAATACGTTCATACACACCTATTTTTTTTTCTACAACCATGTTATTTGCATTAAGCTTTGAGAACATTCCTCACCCCGAGGCCTTAACACAATGTGTTAGAGGTGGGAATGATGGCATGGCTTTTACAAGTCATGGAAAGTCTTACCAAGTCATGGGGTGAGTTTTGTATTGCTTCAAATATTATTTATATAAAAATATAAATAAATCATCATGTAAAAATGAGATGAAAAATAAAAATAGTTGAAAAGCCTGTACGCTGTAAGTAAGTTAAAGTTGTTTAATGCCTTGGGTGGTTTGTTTCATAGAGATTATCCACCCTCTAAAACTCATCCCTAATTTACCCAGAGCATTGTTGTATTCTTTAAGACTACCCCAAACCAAGCCAGGTGAATTTGTGGTGCAGCAGATGTTTTGTAGGAGGATTGGGCCACGCAGAATGTTCTAGAAGTCCAGGTCTGAGAGCAATGACAATGTTCTTTTGAAAATGCTGAACCCAAGTAAACTGTGCCTAGAGGGTATTTTCTCATGAAGGATAGACTACTGCTACTGAAGCTAATCCAAAAGCAGACAACATGGTGAAGTCAGCAAAGCCCAGCAAAAGCCCATGAGCTAATCCAAGCATTAATCTGGTTCCATACTGACAGACTATACGATTCAAAACCAGAGCAAGATTTTTTTTTATTTATTAAGAGTTTGGTCTGAATTACATGTCTAAACTCTTTGGAAATCTTGCATTTTTTAATTAAAGGTGGATTAAACATAAAAAGGTCAAAATGTCAATGATACAAGACAATGACCATTAGCAAGCATGCACTTTTTTGTTTACATAAAGAAAGATATCCAACCCTTGTTACGATTCAAATGTGACATGCTTTAAGCTACCTATGAACCCACTTTTATTAAACTAAAAGGTTCAAAATTAATAATTCACTGGCACAGTGACCCTCTCTAACTCCCTGTGAATGCTGTGTGCGTGTGGACTGGGGCCTTCTGGTGTACGTGCATATAAATGCACCTTCCCGTGTTTAATAAGAGTGCATACATGGTACACACTCCTATCTGTGTATCTTGTCATACTCTGGCCTGTAGCCTTCATATACGGCCCAGGCCAGCTGACTTCTTGCACTGTTGATCCCTGTAGGTAGAACAAAACAAAACAAAAAAAAAGGGCAAAAAAAAAAAGGTTCTTATTTAATTAAATTCCAAAACGTTGTGCAGAAAAAAAAAAAATTTCAGAGCAAAAAAAGGAAATGAAGCTACTATGATGAAGAATCAGTTTGATGGACGACAAGTGTACTCCATTGATAATTTTTTTTTCTTTCCACCGTGTTCAAAAAGGACGGAGAGCCTGATACAGAGGTCAAGAATACAAAAATACATTGCAAGACCATGTCCATCAACCTCACCCCAGTTAGTAACTTTATTGTCGTCCACAGGCAAGTGATGCGACACAGCCTGTTAGGCCTCAAGTAAAGGGAAATGACTAACTATTATAAACACAACTATAGAATAATACTCACTCGGAGCGCCTGTATACATGATGGAGAACAGGTTGATTCCCATAGTGACAGCATAGAAGACAGGCAGTGCCCTGAGTCCGTTGGGAACTGGATTCTTCTACAAACATAAGAACACGAGAAAACCATTATTAGTAATACAAAGTACAGAATTATCTCTGTAATCAGAGTGGCTTCGTCTGTATAATCGGAACATTAAAAGAGAGAAACACCCATTTCAGTGCTGTCTCTCTTGTCTAGAATGTCCTCGTTTGTGGCGCCTTGGGCATTATGCTAATTCAACCTTCAACATGACTCATGGAGAGAGAGCAGGGAGAGGTTTCCTGTTCTTACCTTCTGCAAGATAAACATGCGGACGAAGTAGAAGAGAACAGCAGACATGAAGCCAGAGAGGAGTGGTGAGAGAAACCAAGAAGCAACTGTTGGAGAGAAAGTGGGGGAGGACAGAACATGAATATAGGGCAGAGCGCAATTTGTCAATGAAGTAGTCCAGAGTTAACAATCTTTTTAAACTCAGTTTTAATGGAAGCTTAGGGCTACTAAGATTCAGCCTTTTAAACAGAAGACTACTTTTGCCTACAAAACAAGACTATATAAGGAGATTCTTGTGTCCATTTCATGCTTATTAAATTTTATAGACAAGTGTACTCCACTGAATTTTTTTTTTTTTTTTAACCCTTTAAGAACTATGCCACAAGATCATGTCCATCAACCTCATCCCAGTTAGTAATCTTAATGGCATACATTAAGTGTTGAGTTGTAGTAATTGTAATAGCAATTTACAATCTATCCATTAGCAACCTCCTTTATTACAAATACTTAGCAGACCTGAATAATTTGATCTAAATTTGTTTATATAAAAACGTCTCATTTTAACATTTTAAAACTCAAAACCAAGTAAAGAGCTTGTAATTTGATTTAGATGGGCTCACCGATTCGCAGCAGCTCAAGCCATCGGACTCCCTGTTGGCCTTTTGCCACCAGCGAATAGCCGATAGTGGCTCCCACGATGCAGTGTGTACCAGAAATGGGCAGTTTAAGGAAAGAAGCCAGCAACTGCCACACAGCAGAGCCTGTGGGTTTAAAGAAAAAAAAATAATAATTAAAAAAAAAAAAAAAAACCTTAGCATTCAAATTAATCAGTGTTTAAAATAAAAATAAATTGTGCAAAAATTTTGCTCAAAAGGCATAATACTACACCAAGCAGGTCACTTACCAAACATAGCGCTGACCGAGCCGGCCATGAGAACGTGCTCCGAGCCGTTGTACATGTTCACATCAATGATCCCTTTGCGAATGGTCTCACTGACTTTGGCTCCAAGCAGCACCGATCCCAGGGTCTCGAACACGGTAGCGAGGATGCAAGCGACTTTCAGGGTGACCACGCCAGAGCCAACGGCAGTGCCAAACGAGTTTGCAACATCATTAGCACCCACGGAAAAGGCCAAGATGAAGGCTATGATGAAGCCGACAATCAGGAGCCACAGGTAGTCGGTCAGTGGGCCCTGAGCAGCCAGAGCGATGGTGCTCATCAGCGTTGCTGTAGCTATCGTTGCCGAAACCATTTTGTGCAATAGCTTTTAGATTCTACTTAAGTTTTAAATAGCGTCACAATCTTGTAGGGTAAAAAAAATTATAATGAACTGCAAATAAAATAAGCCCTTATTTAAATAAGCAGCACACTATAATTTCTTAAATAACTGAGGTACTAGTGTTTCTAAAGTTTTTTTTTTCTGAAATTCCCCAAACCTACCTACCTTCACCCTCTGCTAAAACAGCAAGTTAGAGCAAATTCAAACACTAACGAGAGAATCTGCACTGCTGTAAGTTGTAAACTGGTGTGTGAAGCCGAGGGAGAGGGTGGAGTGAGGGGGCTATTGCTATCCTCTGAATATACTAATGCTGCTACAATGCGTTTTAGTTTGGCCGATTAGGCAGACAGAATGGACATCCATTGTGCACTGGACAGGATGGATGAATGGAAGCTCATTCCTGAAAGGGGGGGGGGAGGAGAGAAAAAGCAGGGAAGTTTTTCCCATATTACCCAACAGCTTACATGAAAAAAATTAAAAAAATAAAATAAAAAAAGATTTTGCTATGTTTACTAATTCTACAATGTGATCAGTGAATCAATGTCATGTGTATTTGAAAAACATGTGTATGTAGCTGTTATCATTTAAGAAACACAAGCAAACATCTTTCTTTCCCCATAATCCGAACCTGAACTGATTTTGAAAATAAAAGCAACAGGGAATTTTATTTTAATGCACACTATCATATTTCCTCCTCTCATACAAAGGAAAAGCTCAACACAATTAATTCTCAACCGCATCTGTTATCACACACCATAACGTGACGTTACTGTGGAAACAAACGCATGTTTTATTTTGGTAACATTCTCTGGCTTCCAGGTTTATATGAGCAGGTATATGGCATTACCGAAGTAGATTTACATGCTTTACATAAACAGTCTGGGAGATGGCTGCTTAGACAGCGATAGAAAACAAATGCTGCATGTATATAGTGTGGCCTATTTAACAATTCATAATGGGAACTGCTGTATTCATAAAAATTAAATAAATAAATAAAATAAATTTCAAAAATAATGAAAAATTCAGACCATAATCCCCACTCAGCACACAACACCCATAAAAACGAAGGAAAAAATGAACGTTACACCTATTACACTGGCCAATAAATTAAAAAAAAAGCTTGGGCATACAGGACAAAGAATATTGTATCCAGAAGACTTAATGAACAATGATGACGGTATAACACTCAAATATCTGTTATGCGTGACATCTCCTCACACTAGCTAAATTTTTTTTTAATTGGTAAAGGAAGCAAAACCATTAAGTTAGCCTATAAGGTTTGTTAAAGCTGATAAAGAACAAAGATTTTGCTTAAACTGTATTAACATTATCGAAGTCTGACACCCCGGTCAATGCGAGCTAGCTCATGATCTCGTTCAGCACATGATGGCACAATGTGAAAATTTCAGCACGTACGCACAGACTCGATAGGCATCGCCGTTCTATTTTAGGATCTGCTAAATTTCTTTTTCTTTCTCGCCCCCCAGGGCAACGAATGCAGAAGGTCAAGTATTAAAAGCCTCACCCAGGAACGACTGGTCAAAAAGAAGCAAATGGCGGCTCAGATTTCACGCAGCAAATCCATAACGAAAATTTTTTTTTTAATAACTTGCAGCAAACAGAAGACACTGAAGGATTAAGGGTTACCTTTGCGCAACGTAACCAAGACATAAGAAGTTAAATGCAAGTACAGCTGTTTAACACTTACTCGAACCTACTTCCTATACGGTTCAACAAGAAAACATAAAAACAAGAAAACAAAAGTCAGCTTTTGTCTGAATCCAGCCTTAACAGGCAGTATGTAGTCCAAGCACAGATTTAGAAATATGGCAAACATGCGTCATTGCCACAACGGACCCAAAGTAAGGTCTCTGCTTTGGCCTGGAGCATGCAGGTAACATTCGTGTGGGTGGCTTTCAGACTGTGACACATTCGCCATATGCCAGGAGAGGGGAAAAAAGAAGAAGAAGAAGAAAAAAAAAAAGAGGATTCAGTGACATGCAACCCTCATTGTTTATGTCTGCTAAGAAATAACCTTATAAAACTGTGGTTTAGTTTAGCTGGGTAATTTACAAGACAGGGTTGCAAAAACATCAACATGACAGCCTTAAGAACATCTTAAAATATGAGACTGAGCTTCGTAAAACTTTATCAGCAGTAGTTATGCTGAAAAAACGCTGCAAAAATATAATTTAAGTTTAATTTAAGCGCGATCAGATCAGCAGTTGTCATAATGCATGACAATATCCATGACACTCAGATTTTATCACAATATTCGTTGTAGTTCCCTTTTTAATCAACACGTTTGAGATATTTTAAAACACACTGCTGAAAGCCTGACAAGGACGAAAGACACTCAACAAGCCAGTCATGACCTTGAATGGTTGATCTATAAACAAACAAAATCAATAACTAAGCTACAGCACAAGAGGCAATGTCGTGCAAGAATATGTATGGGGCGGGCGGGGGTCACTATGGTCTTAATCTGCTATGATCTGAGGTTGGTTTAAAACGTTCACATTTCAGCATGGAGGTTTGAGAAATATTCTCACTCTTCTTTTTTTTAAATGATCAGACATGACTCGTCTGATCACATTCCTTAAATCACACGCCTACAAGGTCAAATCTTTGAGAATAAACAAGCTGCTCTGCATCCCATGACACCATCTTGCACTTGTGAAATTGCAAGGAAATTATACGTTATCTCTCCACTACCAGTTCAGAACTTAAATCTTGCCCTAAAATTCACTTATCACGACATTACAGCCAAACAGGGTGGAGGTGGTCTCGATGCTATATTTACTTTTGCAAAGATAAGAGCTCAGTTTTGGTCAACAGCCATGTCCTCCTGATCACTTCCTCTTAATTCAAGCTAGTCTGCTAATACAGATGACGTCACCAAAACCCCGCTCTTTTTTTATTCGTATTTAAGACGTCTAAAGGTTGACATTTACACATATTGTCATTTTAATACGGATAACGAAAGCGTGTTGGATCACGTGGGCTCGTAATAATCCAGAAAAACTGTTTACTACGAAGCTAACCACGGCTAATCACAGAGCACGAGACCGGCTTAATGCTAATTCAAATATAATTAAACTGCTTATTTCTGTTTCCTCACATTGTAAAATCATGTAAAGTGAATCCTAACCGGTTTATGATAGTTCACACGTCGTTGTATGTAGTGTTCAGCTCGTTATCTTGAAAACGCACCATGAATTAGTGATGGGGATTCCAGTCTCTTCCATTGATTCGAATCAATTGATACATAAAAAGAGTCGATTCTTTTAATCCAAGATGCAAAAACATTACTCTAACAATTTACCAATTAAGAATAAAAAAAAAACATCCACATATTTTGTGTAAAACGATCACAAGATATACCTGTATCGTATTATGTTTTTATTTTTAACTATCGGTTTTGTTGTCTATGTTCCTGTGGAGAATCATCGGACAGAGACGACTCGTTCACAACCCCACAATGAAACAATGAATTGCTAGTCCATACTCAACATTAATATAATATACGTAACATTTTGGTCAGAAATACAGAAAAACAATATGGTGCCGTAAGAATATCAATGTTAATTGTTAAAGCGCAATATTTACGTAATTTAAGTAAAGATTTTCGTGCTATTTGTTCGTGCAATGAAGGACCGGTATTCACTTTCTACACGTGTGACACTACCTCCCGCTAAAAAAGGGAACAATTTCGAACATACCTCAAAACACACATCCTCACCACACTCAAATGTAATAAACGAAAACAATAATAATCGTACCCAATTTATGTCATTAAAATACATTTTTAAAACAACCGAATGCCCTTTACCAGTATGTAGGCGCGGTTAGCTAGCTAACAACTAGCCTAGCTCGCGCAAAGTATATACAGTCCGTATAAATAAATTATTCAGTGTCATAAAATCTAAACAAACATCAATGTGGCGCAATAAGTTGACAAAGCAAAAACACATTTAATCTTACTTACCACGTTAAAAGAGTAATGATAGCGAGATTCTCTTCGCCCTTTTTTTTATTTATATTTTTTTTTTATCCGCGACCACGGACAGCGCGCGCCCGCCCGACTAACGTTTTAGGTGCGCGCGCTACGAATTTCAAAATTGAGCTAAAAAAAGGAAATTCTAAATTACACGAAACGGCTTCGGGTGTATGACCCAAAATTAAAAAAATGAACAAATAGAAAAATAACGCTGTATCGCACAATTACTTCGAAAAAGAGTCTAAAACTCAAATTTCGGAAAAAGACCGCTCAGCTGTGCTCTTATAAGGATTCTCTGTTCCACGCGCTTCACGAAGACGGAAGTCTTCTTTCCTTAGGCGTTGATGCCTGGAAACTCCACCCACTCCTTATATGGCGCCGCCCATTCCTAATATGGAGATGTACAGAAAAAAAACATGACCTGTGCTGGATGAAACTGGTTACAGGCACCCTTTTATATGTTTCTCTGCATCTATGAATACTTTGAATTACTTTTGAGTTCCTTTTTAACTGCTTTAATTTTGCTATTTTAATAAGTAATTACTTTAATTGTTTTGTTTTATCCTTCAAAAAAAAATATATATATATATATATATATATATATATTTATCTATCTATTATGGCAACCCTTTAAACCCTACCTATCTATCTATCTATCTATCTATCATTGCAGCCCCATTCACCTAGCGCACCTGGTGATGTGATGAGATGTAGTTGACATTTTAACTGTATTTTCAGCCAAGAAATTGGGATAATAACACACCTATTGTTTATTCTTCATGGAGGACACACATAATTTTATTGAAATACTTAGAAATACTGAAGATTAGTTATTACTGATTACTTTTTCTACACAGAAATATGGTTAAACTCTAAACCGAGTCACAGGACAGTTGATCTTTCCTGTACCAGACTTTTTCCCTGCCACTCAGCCTTTCCATCAGGACAGGTTTTTGTCCTGCATCAGCTGGAATACTAAAGCTGGTTTACAATAAACCAATACCCAAAAAAAGCACTTCATTGACAACATCATTGTCTCTGAAAAGCACAGTTAAACTATAAACTGAGTCACAGGACAGTTCATTCCTCCTGTACACACACTGTCCAGTCCAGTCTCCGGTTAGCCAACAGAAGCCAGACTTTGTCCTTCCCTTTCTGACCTTACTATTAGTGCATGTGCTCTCCCCACATCGGCCAGTCCGTTAAAACCTCTCCATTATTTTCTCCATGCTAAAGCAAAAATAGCTCCAGACAGTACACATTAGTAACTCTGAATAGCTTCAGACTACACAGTAGAATTTATAGGTAACACTCTCAGTAAACACTTTTGCTTATTTACAAACAATCTCACAAGAATGCATTTTTTTCAATATTGCCTCTCTCAAACTCATTACTGAAAGCTACAATTATAATAATGATCCATTGTTTTCTTCGCACAAAAGGAAACCATGTTTTTAAACCATGGTTATTCAGTGGTTACTATGGTATGATTGCCATAACATCACTATTATTGTGGTCACTTTGTCCTCCCTCCAGTAAACACAACTGAAATTAACTAAATTAAAAAAGCTGTATTTAGTCAAAATGTGTGTATGAATACCACTGCATGTGCATGTCTGCAAATGTGTGGCAACCAAGGTCCGTTTTACTACACTACAAATAAAAGTTGCTAATGCCTCACTTTACTCTGTTACTTCTGATCGGTCGATTAATTGTCTATTACAACATCTCTGACTGTAGTTCCAGATACAATCTTTATATTATAATTTCTGCTGAAACATACACATTTGACACATTTAAAAATAATGCATAATTGTTTATATGGTGCAGTCTTCTGTACAAGACAGTCAGAGGTGAAGCTGTAATCTAGGAAAAAGTTTTCTGGCACGGAAAATTCTTCATGATTTGTGTTTTGAGGTTTGTCTGTAATTTTTTTGTTTGTTTTGTAGTATAACTTTAAAAATGTCTGAAGAAATAAGTGTAAGCTGCTATAACACAAAATGATAACAGGATTGTTATGTGATATATAAATATATAAATATATAACATGATAGTACTGCTGTAAGATCATGTCCTGTTAATCAGTGTCAGGATTATACCATTAACCTTGAGTCTTTGATTATTTAAATCATTATTTATTATTATTATTTATTTTATAACATTATTTCCCTTTATGATTTCTTTCCTTGCCTAGTTTTTTAAGTTCCATATCAGATATTGTCCAATATCAAACTATTCCTTTTAGCCATATGGATGGTACAATTAAAATAATATACCATAATATTATAAGTATCACAGTATTATGTTGGTATTATAGTTCAGAGTTTAATAACCATGATGATTATACAGTACCACAGCTAATGTATAGTAAATTATAGTGGATTTTTTAAAATAAATAATACACAAAATATCTAGTTTACTGTAAATTATTGTTTACGGTAGGTGAGGATTTAAACTAGGATTTAAGATATGGGTAAGCTTCTACTTTTTCATGGGAACAACGAGGGATCAGTATTGTTCACTGTATGTGTTATTATCATAGAGCTCAAAATATTTTTTCAGCCACAGTGGCATTTTTACAGTACCAACTAGAATTGCTTTGTATGTTGTTTTTTTTAAACTATAAGGGAAGGAACATAAAGTAATGCTGAACTGTTGAATCTTCATGTCAGGAACTCGTTTTCTAGGACAGCAGCTCTGAAAGTAGTTCCAGCTCTATGCTTTATACTAATAGACGGTCAGTTGACATGATTCAAGAGCGTGAAAATAAAAAGATTGAAAAGGAAGAGATAGGAATCGAATGTAACTACTGGATAGACAAATCAAAATTATGATGCACAATGAAAGCTTATTTTTCTATAACAGCCCACCTTTATGTTTTATTCTTTACATATCAGCAAAAACGAATAGACTCTATATACTCTGTACACATTTTTTCCAAAACTGGACATATTGTTTATAGTGTTTTTAAGTAATCTATTACACCATGTTGTTTCATGCATAAATATGTTCTATGAGACATGTTCCTGGCGCTCAGGATATATAACGAATCTGTATTTACTGCCTTACTGTATAAATACAGTAAGGAATTTAATTACATTTAGATCATGTCTGCCAAATATTGATGTTATTTCGTAGTTTTCCCTCAAATCTATGCCAAATATTACTGATATTTCCCTTAAAAACCCTTTCTTTGAAGTATCACTGTCAGTACCCCCAGGCTCCACCCCCATTTAAGAAACTGTGTGTTATGTAACTTATGTAAGTTATTTAAAGTGCTCAACACTGATATCATAGAAATGTCATTAAGTCATTTATGTCAGTCACCATGTATTTTTTTTGATATGATTGTTTAACTGAACTCATAGAAAATTTAAAAATATATATTTTTTAATGTTTGTAATATGTGTTACTTATAATATTAAAATATAAATATAGCATTTCTGACAAAAACAGCATGTGGCAATTACGCAAGCAAAAATTACTTTAATAATTATTAACACAGCGGTTAACAATTACCTTTCCTCAATAGAACATTTTCCATTGGAGTTTATAAAGCAATGAGAGTCTGCATTAACTCATCAGTGTTATTATTAACACTATTTACACCATGAGTTGCATTTCCGTTAAATATAAAACATTTACCAACAAGAATGAGGATTCAGTTTTCCGAAATTCTCTTCAATTTAGGCTTAATGCCTAAGTCTCACATAAGGTTATCTACGTGTGTGTGTGTGTGTGTGTGTGTGTGTGTGTATCACTGTGCCTGGGGTGTACAGTCCTGCTGTACTCCGTGATAAGCTGTACAAAATGTTCCATGATAGGTTCCCTGTAAACACCATACAGTACAGAGAAACTACAGAGATACCAGTATGACTACAGCACGGGGCTCTTCAAATCCAGTTCTGGAGGACCAGTATGCAGCACAGTTTGTAAATCACCAACATATAAACACAACCAAAGAACCAGTAATGCTCAAACTGTGCTGGACACTTTCCCTCGAGGCCTGCATTTGAACAGCCCTCCTATAGCTGATTATTACACATTAGGTCGAATGACATGATTAAATTAACAGATTAATTAATTTATTCAATAATTCTCATTACAGGTTTCCCTTATCCTCAAAAAGCCCGAAAGGCAACATTCCAGCAGAGTGTTTTAAGTCTCCTGCTCTTACTCTCCTAAACTCAAGAGTTAGAGAAATTCGTCCGGTTACATCAGCAAAGAGAAGGGGAAATGTTGCCCCCTGGTGGTCAGAATAGGCTGCTGCTTTAGTGCTTAGAGAAGTGCCAATCCACAACCATCTGCCTCTTATATGTTATGTAGTTTCTAATACTGTAGCTGGGATTTGAAAGGACATACACCTGCTGCTTCATTCAAGTAGAAGAGAAAGAATACTACACAACCATAACTTACCACATATTTATTTCCATCAACTTGTACATTATTAACAAATGTTACAAACAATATAAATGGTATATTATGAGAAAGAAAAAAATAATGCAGCACATATTTGTAAAATGAAATTTGATCATTTAATAAATAATTAAAACATGTGTTCCATTTATATAAGACTTACATTGAAAGCTAATATTACATGCACCCCCCCAAAAAAAAAGCACAAAAAGGACTAGTACTCAGAAGAATGTGGAATGTGTGGAAAGTAAAGGTATGCTATAAACATTTTAAAATTTTATGATAATTTTAAAGAAATTATTAAACATACACAGTATTTCCCAACTGTAAACAAGATATAGTTTGACATCTTGAATTTATTCTTTTGGTTTTGCACTTGAGGTAGAGGAAGATGGTACTGTAGCTACCAGTTTAGCATTGTGCAAACTAAACACTTGTTGCAAATTAAAGGAGAAAATTGTATATGTCAGGCACACCACACAGTACTGATCCATTTTGCACATCCACACATATGTTTCTTGCACTCACTCTGGACATTCTGGACATTATTTGACACTAGTGGTCACTGCACACCTGCACATTCATGGACATTAGTTACTTACTCTATTTTATTCTGTTTCCTTGATCACCATAGGTCACTTTAAATATGCCACTTTCAGGCATATTTGCACACCCCTGGACATTTCTATTTATATTCAACTTCATTTTCACACAAAAATTCCATAAATTCTATATTTTCAGCTAGGTGTTTCTTATTTTTCTTATATTTTTCTTTTATTCTTCTTATATTGTATATTTTGTATTGTACAGTTATTTTATACTTATACGTAAATTTACTTGCTATTTTCTTTTCATATTTATTCCTATTAATAGTCTTTTATTTTAAGATCAAAAGCAGTCGTTTAAGCATTTCAAGGCATATTGTATTGTGTATGACTGTGTATGTGACAAATAAAATTTTTATTTTAATTTGGACAGGATTGTCATGTAAGAGAAACAATTTCCATAGCAGTAGGATAGAAATGTTTTATTAGCCAGTAAAACTGCAGTATTGATTAAAACATGATGGTTCACCTTAGAGAACAAGTGGCCATAATGCAGCCAAAGCCAGCATTTCTTGTAATTATAATTTGCTGAATTATTTGCTTATAATTCTGTGTCTCAATAGACTTGTTGATGTGGTTTCTGACACTTTATGACACACTGGTATATATTGAAAAAAGATCATAGCCCTGTCTTGAAGTCGAACAATTTTCTGAACAAAGGTTGGGTTTACTTCACATCACCATCAGAGTCAGGTAAGAGATTGGCTCAAGGTTTAAAAACGGAATTGTAAATTTGTTCTTTCTTTTTATCTATTCTTTCTTGCTTGGTTGCTTTAATTGTAGGTGTTTTATAAAACTGTTTATTTACCGAAGCCATTATTGAGATTGTCTAAGTTACTAATATAGTTGTAAGTATGCAGTTTACATAATGTGAAAATAGCAGGTATGTATAATTTGTTAGTTACACCAGTGCAGCATTTAGGGGGGATTGGTGGCTCGGTGATAGGTTTCTCATGTCATGCGGAAGACCTAGGTTCAATTCCCAGCTGGTCACAAGCCCAGATAAAATAGAAGGGTTGCATCAGGAAGGGCATCTAGTGTAAAAACCTGTGCCAAGTTGTATGCAGATCAGATGGTCTGCTGTGGTGACCCATGAATGGGAGCAGCCGAAAGTCCAACAACACCAGTGTAGCATTAAAGAAGCTAATTTTAAAAGCATGTATGTCCAACACACTGGGGAGGACTGGGTACTGCCCTCACTACACCAGGGTTCGTGGTTTGCCCTGAAACCTGGGTTACTTGTCTGTCTTGAGTTTAACATTTTATGCCAATACATGTCAGTAGCTAAATTAGTGACTCTGAATTTCTCTGTGTGAAAGAGTGTTTGAATATGTATGTGTGCACGGTGCCCTGTGTTGTGCTGGCATCTAATCCAGGATGTGTCCCTGTCTCACATCCGGCATTCCTGGGATTGGCACCGACCAGGATAAAACAGTTATGAAATAATAATCATCATCTTTTTTTGGGGGGTTCATTGTAAAGAGATAACATTACATATTTTAACCTAAGCATGCCAAGATGTTGACCCTTTATCCTTCACATGTCAATTGCACTCTTTCAACCAATATCAATGAGAAGTTGATGCTTCTGTTGACCAAAATGTTTCATGTTTTATTATTTTCCTATTAATTTGTCTAATTAATAATATATAAGATTTCTTTATCTTTCAGAGCAGTTTTACAATCTTTAAAACTGACTTCATCAGGGACAAATCAGCATGCTATTTTAGATGTAGATAAGCTTCAGCCACTCACTTCCTGTTACCGTGACCGTGAGCTAAAAGAGCCAATCAGAATCGTGTGTAGGCGGTCCCGGAAACTACGTAGGGTTGACAGACATTTGAGTGAACCAATCAAAAGCTTCATAACACCGTGTGGGCGTGACAACATGGAAGGACGTGCGCTGCCCCTGAGAGCATGAGGACGGCAGGAAGGCAGAGTTAGGAAAAAAAAAGTTGGGGAAAACGGGTGAGAGGATAAAAGAAACGAACTTTAGATATTAAACGAACGTTAATGCATACAATTCATGAAAATATATTACTCATTGTAAGTGGTTTGGTTTCTTTAAAGCACTTCCTGTTTGGGCTTTGTAGTGTAAGCTAGCTAGTTGGCTAATGTCAAACTGTTCACACCTTCGAGTACATGTTTATTCTGGTTTCTGGATTAATCAAATTAGTTCATGAGCAGTATAACTGTTACGTGGAATTAAGCCTGTATTTATTTATATAGTATTGATAATATGCAAGCAAGTTATCTGTGCAGGTGTTTTGTGTGACATTGCATGCTAGCTGTCCTAATCCTACATGGGAATCTGTCCAGTTTAGGAAAGTCCTGAAAGCTTTGTGGTCTCTGCGACTCATTAAAAAAGAGAAATCTTAAGTTGTACTTACACGCAAACAGTTGGAGCAGATATGTTGAAATCCGTCCAGCGTGCCCCAATGTGCGCTCGTGCTGCACGTCTGCAATGCCCCCCTGCCCTTAGACACAGCACTGAAGCAGGATCTGGCAGGGCTACATGGCTCGAGTCTCTCTTCACATGGCTCCAGAAAGCAGGAAGAGCATGTCCTGAGACCTGCCCTGGAAAGAAGAAGCGAGAAGGCTTGCTGTCCATCTTGGCTGACCACTGCAGCTTCGTGACTGGACAGAGACTGAGGCGAGCATTGCAGATTGCAGAGCTTTACTCGAACCTGTACTCCGAGAGGAGCAGGTGGACGCTGGTGGGCAGCATATGGCGCCGGCTGCAGAACAAGCAAGCCCCGACTGGCAAACTGCTGGCTGCACTCGCTGGGGTTTTCATGTGGGAGGATGAGAAGATAAGAGACGACGAGATGAAGAGGTTTGTGTTAAAGCCGTACAAGTTTCTACAGCTTGGTGCAGATCTCCTGACTTGTTCTTATCAATGGACTGCTTTTTATTATGTCTTCCTTCCCCTCTCTCCATTTTTTTTTTTTTTTCATGTTTATTTCTTTTTTTTCCATAGGCTTCCTTATTTTTTTCTGTCTGTGCCTCTTTGCATCTTTTTTAAGCCTTTCCTACTTTAAGGATCTTCCATCCTTCTCTCCCCATCTTCTTCGCTCTCTCCCCATCTTCTTCCCCATTTTCAGTAATCCTTTGCTTCCTTCTTTACTTTCTCCTCTTTAGTTTTTTTTAGGCTCCCTTCCCAATTTACTTATTTTCTTTTCCTCACTCTTTCTTTAACCTTTTTTTCCTTTTCTCATTCCATTATGCTTCCCTTCCCTTATTTATTTATTTCCTTTTTTCTTTCCTGTTCTTTGCCTTCTGTTTTATGTCCCTTCCTCTCTCCTGATTTACCTGCTGTTTGCGTTTTGTGACCCTCAGGTCTGTGTATGTGTATGTGTGTGTTAGGAGTGCATTGGAGCTCCAAGCTCTGGATGTAGTGAAAGAGCAGGCAGCTGCCGTGGGTAAGTCTGTGAGTGCGCAGGCTACTGATGGTTGGGAAATAGTGATGGAGAAGAAGACCTTTAAAGTGTGGAGGAGACCGGTTGAAGGGAGTCATCTGTTTGAGTACCGCGGTGAGCATTATACCAAGCATGTTGTAGATAATTAAATAATTTAGACCTGAAACCTTGACTGACGTTCCACATTTTCTCTTTTAGTATTCGGTTCCTACACTGATGTTACTCCCAGGCAGTTTTTTAACGTTCAGGTACTTTACTATTTATTTTATTAAAGCCTGTGATTAGAACCAGATCATCTTCTTGAACATGCTTTGTTTTATGGTTGTGATATATTTATTTATTTATATGTGTGTGTATATATAGATATGTGTGTGTGTGTGTGCGTGCGTGTGTGTTGACTTTAGGCAGGTGTGAGTTAAGTTTAGACACTTACACTTCTTTGTTTTTGTCTTTGCTCTAGCTGGACACTGAGTACAGGAAGAAATGGGACGCACTGGTGATCAGACTGGAAGTGGTGGACCGGGATGTGAGCACAGGGTCAGAGGTTGTCCACTGGGCCACACATTTCCCTGTAAGACATGAAATCTCTTTGTATGCACAATTTATCATTTAAAATCAGCTTCACGGGTTTAAGAGATGTACCTGGTGTCATTAATTTATTTGAATGCAATGCAACTTTAATTTTTTTATATTCTATCCACAATCAGATGATTTAAGATGGTTAAACTAGATTTAAATATGTTTTTCTGAATCTTTTGTGACCCTTGTGTCGGAAGATAAAATGCAGGACGCAATAGCAAATAAATGGATTGTTTAAGACATGCATATATTGACTTGTGTATCATGAAAGGCTTGTTACATTTGAGTAAGGAAGAAGACACTTGGATACATACTATTACATACAGAGAGCTACTGCCTCCACATCAAAACTTTGATATTCTTGAAACAGCTTGTCTCAAAGTGTTTTATTCCTCTTAAACCATAGCAGTGTTTGTTAAAGAAGGGTGTCTTACTTTTTAATACATTTATAGTAGTGTTTACTGTTAGTTACAAATTTTTGTGAAAGTCGTTCATTCAACAGTCTGTCTTTTCTCAGTTTTAAAGTAATAATAATAACAAAAATCTCTTTACAGCAACGTCACAGCATCAACATTTAGACACATTAATCCAAGAGCGTTCGACAAATTAGTCTATCAACCAAATTGGATGGGTGGCATTCTACCACTCTTACGTCATTCGTTACAAACCATTAGTGCTATCATCCAAGGTGTTCTACCACTCCTTACGGGGTGTGAGCAAGCAGTTCGAAAAAGATGTGGTTGGCTGTCATCCTCCGAGGCACATGATACCCTTTGCCCTCCCTGTTTGATGGTCGATGGATGAAAAATTTAAAATTTGATCCAAAAGAAAATCTACAATGTTGTAATTGGATTATCAGTGGTGCAGCCTGGTTGTGTTAGCACTTAAAGGTAGGAGGCTTATCTTGCACAGACATTACTCTCTCGTATGGGTTTTCTAATGGCCACTCTTTAATCTTTGCAGAAGCAGGAAATGGCACACGGTACACTGGCTAGGCTGTAGTTTAGGTCCTTGAATGTCAAATAGATAGATATATAGATGGATGGATGGATGCTTTATTGACCTTGAAGTGAATATAAGAAGTGCTTGTGATTGAAAGTTGTTGTTTCTCTGCGCAGTATCCAATGTACTCCCGAGACTATGTGTACGTACGCCGCTACAAAGTGGATGTAGAGAACAACCTGATGGTCCTGATGTCCAGGTAAGCACTTTGACTCTGGAGCCATTACACAGTGTATGGTTATAATTCAGCAGCAAAAGATATAGTTTGTCTGTTTGTGTGTCTAGAGCTGTGGAACATCCCGGAATTCCTGAGACACAGGAGTTTGTCCGAGTTCACTCGTATCGCTCCAGGATGGTCATCCGACCTCACAAGTCCTTTGATGAGGTGAGAGACGTCTTCCAGTGTAAGCATCACGATCTGTTTATGTGTAGAGCTGTTAACCGGATGCAGTGATCTAAAGTGTGTGTGCGCGCACACGCCTCCATCTTTTCCATCATCTGTTCGTCTGTGTCTCAGCTATTGCCCACTTGTCTTGCAGTCAGTCTCTTTTTGTGATTGTGTTCTCCATCTTCTCACTCTGACACCTATAACATCTATCTGTTGATTTATATCCTTTCTTTCATCCATTTCATCTATCCATTCATCCATACATTGGTCTGTCTGTCTGTCTGTCTGTCCAACCATAGATGTTCTGTTGATCTGTATTTCTGATCTTTTCATCAAGCTGTCACTCTTTCTTTCTATTTATATTTACTTTTGTCAAACATAAATATTCCTCTGTAATATCCACCTCTCTGTCTGTCTTGCATCCATCTATCTATCATCTTTTTCTTCATCCATTTACCCATTTTTCTCCATCCTCGAATCGTCCATCTTTTTCCCTTTTTTCCATTTGTTTGTGTCTACATACATCCATCTATCATTTCTCCATCCCATTACTCTGGCATATCCATCCATTCGCTCAACACTTTGTCCTGCATCCACCTATCCATCTTCTTTTCCAGTATCCATACATTCATCAATCCATCCATCCATCTACCTATCTGCCCAGTATCCATCCTTCCCATCCTTTTCTATGCCCACCTGTCTATGGAACCCTCTGTCTCTCAGTGCATGCATCTAACTGATCGTCATCACCGTTTAGAGATTTTGTGTATATATCTTTTTTTTTTTTTTCTTTTTTTCTTTTTATCATCTTCCAGTCTAACATTTAGTCTATCAACCATGTCTCTAGATTGTCTGTCCATCCATCTAATCCATTCCATTACCCTGTCATATCTCATTGTTTGTCCATCAATCTGGACATCTGCCTGTCCAACCATCCGCCTGTCCACATACCTTTCACCGTAAGAAAACAATTTCTACCAGAACAAGATTTAAACATATTCTGCTAGGCAAAACCAGAAAAACTCTTATAATTTCTGTCTAAAGTACACGTATAGAACCAAATGTAAAACCTTGTTCTTCTGACCAAGACCATGCTATTATGTGATCTATTATAATATTCTTTTAACTTTCTCACTACTCTCTTAATCACTTACATTTTTATAACATAATAAATCAGCTTAATATTTGATGTGAATCTTGCCATGAAATAGCCTGAGAAGCTGATATGGCAATAAATCCAAATACAAACAAAAACAATCCACATACCTTTCTCACTGTGTCTCCTGTTACATATAAAATAATCTGTATTACTCTTGTTTGTCTTGTTTATCCGTCCATCCTTCTACATGTTCACTATTCCCCTTTTTTTCTATTACCTAATTTCTCTCACTCACTCACACCATCTTTTTCTTTCTTTTCTTTAATTTCTTTATCCATCCATCTATACATTTGACCCCCCCCCCCATTTTCCTGTGTAAACAGATGTCTGAATCTTATCTGTTAAATGAAAAGTCTGATGCGAATGATCAACTCTGATGCGGTGTGATCTGATTTTCATGTTTTCTCAGAATGGATTTGACTATCTGCTGACGTACAGCGATGATCCTCAGACGGTTTTCCCTCGCTACTGTCTGAGCTGGATGGTGTCCAGTGGTGAGTTGTGTGCGTGCGTGTACATATACGCATGTTTGTGCATGCGAGGGTGAACGAGCGCTCTCTCATAAGATGTCTTCACCTGACTATTTAATTTGTTGCTCTGTCTCCTGCTCTTTTCTTACTAAAAAATTTCCCCCAGTCTATTCGTATTTCTTTATTACCTTTTTAAAATTCTGTACTTTTTACCATTAAGAGTTTTTTTTCTTTTCATCTTGGTCTTTATATTTTCTCATTGTTTGATTGTTTTTTTTTTTTTTTTATTTCCTTTTTCTATAGTTTATATCCTTTCTTTATTCTTTCTTTTCCCTTTCTCTTTTCTCATCTTTGGCTTTACATTTTTTTGTTCTAATTTCATTTCTTTATGCACTTAAATCTTTTTCTTTTCTGTTCTAGTTTTATTTCTATTCTCTTTATTTTAATGTCATTTTCCTTGCCATTCTCATTTATTAATTTATTTATTTATTTGGAGTGCATTAATATGTCTTTGTGTATCAGCTATTACAGGATTTGTCTTTCTTTCTGTCTGCCTGCCAGGTCTATTAACTTGCAATATTATACTTTCTTAATCTTAATTCTTCATCAGTCTCTTTTATTTGTCTGTCCATTCATTTATTTGTTCTGTATTCAACCATCCACTTTGTCATCCATCCGTCAAACAATACATCTGTCCCTTTATTCATCTGCATGTCTATAAATCCTTCTCGTTATCAACTATATTTCTTCTTTTCCTGTTTCTTTGTAAGGTTTCCCCCCCCCCCCCGCCCCTTCACTTCATTAATTGAAATTATTATGATTTATGATATGATTTATCTTCCCACCTCTCTTTCAAGGCTGCTTTTATTTTTAACATCTGCTTTTGTTCTCTTTGCGTCTCAGGCATGCCTGACTTCCTGGAGAAGCTGCACACAGCGGCTCTCCGAGCGAAGACCCACGAGGTTGGCGTTCATGACTATGTTGGCATGACGAAGCCGGTGCATCAGGCCCCTCCGGAGCGGCTAGAGGATGGAGTGCACACGACGGCATCTTCCCATATTTACGCTTAAGAGGAAACAGCTGGCCAGATATAGAAGTCGAGGGATATTTATAAGACCTAAGAGACCTCGGGTTTGATTCACAACGAGGCTGTGATGAGCAGCGAGACAAAGCTTAAGGGGAGAGAGAGATAGAAAACCAGTCTCTTACTGTGAACATGCAGACAGCAAATGAGAATCAGAGACACTTCTGCTACTTTGGCTGCCAAAAACACATTTTTATACTACTTTGTGTGTGTGTGTGTGTGAGAAGGTATCTCACGGTGAGATCAGGAACCTGGTACACATGGAATTCTTTTGCTTGTACTTAAAGTGAGTCAGAAGCAGCTGTGTGGTGTTTGCTCCTGGGAGTTTTTCTTTCCCCAAACCACTTCTCAGGGAAAGAAAGGATAAAAAAGACTAAATAAAACGAAGCAGGAGAGAAGGAGCAAGAGCGATCTCTGCAGGCAAACTCGCCAAGCTAGCAGCATGTCAGTGTTTTTTCTCACGAGTTGTCCAAATCCACACTTTCAGTTTCCTGCCATTTCACTAAAACATGTTTTATGTGTTTCAAACATTACAATTGCGTATCAGAAATATCCAGTTCTCTTTTACACAGAATGTAACGCTGACCTTTTAGAGGCAGATGTTTGCTTGTTTAAAGAATGTACGGTATATATTTCATTTGACACTGAGCATTTGATTGAGTGCAAAAGTTTTTAGACCTTGGAGAAGAATTTAATTTATTGACTGTAGTGCATTAGAATAATCGCTTAGTTGTCAACCTTAGTGTTTCTTGGTTATTAAAAAAAAAAATATTAGCAGCTTAAAAGTTGTGTCCCTCCTGAGAGATAATCTACCTCTGGTCTAGTTATAACTGTGCTAGAGTAGCAGGTTTTGCCTTTGAGCCTGCGATCACACCCCATCGTCTTAATTGTACCTAACGTTTTTGTTTTTCATGACGCACATTTCCTTTTGAATTTCACCACATTGAATAGACATTTCCAAACTTTTGCACACAATTGTCAGTTTTGCTGTCTTTGCGTGTCAAATACTGTAATAACGTGTCAAACATTTCCCAGTTTGAATATAACTTAATCCTTTCTGCCTGTAGAAGAGGTGTAGGGTCTGGAAACTCCTTGAGACATGTGCAGTCTCATCACATCTCTCATGTTCCGCTTCACCAGAGCAACACTGACGCACACACACATATTGACACTCTGTTCTTTGTGTTTCTCAAAACCAGCTTCCTTTGAGGAAGTGGGGGACATGTAGCAACCTCGCCGTCCATGTTGGCACGCTACGTGTCCTTTATTGTGTCCGTTTTCACGGTTTTCTCTTGATTTGGCATCACGTTATGTCCTTACTTATCACTGTTGAACACAAGGAGCTCTCACTTGATCGGCTGGGGGAAGGAGGTTTCCTAAGGGTGTTTCCTTGAAAGATAGTTCTAAGTAGTAGAGTAAGAGTGCTAGTGATATGATATAAATGCTTAAGTTCAGATAACTGACGACATCAGTTGATTTGAATTGGAGCAAGATTAAAACCGTCGCTGTTTAGACTTAATTTCTAAACTAAATAAGCACTATAAAAAGTGGCATACAGTGCTTTTCAGTATATTTATAAGCACTGATAAACTAAAGGTAACTAGTTAAATGATATTTGAAATGGAAATGCAAATAGTAGGGAGATGTTTTGCTGTTGTCAAGACTCTCAAGTTCAAATCCTGGCATTTCTAAAAGAGGAAAAAATAAGAATGTGTATCAGAGTGCTAGTTTTAAACTAGTTTCTAAAGCCGAACTTTGCACACTGATCTGACGCAGCCAGTGAAAAAAAACTAAAATTTTAAGAGTTTCTCACTCACATGAGAGGAAAAAATTTTATCTTTACCTAGAAGTAAGTAACGACATGTACCAGAGTCCGTCATGACAGAAATTTGACAAGTCCAATTTTCCTGTTTTGAACTGAATATTTAACAGTGGCATTACTAAGCTGGTGGAACGAGCTCAGTATATGATTAACTCCCACCTCCATTTCATTCATGAGTCAGATTCAAGTGTCAGTCAGACTCTAAGAATGTACATACCAGATTCTCATGTCCTCTTGTTTTTCACTACGATGTCCGTATCCAAGCTGAGCTTAAACCTCAATTTTCATCCTTGTGCAAGCTGTTTCAAATTGCCCTGTTCACGTTTGTCTCAATTTACATTTTTGATCATCTGTAAATTATCTCAGATTCTATGAAAGAGTGTGTATGTTAAGAGTTTATGATTCACTGGATTGATAGAGCAGAAAAAATATTGTTTACTATCAAGAGGTTAGTGTTTAATTTTTCAGTCAGCAGATTTTACCCTGAGCTTCAGTTAGTGTCTTGAGAGCATGAGTGTATTTAACCTTGTCTTGATGTTTTAAAATTTTTTATTTTTTTTTATTTATTTTTATTGTGCGACTGAAAAGTAATTCTAAAATATGAGGCATGTTCAAGTCAAAGTGGGACTTTTGATTGTTCAGAATATCAGAACACGGTTAAGAGAGAGGTAAAATCTGCTTTTTTTATTTATTTTTTTATTTTTTTAAGTAGTGCCTGCATACCATCAAGGTAGAAAGTTTTAAAATGATGGCCTCCCAGGAACTCCTTTAATGGCACAAACATGGGAACGGCTTGGGGAGAGTTTCTGTAATGTGTTGGTGAATGATTTTGGGTACAGTTCCAGATAGATGCGTCTCTTCCGCAAGTAGGTGACAAGTTATTTGAGGATCAAGGATCAAGCGTTCTGCACAATGAACAGGAACGACTGCAGTGGACTGTGAGCCACCTCAGCTGGGATCATAATTCTGTTGATCATTATCATGTTTCACTGCAGCTGGGAGTTTCATCAGCATACGGTGCTAGAAGTGTTCTGTACATATCGATTTTATGCCATCATTCACCAGAAATTTCATAAAGTCCCAGTTTGACTTTAACACACCCCCATATAATCGAATGTTACACTGATTTATTAATCTATAAGTGACTGCACATTGAGATCAGTGGAGAGCCTTGAAACGTTTAATGTTAAAGCTTTGCCAATTTTGTGCTTGGTGTATATGTGAAGGTTTTACTGAAGTTTTTTTTTTTTTCCCCTCATGCAAAAAACACAGTGTGGAAAGTGTTGTGTAATAATTTCAAGAAAAGTGTGTTGAGTGCTGTGCATCAGATGATTTCTTTTTTAAAATGCTGTAAATGAACTGGAAATCCTGGCTTGTCAGATACAGTCTAGCAAGTTCCGCTTTACATTTGGCTTACTTTTTTTTTTCTTTTGTCAAGCTGAGAAAGGAAAAATAAATGATACAGTAACTGCATTTGTAAACTCGTGTTTTTAGTTCTCCCATGTAAGTAATTTGCACTTGATTAAACCAGATTGTCAGAAGTAAGTGAGGCCAAAATCAAAATGTTTTGTAACAGTTTTGAGTGAGTATTTTTTTTGTTGCTGTTTCTGAAAATGTTTTTTTTTTTGGTATTTGGTGAGTCAAAGCATAAGATAAGCTCTTAAAGCATGCAATAAATTTGAGGGAATTGTAACCTCTGTTCTTTGAATACTTGTTTAATTAAATCAGAACACCTTTTGTCTCAGTCGGTATGGCTGTTAGCAAGAGTGCATGAGGCTTCGTTTAAGGTTTGCTTGTGTCTTCAGGTTTGAAAGTGCTCAGTTTATAATTGTCCGGGGTTTTTTTTTTCATTGTTGTTTTTTATGCAACTCCAGACTGAAATTGTGATTTTTTTATTTATTAATTTTTTATTAACTACTCTGAGATAATAATATGGATTATAATTGGATAATTTGATGAAGCAGGAAATGTCACCTTTTTCTTTCATTTGCACTAGCGTTTAGTAACCTTACATTACTTTGTCAACATTTGCTGTATCCAATACAGTGATATGACAAGACCTGTTTGTAGCATGTTCTTCTTATATACCTGATGTGACAAATTAAAGGACAAACCCAGCATAAAACATGTTCATAATGGGTTGTGTTGGCGTCCGCCCCCAGAACAGCTTCCATGACCCAGCTGATATATCATGCACTGTAGTTCCTGTGAAGATTTAATGTGAATATTAAGTAACTGATTAAGTCACAGATTAACATTCTGGTAATCTGTGAACAATGGTAAAGTATAGAATGACTATTTTAGGTATTAAAAATACAGACATTAAACTTTTTTTTTTTTTTTTACACTGCTCATAACTTCTACACAACATTTTGATTTCATTTATGGCGCAGATTTAACTTGAGGAAAATACCGAAGTTCTGCAAACGCTCCATTAGTTTATGTCCAGACACTTTTTTTTTGTCCAGACAAAATCTCGCTGGACAGACAGACAGATATACAGGCATCTGTATACAGGAGACTGGTTTCGGGTCCTCCAATGTATGAAGCGTAAAGAGATCACTGAAAAACCTTTATTTATATAGTGTCACGCGGGCTCTTCAGCGCAGGCACTTCTCGCGCTCTCTCTCTTTCACACTCACGCGCACACCGCGTACGGCGGAGTTCACCTAACAAGGGGGCGGGGCATCAGAACTCAACATTCACCGAGACGCTATAAAGCCTGTGCTTTCATTGCACGTGGCATTTCATTAAGAACAGCATACTTTGCTGCTTAATATTAGCTTTCATTATTAAAGAACCATTGTTGAGACGTTGACACCTGCTTCCCATGTGTTCTGTCCAGACCCATTACAATAGATATTTATAACTTGAGCCCTAAACTGGTTTAAGTTGTCCAGTCAGAGATGGAGCTAATATTTTACAGAGAATATGTAGAGCTATGAGGGGTAGTATTGCTTCCTGTTACCTCCATCTAGCTCATTCTGCATTAGTCCAGAACTCCTGAATGTTTCCCAAACTCCGTGTTTCCTCTGGGTTCTCCTGTTTTGTTCTTATTCCAAAACATAACAGGCAACTCTAAATTGTACTTGTGTGCATATGGTGTCATATCAGGTATATACTACTGCCATGTGTTCCTAGGATAGACACCACTAACCTGACCAGAATAAATTGCTCACTAAAGGTTATGATTAGGGATAACGATAACTACATGTTACCAGCATAAGGAACATAGTTTAACATAAAGAGAGTAGTCATTGGCTATTCTGGTGTTGGAAAATTGTGGCAAAAACATCAAGAACAGCTTTGTTAAGCTAAGAAGGTTTTCTCAGGACTGTACCTTTTAAAAAAAAAAATTTGTTCAGTCAGTTAAAGTGTATGTTGTAGTTTTTAATTTGTGTTAAATGATTGTATATTTTGAAAGTTTATTTGCAAATAAAAAAAAACAGACTTGGCTCTGGACTTAAAAGCTTTTTGGTTCTAACAGATCATTAAGCAATGTTACATAAGCAACAGTGCAGGTTTACTGAATATTCAGAATGATATTGAGTTTGAAATTGCTTTTGTAGAACAGCTTATGAATGAAAAAATATATTGAATAACTGGCATTTTTGATATCATAATATGCCTAAATAATTAGCTTCACTAGCAAAAACAGATCCTAAAGAAGCTACACTCACTCTTGCCAGCTAGCTTACTAGTTAGCTGGCTTTTATATTATAAGTTATAATCATTGCTAATATTTGGTAGCATTCATTGTTGCTAGTAGTCCAGCTTGTCCAGTGAAATTAGCTGAATGGAGCCAACTGAAGTTTATTTTTTTCTTAAAAGTTTATTCATTGAAATCTTTTGAGCAGGTTTCTGTGTCTTCCAAAGCAGAAAGTTGTTGACTCAAGAATTCACAGGCTTGTCATAACACAGTACTGTTGTCGCTGTGACGGAGAGAAAAAACAGATTTATGCACAAAGTCATTGCTATTCAGCGAAGCTTTGATGTAGAATACTAATGCACATTGCATTACAATTCATCTCCAGAACAATGTCCATCAATCATCATCCGTGCCGATCATTGATTGGCTGCCAGCGTAATCAGACATATTTACATTGTTGTCAATGGCATTTACATTTAGTGCGCTTTCAATTCTGATTAGGTATGCAGCAGGATTAGAAAGCACTGGTCTAGAACACTGATAAAAAAAAAATGGTTTGTCATGTGTTTGCCAGACAATTAGGGGAAAAAAGAGAAAAATCTGAACCTGATTTTTTTTATTTTTAATTTAAAAATACATTACAGTATAAGATGCATTGTGTATTCATTTCAATTTCTTAAAAATCATGTAGCACTTTACACTGATTAGCCTGAGTAATATTGTGTAGGTCTGTATCGTGCTGCTAATTCAGCTCTGACTCCACAAGACCTCTGATGGTATGATGTGATATCTGACACCAAGACGTTAGCAGCAAATCCTCTAGATCCTTTTTTAGGTATAAGGTGAGGCCTGAATCGGACTTGTTTGTCCAGCACATCCCACACATACTCAAAAAGACTGAGACCTTCAGAATTTGGATGCAAGGTCAACATTAGGCCCTCTTTGTCATATTCCTCATACCATTCCTGAACTAGCAGGGTGCATTATCCTGCTGAAAGAATTTAATTCCATTAATGCCATTTTGATTCATACACATTCACATTCCATACAAACTTAAATAATTCTTTTGATTGTGTAAAACTGCTTTGCGACAATGACAATTGTTAAAAGCACTATACAAATAAAATTGAATTGAATTGAATTAGGGAAAATTGCTACCATGGTCAGCAACACTGTTAAGGTAGTAGGTACATGTCAAACTGCATCCTGGTGCCATCTCTTCCCCAGGTAAACGATGTAAACACATCCAGCTGTCCACATCATGTGTATGAAACCATTAGATCAAGCATAAAGCAAATAACACCTGCAATGTCAATCATCACAGAATCATGCTGTCAATTATATTTTGGAGTAAATGAACTGTCACAAAGGACACATTTCAAGGGTTCACAAGCTGGTCAACAGTATGGTCCAAACTGAGAATCATTTAAATTAATCTATCTATTATAATCTAATTAACTTTAGACATACTGTATATAGAGTATATGCTGTATATTTGCAGTGAAAAAAAAAAAAAACTGAGACCACATAATAAATCTTTTTTTTTTTTTTTTTTTTTAATAATAATAAGCAAAAAAAAAATCTTATACAAAAGAGATTATTATATTCAGGATGTATCCTTCTCTAGGTCATTGTTAAATCACTTGTTCATTCTTATCTTCCATTGAAGCTCATGTTCAGATGGCATAGATTTAAACTATCATCACAAACCAGTGCCTGCTTAAGTGTCAGTAAAGAAAAATAACCAAATCATAAGAAATAAAAACTTACTTAGGTTGATGCTGATAGTATCAATTGTTAAAGTTAAAGTTTGAATAAAAAGTAGGAGAGAAAAAAAAAAGAAATCAGATTTTTAGGAGTGTTTATTATATTATAGTAGTACTTGGATTCTGAAATTGACTCAAAACCTATCTGTGTCTAACTAATTATGTTATTTTCATTCACAACAAGGCAGAAATGTAAGTCTATTTGCTGTTAAATTGAATTAACCCAAATTTGCAATGTAAGTACGGTTATAACTCTGTTGTGATAGTTCCTCATATGATTAGACTACAGTGAGTATCATATTTAATATTAACCCATTGTTACCCATAGACCCATGTTCTGATGTCAAAAATGTTCCTTTCAGTATTAGTAATATTTGATACAGTTAAACTCAGTAACTGATTGATAAACTCTTTCAACTGTTATTAAGGAGATGAACTGCTTCAAGGAGGTGAAATTGTATGAGTCTATCTATGAGTGTATACTATATGTATATACAGTATCTATTCACTATCTTGTATTCAAATAACTGAAGCATAGTAAATCATAATTCTGGTCCAATAATATGGCGAACTAAAATATATCATGAGAGAGTGAGAGGAATGCTTGAGTTGAGGGTACAAGCTACATTGAGACATCTATTGCTTAAAACAAAGAATTAATAGTGTAAAGAAAGAACCCATGTCCAAATTTATCCACTTAATTGCTTTTACAGGTTTGTTAGTAAGTAAAAGGGCAGGTTGTGCCAAGCAAGATAATAATGGCACTTATTTTAGAAGGGAACGGGAACATATTATTGATAAAGGTTATAGAGAGAGATGTGCCATGCAGAGCTTATGAGCTATATGATGACCTCCATCCTTTATAGCAGTCAGAGTCGCAAAGCTCCACCTTTCTTAAACCTCCCCACTTTCATTCATCACAGTCATGTCAGGGCGGATTTATGTACATTTCTTAATGCAAATCATTCAACTTGTCACATAAAAGCAGCTTTATATCAGCGGACGCTAGTTTCATACGATGCTGATTTATTGATAACTGCATATGATGTTTGGTGGAAAAAGTTGAAAAAAAGGGACTTTCACCAATTTGTCAGATTTTATGTTCTGAAATCTTGCACGTATTAATAGTGCTTTGAGAATGAAGCAATATTGTGACTGAAATCCACATACAATAATTTCACATGACACAATGTTGTTATCAGCATACATTGTACACAATATTCTTGCTTTAATCAACATTTTGGAATAATGTGGATTCCTGATGAATCCATGCTTTTCCAAGGTCAAGATGGTAATGCATATCTCACCAATGGTGCAGCATTAGATGTGAATGATTGCATTTTTTTTTTATTATAGTTTCACATTTTTAGCTTGTGCCTTTAGTTTTGTTCTGATCTAATTAAAACACAACAATATAGAAATCTTTATTTCTTGTGATGCACATGAGTGTATTTTATAACATAATGAGTTGGACATAAAAATTCAAGCATTCATGATTTCTTATACCGAAAAGCTGAAGAAGACGAAACAAGAAGACCGTGCTCACAAGTCTCCAAAGTGCTTGGCACAACCATGGACCTGAGAGGAACTGCATGGTTAGATCAAGCACAATGGAATCCTGGGCAGAGATGCGAAGCAAGTCTTCATCCAAACAGAACCTCATATCGTATCTCCATCAATACCATGCAGTACCATAAAGTTTCATGCAGATGAGGATGGCTAAATGAATCCGGTGCATGAATGGCAGATGGAAGATCCATGGAACATTGGATATAAGCAGAAAAAAGTGAATTAGTTCCTCAAGGAACATCTCTAGTTTATTCAGCATGTCCATTCTCTTCAGTTTTTGCTGTTCGTTTCCTAAAAGAGGTGCTGGATAGAATATTGTGATAGCTGACTTTCGGGGAGGTCTTTACAGGTGGTGGACCTGTACAGCTCTGTCTCCGTTGGTGGAACCAAGCATTAAGTGTCCAAGAACAAGGGTGTCTAGGGACATCTGCAAAAAAATTAGTCATAGGTCACAATATCACTGCGGCGAGACATGGGCACCGCCCTTTCTGCGCCAAATCTACGTCAAACCCCGCCCGCTCCTAAAATCTCGCACCTCCTTTATCATCGTGAATCAGCTAATTTTTAAAAATGTTATAAAATATTTTTTTTATAATAGTCACCAAATTCGAGACATACCAATGAATTTATCTATTCTTTCTTTTAAAAAATTCAATAGAAATTTAGATTGCCAGCCTAATGGTGATCTTATTAAAAATCTTAATGAAAAAGAGATTCTAAAGAGTAGAAGCATTTAAGGGCAGAGATAGATGGGAAATAGCCCGTTGTGACTTAATTTGGAAGAACCAAATGCAGGTCCTTTGGTCAAGAATAGAAAAACAAAGCAATTTATCAAAAGACTGCAATTTTGGGTGCTATCCCACAGAGATCATCATCCTCAAGGACGTTACATTAGTACACAAAGTGCCTATTGAGTAAGGAAACCAAGCTGGTCTCCAGTCTGGCAATCCATCTAGGGGCTAATCTCGTTATTCCCGTACTTGTCAATTCCCTGAAGACGCTTTAGGCACAATGGGAGAGATGGGAGCACTAATCAACTCTAAAGGTCTGACAACTGGACCACTTAGCATGATGAAAAGGAAGAGGACAAACAAGTCGATGGGGAAGATGGTTTGAGAGATGAGTGAGAGAAAGAAAGATTCTTCAATGAGGTGGAAAAGTGGATCAAGGTAGAAATAGGACCAGTGATGAAATGGTGGTTTTCCATTCTTACCATGGTTTTGAGGATAAGTCAAGACATTTCACGGACCGTTTTGACCTTCTAGTTTCCTATTCTTTAAGAAATTAGTTTGAATTCTTAAAAACTCTACATCTTACCCATTTCTTAGAACAGAAGCTCTTCTTCACCACAACCTAATCTCGTACTCTTCTAAACTCTCTAATCCACCACTAATCACATTTTCTTCTACTCAATAGAACTTTCAGGACCCGCTGGCTTTTCAAAACAGTTCTGTAAAAAGAAAAGCAGAACCAGTTAGATATTCATTGTAGGTCATCAACTTTTTAATTCATACCTTGGTTTGAGAGCTTTCACTGAGCTTGTCCAACAGGTCCCCCAGTACGAGGAGGGTTCTCAGCTCAGTTCTAAGTGCAAAGAACAAAAAGGAGGCGCTGCTTTGAGCTGGTTGTCCCGCTTGGACCGCCGACCCCAACTGAAGACGGACTCTCCAGGGCGTCTCTCCTCCAACATCCCTCCATCATCTGCCCCTCCTACCTCCTGAAGGCGTGGTCATTTGAAAATCTTCAGGGATAGGTGGACGACCAAAAGGATGCTGGACAGGGCGGGGCAAAAGTATGGTCCCCCTAAAGGAGGGGGGGTTAACGAAGGGGTAAGGGGGTCTATTCCGCATTTCATAAATATTAATATAGAGTCCTCCCTCTTTTTTTGAAGGGGGGTAGATTTCTTAATTTTGTTAGAGGGGGAAGTGCTTTATTCGCTTAATGGATTTTATTAGTGCCTGGACTTCAACTCTTTCATTAGCTAAAGTGCCGCCATAATTTACAGGAGAAAGTGCAGCAGATGGGGGAGAGAGGGTGGAGATGGAGGAGTGCTGCATTTGCTATCTGAAGGAGTCTCCAATAGACACACCATTTTGCCACACACACATTATACACATGGTTCATACATCCAAGTGACTTTCTGCTTCAATTTCATTCTGGACGAACTCAATAGCACCAGCGGATAAATGGGACACTGATGACATTCTTACCATTTTTTCTGAAGACCTTCAGCTTAGTAGCACTCAATGTAGTGCTCCTTGGTGTTACTCAGAAGTCTGGATTATTGCATATATACCCGTACTGTACGTGTATGAACGTACAACCGGCCTCAGCTAATAATTCAGAAGGAAAATTATTACGTAAATTTCAAGTTTTTACATTTTGAGTGAACAACAGAAGTCATGTAAAGCATCTTTTGAAATTGTGAATACCAAGCTCAGATCTTTTGAATTCTTGAGATGGTTTGCCAAAAGCATCGTCATTCAGATATCATCATGACTGGTGAGATGATTTGGCAAATGACACTGTTTTACGCCCAACTCTGATACCACAAAGCGAACTCGCGTCTATTCTCTCATCCATCTGTCCATCTGGAAGAATCCAGAGAGTTACTGCAGTGTTGTACAGTAATGAGTGGAGCAGTTATAAAAAAAAATGATTGCAGCATGATACAGCACCATTTCCATCAAAAGATTTCAAAAAACTGAATATCTATCTATCTATCTATCTATTTTGTAAGAATCTACGTCTATCGCTACCCACCCATACCCTTTATCTCCTATCCATCCAGCCATCCATCCATCCATCTATGCTGCAAAATTAATTCATCCCTCCACCTATCCATCTATCTAGCCTATAAAAATCTGTTTTTCTCCTTATCTATCAATCTATGAAAAAAATAATTTTCTCTCTCTATTCATTCATTACTCCTTCTATATATCAATCTATATATCCTGTATCTGTTTTTTCTATCCATCCCTTTATCTCCAACCCTTTATAACCATTTATCTATCTATCTATCTATCTATCTATCTATCTATCTATCTATCTATCTATGCTGTAACATTGAGTTTTGTCCATCCCTTTATCTCTTAAGCCTATTATCTATTCTATCTACTCATATATCATGTACTCTGCTATACAAATCCAGTTTTCTCTATATCTCTATCCAATCCTCTATCTATCTATCTATCTATCTATCTATCTATCTATCTATCTATCTATCTTGCAAAAATCTTCTGCTTGTTACCCATCTATCTATGCTGAAAAAAATCCTAGTTTTCTCTATATCTCCATCCATTCATTTATCCTTCTATCGATCATTCTGTTTTTCTGTGTATCTAAATGTCTTTCTGTTTGAACAACACTGTCCATTCATACACTGCTACAAAAGTCTGTAATCTATATCTGTCCTTCCTTTTTTTATCGATCAATCTATCTATCTATCTATTCATCCATCCATCCATCAACTTGTGTATTTTGGTGCAATTTATAACAACCTAGTTATACAGGATACCTGTATACCTGTATATCTCTCTGTACCAATCAATATTGGTATAGAGAGATATACACACAGTCCATAACTATTCTTTTACATCTGACTCTGTCTATCCAGCCCTATCGGTCTATATGAAATGTATGTATCGGTCTTATGTATTTATTCCTCTTCCTCTACCGCTACATATCTGCCCTCTATAGCAATAGCTATAGTACTAAATCGATCAGTATCCCTGTGTTATATTTAGGACAAACTCAGTAACCTCACTGCGTGTCTGCGACACCGATGGAATTCTTACTATGGTTTTGAAGATGCGTATTGGGTTTTGCGT
This sequence comes from Clarias laeviceps, assembly GCA_030014305.1. NCBI lineage: Eukaryota > Metazoa > Chordata > Actinopteri > Siluriformes > Clariidae > Clarias > Clarias laeviceps. Next base: position 23,499,136 of record JAQMYJ010000009.1, read on the forward strand.
CAGTGCGGCATTTCTCAGTGTCAGTCTGCATCGAGAACTTTCCCTGTCTGTATCTGTATCTAAATCTATAGCAAAATACTTTGAATCATGACTAGAAAGCAATAAAGGCAATAATGCTGCAAAGAAATGACAGTAAAAACAAAAAAGAACATTTTGAATAACAAGGACCACCCGAGGCTCGTTCTACTACTACGTGAAATATTACGAACAAAGCAGATTTTCTGACAGAAAAAAACCCTTGAATGCTTTTTAGCTGATGAACCCATGAAGCTTCTGCATGAGGAACGCCTCTGTACCATTCATCTCTGTGCAGAGTGGATAATGAAGCACATCTGTGCCTTTGTGCTGCTGTCGATCGTTTGCTCTGAGTTTCATTCACTAAGTGATCTGGTTAGCCAGAGTGACTTATTGCCGAACAGAAGAGGAGGTCGAGGAGGAGGAGGAGGAGGAGGAGGAGGAGATGCTCTTTAAGCCATACCTTCACTGCACCAGGAAAACTGCTGAGAGTGTCTGATATGAAATCCTTAAGTAGTAAAAATGAACAAGACTTTAAGTTATGGTACAATTTCAGTATTCACTAAACATCTGAACAGCATGAGAGCAATGTGTATGACACGAGCTATTTGATGAAGAAAAAAATAATCGTTGTCATGCAGTGAGCCTTTCCTTTCATCCAGTTTTTAATTTTAGATTTCAGAAGCGATATATTTCAGGTCTTGGATCTTTCATTCATGCCTGACTCCGACGACCTCTTTTCTTTAGTCAGTCCATCAATTCTTTCTTTCTCAATGAATCTTGGTCAGGCTGACTGGAAAGTAAGGGGATCTTTTCGGACCCTCCTGTAGTGATTGAGAGAGCATACTGAATCGTCCAAATTTGAAATTCTTGACAGTTCTTGACAATTCTTGTGCCATGACACGCCTTAATCTTACACAAATCTTTATATCAAATCACATGAAAATATCATGTTGTACTTTCAGCTTTGTTACAATCCTTTCCAAACTCATGCTCAGCATCAATTTTTTTTATTTTTACAAACTTTCATGATTTACCTACAGAATGAATATGTATGACACAAAAAAAAAAGTCACACAAACACTGTGTGTGAAGATTTCAATCACCTTTAGCTTTGATTACAGCACACACTGTGGTGACCAGTTCATGTGTGAAAATGATTCTTCATGCTGTGAGAAACACTTCACATTTTTATTCCTGGAATAAAACCCCCATAACATGGAAACTCCATAGATGTGATAACCTGCCTTTTCTTCTAATGAGTCTCACTAACAAGTGATTTTTTTTTATGGACAGGCAGCTGTTTAGTCCAAATCCCGTGAGTTCTTATCATGTGTGTGTACGGAAATGCTCTTACTTTCACTGTTAAACATAGCTATGGTTTTTACTGTTGATTTTTTTACTATGCAACTTCAAGTGTTTGTGATTTAAGTGTTCATGATTTTTTTCCGACCATATTTCTTCCACAAAGCTATAATGTGTTGAAGGGTTCTTAACCCAGTTCCAGTAATTTAAAATCTCCTTACAGTAGGTGCTTTCTTTACTTGTGGATAATTTTCTTTCATAGGAAGTGTACAATTTATCTAGAATTTGTCAAGACTTGCTATCTATTTTTAGTCATTGAAAATGCTAAATGCTCTCCTGTTAACGTGTGATTTGATGACATTGATCTCCATTTTCGGAATTCCATCTTATCTAACATTCTTCTTATTAACATTTAAATCCAAATGGTGTAAAATTTCATGTCATCAATCTCAGCTTAGCTGTAGAAAAATATGAATAGGGCTGACCTTCAAATCGCTTCCTCCTTTCGATTAAAGTGCACTACACATTGTTGGTGGAAATAAAGTGTTCTACTGGATGAAGTGTACATTTCAATTTGAAACGCAACCACCCAAATGAGGTATGTCACGCCAACATTCAGTATGAGAGCACACACTCGATGCTTGTAACAGTTTGTAGCATTGAAGCATGACACTTGATAATAGTTTGTAGCTAAATTGTAGGAATTCAGCAATCTACATTTTATTATGAAAAGGAACCAACAACCTATGAAGTAACTTCTATGATATACAGTATCAGTAAAATGATAGGCAATTAAGTAAAAACGATAACAGTCAGCTGTTATGAACAGGTCTTCTAAGAACAGTATTGTCAAGTGCATTTGCAAAACCCAGCAAGCACCATAATGAAACTGGCTCTCATTTAAGACTTTCTCAGGAAAGCAAGACCAAAACGTACGTCTGCTGCAGAGAAGTTCATTTAGAGTTACCAGCCTCAAAAATCACTAATTAGCAAACAGAACCTCAGATTAAAGCTGTTATGAAAGGCTTTACAGATAATAAGTAGCAGATACATACATCTCAATATCAGTATTGTTTTAAAATGTAAAAAGAAAGAAAAAAAAATCTGAAACCATGGAATTAGGAGGTGTGTCCAAACTTTTGACTGGTAGTGTATACAGTATATATGAATAACTGCAGCTACAATGTTTATTCAATCTGTGAATTTAAAAAATTTGAGCATCTTTCAAAAAAATTAAGACGGCTTAGAAATGGGGAAAGATACAGTATACTGAACTCAGACCAAGTTTCTGTTGATCTCCGTGGAATTTGCTACAATCTCGATTTTTTTTTTCAGCTTCAGAACAAAGTCGGGAATGGATAACTTTGTAGATAGCAGCTCATCAATAAAGCAATTATAATTATACCTGTCAACTTAGGCCTGAATTTAAAGAAATACTTTTAATAAAATCTACCATAGTCTACAGGTGTATTATAAAACAAATCTAAAATGTGTGTGTGTATATATATATATATATATATATATATATATAAAATATACACACATACATACTGTAACTGGGCATAATTTCAGAGTTTTGAATTACAGCCATGGAGAGACATGAAAAGCATCACTTCATCCATTTTTTTAAATCCTTTTATTTAAACCTATAGATACAATGTGATTTCCTTTTTAGCATTCAACCCCTGTGTGGCTTTGACACATGCGCTTTAAGGCTAAATGCAACATTAACGTTCATATAGAATCTGATGACGTCAGGAAAAGAAAATGACGAAAAGCCTCCCGACGGCATTGATGACATGGACAGCGTCTCTGGTCTTTGAAAGCAGTCTCACTTTGCTGTAAAGAGCAGCTCGGTCATGCAAAGTGTTTCCAGTCTATGCGTTTTTACTTCTTGACCAGCTGAATGACGTCCTCGTCCTCCATCACGTGGTCTTTGCCCACTTTCTGAGGGTTGTGTTTCACGGAGGAGCCCCACACCAGCGCACTGGAAAGGAAAACATTAATTTAAAAAAAATCAGGCTGCGTTCCATTAAAGCTGTGATTTATGATGTTTTACTCGTACATTACATCAGGCGGTCCTGCACTACTGCTGGAAACCTACCAGTTTGCAGAAAGGAAAGTTTTTTTCAAGTTAATCATAAAGATCTGATCCAAGACGTGATAATGGCATTTTCTGCATCCTTCATCACACGCTCTCTGTCTCACACACACACACACACACACACACACACACACACACACACACACACACACACACACACACACACAC